>CM044961.1:23852805-24012805 GCA_024516035.1 Bactericera cockerelli | reverse complement strand
CCACCCTATCATATGATGAATATAATTCCGCTCTTATTGGCTTATTATTTCATCAGATATCCCTAAAAAAAATCCTACCTTTTACCACTGAGCTACCTGTCCCGTTAGCTCAGTGGTAAAAGCGGCACTCTGTGAATCCCGAGATTCTAGAGGTCGTGGGTTCGAAACCCAGCCGGGACATGACAAATTACCCTCCCATTTGGGACTTTTACCTCATAATAATACGTCTTGGGCTTACTGCTGGAATAATGGGACTTTAATAGTCCTCATTGGGCAGTATAAATAAGGCGATATTATTATTATTAAACCATTCAGGTATGTTCTGATGTCTGATATTCATGTACGTCTAGTACAACTGCAAAGAAGCCAAAGAATTCGTAAAGGAGGTTGGCATAAGATTGTATGAGTCATCAGGAGAGAAAAGGTCAACCTCCTTTTTGAAACAGCGGATTTCTCTGTGTATCCAGAGAGGAAATGCAGCAGCTGTGATGGGCACAGTGCCTCGTTCCTCAGACTTGGAAACCATTTTTAATATTTTATAAATAATTTTGTAAATAAATATATTATTAATGTTTAAATAGTTATAACTAATCAAGAAAAAAAATTCTCACTTTTCTGTTTATACTGATTCAAATTTGTCTCGTTGCAGTCGCTGGAGGTGACCGTCTCTCAGGTGGGCAGCTCGGACCCCCCCACCACCATCGTTGTACCTGTACACCCCCCTCCCCCCGGCTATGACGAGGACAGCAACGAGCAGAAGCCTCTCATCATCCCCGGCACCAACACACTCATCCTGCCGTCCGGCCTACAGCAGGTAACCATGTCGTTATCACGTATAAGTAGTGCTTTGTTTAGAATGTCAGCGCAAGACAGGTAATCCCATTATGCCAACAGTTTAACAAAGCACCTCTTTATTTATTTGAGTATAGATACAATGTAAATAAAAAAACAATTAAAGGTAAGTGTAGTAGAAAACAAGATAGGAAATAATAATAAAAGACAATATAAGAATAGTAAAAATAATAATGGTAGTATAAAAAAAAAAAAAAAAAAAAAAATAGGTACACATTTACGTATAAGTTGACCCTTTTTTTTAATAAAGAAAAAAGATGAGTTTTTCACCGTCTTTTTCATTTTGTAGCTATGGAACAGTAGATACTTTGAACGCCTGTGGTCGAAAAAAAAACCGTGCACTGGTAGTCAAGTGGTTAAGGCGCTAGTCTGGTGATCCAGGTAGCGTAGGGATCCGTTGGTTCGAATCCCACCCAGTGCATGAATTCTTCCTCATTAATTTGAGTTTGTGACCACATAATAATAAGACTCTGAGGGGTAGGTGGTAGAAAATGCTTTGAGCATTTACCTCGCCTGGTGGTTACCTTCCACTAAAGAGTTTTATTATTATAGGTACACCTTTACGTATAAGTTGATCCTTTTTTTTTTGGAAAAAAGAAAAGAAAAAGATGAGTGTTTCACAGCCTTTTTCATTTTGCAGCCATGATACAGTAGATACTTTGAACGCCTGTGGTTGAAAAAAAAAATGAGTGTTTCATAGCTTTTCTTTATTTTGTAGCCATGAAACAGCAGCTGCTGTAGACGCTTGTGGTCTGTGCTGTAGCTTGCCCCTCCCGTAGCATGGTGTATGCCTCCCCTCTAATGGGTGAGAAGTGACACAGTACTTTCCAGTCAGGTGTTCGGTCAGCCCGTTGGGTTGGGTGGAAGAGATTGCCATAGGCAATAACCCCGCCCTTTAGTTAGGACATATGTATATATTTTGGTTTTTTTTGTTTTTTTTCTTGTTTATATTATTAATATTGTCAATTTTATATTTAATTTTTACCATTATTTGTTTGTATACAGGGTGTATGAAAAAAAAGGAGCCAGTCAAAATATCTCGTCTATGGAAGCAATTTTCAAAAAAACCCTAAAACACGTGTCTCATTATATGGAGGGGGAAACTTTTTCAGGGGGTTTAATTTTTCATACTCTTAACAGGGGCGGCCCCAGGGGGGTCAACTTTGGAATCTTAAAAAGAACCACCCTATTTGTAATACATTTCTGAAAAGTAGTTGACATTAAAAGTATTTTAAGACTCTTTCGAGATTTTTAATCAAAACAGGGCCGGAGATATTGTACATTTCATTTCATAGTTTTCAGTTATTTTTTATAAGTATTTTATGGTATTTTTGTAAAAATTGTTAAACACATGTCTTTTTATTTGAAATAATTAAATTTTCATGCCTTTTTTAATATCATTCGCTTTACCAGGGGAGGTGTCAAGGGGTCATCTTTTTTTACATAGTGTAAAAACTATTCTTTTTTAGTATAGTATAAGCTAAATAAATGCACTGAGTGTTGTTGTGTAATCTAAATTTAAGATACAATTGAAAACAGGGCCGGAGACCAGTACTGCATGCGAGATTTACAATTTTACACATTCATTTGAAGTAAATCTGGCCTTGTTTTATTTTTAATTGATCAACATGGATCATTGCATTAATTTCTCACAAAATTTACTCGAAAAAGGATGGTTTTTACATTATAAAAAAAAAGTTGACCACTTGAAATCTTCCCTGGTAAAGCGAATGATATAAAAAAGGCATGAAAATTTAATTATTTCAGATAGAAAGACATGTGTTCAACAATTTTTACAAAAATACCATAAATTACTTATAAAAAATAACTGAAACCTGTGAAATGAAATGTACGATATCTCCGGCCCTGTTCTGATTAAAAATCTCAAACTAGTCTTAAAATACTTTTAATGTCAACTACTTTTCAGAAATGTATTACAAATAGGGTGGTTCCATTTAAGATTCCAAAGTTGACCCCCCTGGGGCCGCCCCTGTTAAGAGTATGAAAAATTAAACCCCTTGAAAAAGTTTCCCCCTCCATATAATGAGATACATGTTTCAGGGTTTTTTGAAAATCGCTTCCATAGACGAGATATTTTGACTGGCTCCTTTTTTTTCATACACCCTGTATATGTACTACTAATGAGTTTCTAAATAAATAAAAAGCCCACCGGAAGGTAACAGAGTTATGATAACTTCTTTTTAAAACTTTTTTCTTATCCTTCCCGCTGATCATTCAAATTCCCCGTCCACTGTTGCAGACTCAGCAGTCTTCCATATCAGCAGGTGACGAGAGCGACGCCTCGCAGGCCGTGAACAATGCAATCAGCAACATGCAGCAACTGCTGGCCCAGCATCAGGAGCAGCAGCAGCATATGAGCAAGCTGGAGCAGCAACTCAGCCAAGGTAAGTTACCCGTGGGATTTTCATTTTATTTATCATTTTAATTGTTTGTAATACTAATGTATGTTAACAATGTGAGGTTAAAAAAAAAGAACAAACAAAACTAGTTAAAATTTACCAACAGTTAAAATTAAAAAGAGGTACTGATAAAATAGGTGCCAAAAGAAAAAGTAGGTACAGATAAAAGATTTGACGATGGTCATATAACGACGGGTGTTTTACCCTCGTTTCGCTGGAAACTCACAAACCAGATACTCAAATCAACCTCACCCAGACTGAGTGGGGCCGGGAATAGCCAGCATCACGAGGGTTTGAATTTGAATGGTCACCCAGTCCTAGCCTCGCTGGACGTTGCTTAACTTTAGTGACTGAAGGAGGACTGGTGTAGTGAACGTGCCATCGACAGTTGCTAATAGTACTTTCATTTATTTATTATTTTTAAAAAATATATGAGCCAGTACGATGCAACGAAAGCAAAAAAAAAAAACACTGACAGCTTCTAGCTGACCAGGTCTCTAGGCCAAAACAGCTATCCTTGGATGTACGTTGCTCAGATAACCAAATTCCAGTACCATGAGGGCACTACACAAAATTTGTTTTTGATAATGATTATTGTTTATCACAATGGTCGAAGAACTGTAGAGCAAACTTAGGTTAACCAGGTCAGAGTAATTAATAAGTAAGGACTAAGAACATTCCTCGTTGATGCACAATGCCCAATGTTTGATGTTCACCACCAACCTTCTTGTTAGGAGTTCGGCTTGCACAATCCACTTCTAACTTGGCTTTGAAAATAAAATAATAATAATAATATCGCCTTATTTATACTGCCCGATTAAGACTATTAAAGTCCCATTATTCCAGCAGTTAGATTTGAAAATAAAATGTACTTAATACATGGTCTTATTTCACCCCGCTCCATCTGCCGGCAGGTCTTCAATCCTCGGGCACCAGTAGCGGCGGCGGCATGAGCAAACTAGAACAACACCTCACGCAGCAGCAGCAGCAATCCCGCCAGCAGAAGTTGCTGCTCGAATCCCTCGAGCTGACTCAACTTCAGCAGAACCAGTCGCGTCAGCAGAAGCTACTCGAGTCCCTGCAGTTGACGCCGCACAACAATAATCAGCGACAGAAATCTTCCGGCCTGGATCAGCAACGGCTCGAAGAGCAGTTAAGTCAGCAGGAGACGAAGAAGTTGTTGAACCAAGACAGTCTGCAGGAACAGCTGAATCAGCAGGCCAGTCAGAAGCAGAAGTTGTTGGAGCAGCAGCAGGCGCGGCTGGAGCAGCAGAAGTTGTTGGAGCAGCAGGCGAGGTTGGAGGCCCAGCAAGCGCGGCTGGAAGCTCAGCAGAGGATTGAGCAGCGACTGGAAGAACACCTGTCCGGGGGGCTGAGTCAGGAGCAGACCTCCTCCGCTGACACCATCGTGCTGAGCGAGCAGGACCTGCAGGACGAGCTGAGCAGCCGGGACATGGGCCTGGGCGAGCAGCCCGCCTAGTAGACTGAGCAGCCAGGGGACTCAGGCGAGCAGCCCGCCTAGTAGACTGAGCAGCCTGGAAACTCAGGCGAGCAGCCCGCCTAGTAGACTGAGCAGCCTGGAAACTCAGGCGAGCAGTCTGCCTTGTGGATTTGTTGAGACTGAGCAAGCAGCCCGCCTAGTAGACTGAGCAGCCAGGGAACCCAAGCAAGCAGCCCGCCTAGTAGACTGAGCAGCCAGGGCAGCCAGGGGACTCAGGTGAGCAGTTCGCCTTGTGGATTTGTTGAGACTGAGCAATAAGCAAACTCAAGCGAGCAGCCCACTTTGTGGAAGTGTTGAAACTGAGCAGCCAGGGAACTCAAGCAAGCAGCCCGCCTAGTAGACTGAGCAGCCAGGGAACTCAAGCAAGCAGCTAGTTCTTAATTACATCCAGGGACATCGTGCAATTGGGAGCCATGATAGGCACAGAAGTATGCGTTAATTCATAGTATGTATAAGTTATACAATGAATTCAATCAGTTTTACAATAGTCATATAATATTTACATAGAGTGTTGTGCTGTATGTTAATTCATATTACCAGCGTATGATAAAGTAGCTTTTTGCAAGTAGTTCAAACGTCTCATATTTTTTGAGAGAAAAAAAAGGTTATTAAAATAACTTCCCCAGTCCTAAGTGGGACTTATAAATAAGTTCCAGGAGTAGGACAGGGTCATTTCAGCCCAGTTTTGCTGGCTCTCTTTTCACCATTGTACTTTTGGTGAAACCACTTTGCCTTACCTCTATTTACTTGTTCCACACAAGTGCCTTGTACTTCTCGAGCTTAATTGAATGTAGGAAAACTATTCTAGATTTTACTGTGTTTAGTAGTTTACGTAATTGCAGCACTATTGCTGCGTGTAAACAGCGATAAAAAAAGTAGGGACAACGAAACATCTTCTTCACGCGCAGACTCATGGTTAATCCTCGTCAGAGACTCATTCACAGTCTCGTACCTACCACTTCGGAGGTCAACCGACCTCAGTAGCTTGATCGATAAGGCGGCGGCGGACTTGTAACCTGGAGGTCGGTGGTTCAAGTCCCGATTTCAGCAAAGATTTAGTAAAGCGCGTTTGAGTAGATGTGACATCGCGAAATTGATTAACACATGTATGATAACTTAAACTAAACACTTCGGAGGTCATGTAGACCCCAGCCTCGGCTCAGCCTGAGTTACGATCATGGAAACACTCAGAACTAAACAGCCGTAGCAATTTTCATTCAGTTGTGGGTATGATACTACAGCTACAGAGTATTGAACACCTGATTTCTAATACAGTCGCACCTGGATATAAGACCAAGGGACAGGTTTCTCTTAAAAAGGAGTTACTTTAACTTATGGAGAGATAATTCGAACGTGAAAATTGGTCTCTTATATCCAGGTTTTTCTTATATCACGGTTTGACTGTACTTTCTTACACTAAAATTTTAGATTGTTCCAGCTTTACACTTGAAAATTTGGAAACTGGTGAAATTTTATACAAATTTTATAAAATTATAGTTGTAATTTTCATTTGTGATGATTTTTTCTTCTCTCTCTCCCCCACTCTTTTATTCTCGCACGGAGTGAATGAGGAATAATCCCTTGTATTTTGTGCAATACAAAAAAATATCTTGAAAAAAAAGGGCCTATTAGATTTAATTGTTCTAGTTGCCACCACAGATACCCTTATATGAATGTCTTAAAGTCTATGGTTTTTATGACATACATTTTTAACAGCAGGCTCTTTATGAAGAGTCCGGGTTTAGAATAAGCCTTCTACAAGTTTTGTATTTACATTGACTGAAAAAGTTGACAATCTAAAAAATCCAAACATCCTCTTATCTTTCTTTAGAATATTAAATGCAATAACTTAACTATTTTTCTCATTGTTTTTACTCTTATTATTATTCAATCATTGGACACTTATTATTTGTTGTATTAACAATTTTATTAGCCTTTATGAATCTTTTGTCAATTTATTCACGTAACATTATTTTAAATTACTTCTTCTCAATTTAAATGAGAATTAACTTTTCTTAAAATAAATAATACGTGACAATTAAATGCCTCGAAAGCTGAATACTCATGTTGTAATAGGGGTGTTGCCGAGTTGATGATTTGCTGATAAGTAACTGAACTTTTAACTGAAATAATTTTAATCCTTGAATGACGACTGCCAGTTAGCTGGGTCAGTTATGGTAGTGCTGGTCTACTAAACTACTTCATGTTGTTATTACACTTTTACATAATAGTAAAAATACTTTTAGAATCTCCCTCATGAAATATGTTTTCTGGACCTCCTTCAGGAGAAAAAGTACAGTGCTTATTTGCAGTCGTCAAACAAAGTCATCTTACATTTTTCGACAGAAAATCTTGAGGATTTTTTTTGAGTAATCTTTGCAATTTTCATATATTGCAGAGTTTTTTACCTTACTTCCCGTAGCCGTGCCAAATTCTCAGATGTTAGTCAGATAATTTCACAACATGTATTCCTATCATAGAATAATTTTAATATTTTTTCTGATTCCGCAATGTTGTCATCACTGGATTGGTTTTCTCAATTTGGTTTGAATACTCGTTTCATGTGAAAAGATTTACAAAATAACGTATTTAGGGCAAAATCATTAGACATTTTGTAATATAATATCTCTCTGTACTTAATTCTTTAATTTTGCGTAGTGTTCTAAATAGGGGAAATGTAAGCACTAATTTGAACTTGTGAATACAAAACCCTTCAATTCAAACCGTAAAATGAAGACTTGAGAACCGCACAGGCTTTACAAACATCTTCTAATGATGTCAGTGTTATGATTAAAAATACTTCCGATTCTAATATTAGAAATTTCTCGGAAGTAATATTATTGAATAATTCATATTGTTACATCTGTTGACTATCTGTTCTATTTTGTTAGTAAAATGTATCTAAGTTCTTATAATCTTTCTAGAAATCTAGACTGTTCTTCCATTAACCACTTCACGTGGACTATTGTAAGATTTTTTCTTTACCTTATCCTGTAACTACAAGGTGCATATATTTGAATTGAAATATTTTTTATATATATTTTATCTCTGTTAGATACTTAATTTAAATATTTATGTACTTGAAGTATTTATTATTGTTGTATTTTTATAAAAATTGTTAAGATGAACTTGTGACTAAGGTTTGGTATGACGGATCATTTTTATAATAAACATAGGTATGCATTTAGAAAATTTTCCGATTTATAAAACCTCTTCACTATAAATTATGTTTTACTGAAGTTGGTAATTTATTAAAATAGATTTTTTAATGACGGTTTATGTATATATTTTTTTAACCAATGATTGGAAGAAGTATCCTTGAGACTTTTTTTGACATCGTAATACCATATAATATACCTATTAGATGTTTTTTTCTGAACTCTGAAACAATTGTTATAATTTTATATAAAGATATATGTTTATTACTCAATATTTAGAAGTATACTTGAAACAACACAATAATTTCTCTCTCATGATTTGTCTTGTAGACAGAGATTTTTCCAATAAATATATTATTTGTTAAATTATATTTTGATTTTTTTTGTTGTTGTTGAAAATTATCATCTGGTTTTATATTAGGACCAGTTTTCCTCATTTTCATTCATTACATTGGTATTCGAGCTATACACTGTATTTTTACTGTTTATACTGATGTATTTATTGTTTATACATTTTATAATAAAGTGAGCCAAAATTCTTGGCAACAAAAAAATAAAAATAAATTAGCAATAAAAATACTTGATGAAAAATATTTACAGAAAATATGAAATTTGTTAGGGAATTTGCAAAATCATTACTTTTACGTGCAAATTATCCTGTGAACTTTTAAACAAAAATTACTTTCGTGTTTATTAAAGTTTCTTTTCAAATTTAGACCTATATTTATGTAGCAATATGTAGAATAATATGATGTAAATATTGACAGTTGAAGTACCTTTGGGTCTTGCTAGAGTATTTGTAATGAAATTCTCTTAATGTATTAAATTTGAGATTCTCTAAACTTTCTAAAGCTGTACCAATATTATTTATCTTATTAGCATTCTTCTGTTTCTTCTTTTTTTTCAAAGAAAGAATGGTTTTAAATTAAAATTTCTTTGCCTCAAGATTGTTACTCCTAAGTTGAATTTTATTATGTGTAACAAAACAGTTCCAATAAAATGACATGTTAACTTTTCTATACGCAAATGTATTAAATGTATGCAAACAGCTTGGGGACGGTGTAATTTTTTCAACCAATCAGATGCGAGAAACGTGGTAATATGTTTGTGATGTTACGTTTCAAAACATAATAAAATTCAACTTTAAGTATTTGGTGAACATACTGTGTAATTAACTTCCTTGTGTAAAGAAAAATCCGTTGAAATCGAAAAAGAATTCAATGTTGAATTAAAAAAAAAAACACTTCCCATAGGAAATGCATCTTATAATTTATCATTGCTATGATACTTTCAGCGATATTACTGCCGTTTCGGAGTTGATTATGAATGACCAAATTTAATGTATTGAAATTTAGATGTACCAAATAATCCTTTTTGAAATAATTAATGCTAGTTTTTTATTGCATTTTTTAACTTTACAAAATTAATACAGTATTTATTTTCTTCTTCTTAATAAATTGTTGTGGGTTTTCGGCACTCGGTCCATGCGTTGAAAGGATTGACCCGAGCTTTTAATTTATAGGGAAAGAATGTTCTTAAATATATGTTGCTTCTCCACATTCACATCAATGGAGGTTTCGTAGTTTCTCCTCTGGTGTTTTTTAATCACTTAGATTTTCTATGTTAATAAAATTATTTGTAAAGTATTGTAAATATTTAAAGGTAATGTTTGTTGTAAGATACTCTAAAATGAATTTTATCAGTGCATTGAATGTCTTATAAAGTTTAAATTTAGGTAAATATTTATATAATTTAAATTAAGATTATGTAATTCTTTATTGGAATACAAATTTAATAAAACAGCAATAACAATAAATATTTTTTTACGATAAATTAAATTGAAATAACCTGTGTTATCTTTTATTATATTTTTTAAAAGAAAAGGAATTTCATTGTGTTAAAGAGGGAATATACTCACATGATTATGTAGTAAGGCGCTATTGGAATCGCACCCAACGCATGAATTTTTCCTCATTTATTTGAGTTTCTGACCACATAATAATAAGACTCTGACGGTTAGGTAGTAGAAAATGCTCTAAGCATTAACTTCGTCTGGTGGTTACCTTCCACTAAAGAGTATTATTCTTATAATCAAAGCAAAAAAAGGCTTTACCGTTCGCTTCGGAACATTAATGTCTCAACATTTACTTTTGAACAAAGAGATGGATTAAAAATTCCAATATGAATGGAGGCATCTTCTAACGGGATTCACAGTAATACCCGCGGCAGAGCTGGCCTGAGATAGCTCATTAAGTTATTTTACACGAAAAGCAACTAAGAACTGAAAGTTCGGAAAGCCCAACATGTGAGCTTGATGGCTGAAGAAAGTGAAGAAGAAAAACGAGATAGCGAGAGACACACAAGTATTTGTATCGGATGTTTGCCACTGTGAAAATTCTTTTCAGGAGAATTCCGTGAATTTCAAAAAAGTACAAAGGGAATTCTGGAAGAATTTAAAAGGAAAAGTAGATTCACGGACAAAGAAGAGCGGAAGATACTTAAAGCATTCAAAAGAAGAAAGAAAAGATGACGGGCGTTTATTTTGTTTCTTTTTCACGGAAATCTTTCAACATGATGAGGGAAATGAAGAGAGGAGAACCTAATTAGATAATAATTAGGGGTAGATGATATTTTTTATGAAGGATAACATTCCAAGAGTACTCTTCTTATCTTTTTTTTGTCTTTCAGGAGCTCATTTGAGAAATGAGTTCACTTCATTATTCCTTTATTTTTTTGTATTCTGCATTTTCCTGATGTTAGATGAAAGTTGCTTTCATCCTCAGGATTTTGACCACATAATACGTCTTGGGCTTACTGCTGGAAGAAAGGGACTTAGTACTAGTCGGGCAGTATAAATAAATAAGGCGATATTATTTTTATTTTTCTTTTACTATTTTATTGTTGCTAAAAAGTGGTAGATAAGATATCCGAAAGTTTGATTGACTAACAAGTGGTAGATAAGATAACCGAAAGTTTGATTGACTAACAAGTGGTAGATAAAATCTCCGAAAGTTTAATTGACTAACAAGTGGTAGATAAGATATCCGAAAGTTTGATTGACTAACAAGTGGTAGATAAGATATCCGAAAGTTTGATTGTCTAACAAGTGGTAGATAAGATATCCGAAAGTTTGATTGACTAACAAGTGGTAGATAAGATATCCGAAAGTTTGATAGACTAACAAGTGGTAGATAAGATATCCGAAAGTTTGATTGCCTTACAAGTGGTAGATAAGATATCCAAAAGTTTGATTGACTAACAAGTGGTAGATAAGATATCCGAAAGTTTGATTGACTAACAAGTGGTAGATAAGATATCCGAAAGTTTGATTGACTAACAAGTGGTAGATAAGATATCCGAAAGTTTGATTGACTAACAAGGGATGGATTTACTGCAGCAAGAAACATTCTCTACAGTTCAGCAGTCAGCGCATCTCCCCTTACCCCGGATCCCACTGAGTGCAACATTTTGTCTCGAAAATTAACACATTCCGTGCCGCGTCTCTCATATGTGAGAGACGGTAACTTTCACTTTTGTTTGCTGTGTCTCATATGTGAGGGACAGGATTCCTCGTGTTTCAATCGATGTCTCTTTTATATGCTTCCCAGTTAGTGTAATTTGAGCAGATGAATAAAAAGCGTAGCTTCTGAGCTTCAAAATGGTATCTGGAGCCATCGCAAATTATTTATAGAAAAAAAGTTATGGCAAAAATAAGAAATTAGCTTTTTGGAGCGTGGCCCCCCAGGCCAGTTTCCCCCCAGAAACTGACACAACATATAAGTGGCACGCAATGTGTTAAAGGGAAATGTTGCGAAGTCAGAGCGGTTCGATATCATTTGATCCTAAATGAAGAGCAGAGCATGAAACGTTGCGAGACAAAATGTTGCACTGAGTGAGATCCCGGCTTTACCAGTTCACTTACCGTTTAACCAAGGTTTTTCCTTGGAAAATGTCTAACCGCTCTATCTCTCTCTATGATGAAGTGTTTTCCCCCTTTGTTGTCTCAAGTGTGGTGGCGACGAAAGATAAAGAATTCAATTTGTCAGACAGAGAGGGAGAGAGAAACCAAAAGTGAAGGTATATATTTGCGTAAAAAGCGAGGCAATATCCCTTGGGAGCGAGAGAGACAATAAATAGGGGTGAAGAGAGACGGAGGGATATAATGTAGAGAGGGAGACACAGAGAGGGAAAGAAGAGATATAATGTAGAGAAGGAGGCACAGAGAGGGAAAGAAGAGATACAATGTAGAGAGGGAGACACAGAGAGGGAAAGATAATAGAATGACAAAAATAGAGGGAGGGTGTGTAGGAAAGAAAATACAAAATTATAATTTATGAGAGAGAAAAGGTTGTTTGAATTTTCTTCTCTCACACTCTCACCTTCACTCCCGTTCACTTAATCTCTCAAATTCTCTCCCTGTCTATCTCCTCCTTGTACTTTCTCTGTCGTTCCTGAGCTTGAGTTCGATGTCCTCAACAGTTAAGCTCTCGCTGTATAATCCGGGGGACGCGGAATCGAATCCCAGTGGTGGAAATTTACCCTCGTTTCACGGAGGTCAAGTTGTAAAGCTTTTATAGACGCCCTCTAACTGTTTCGAAGCGCTGTGCAGACAGAAGTAGTTGATAAAGAGAGGATGATTTATTCGAGTATAATAATTATAATTCCGTGTCCGTGAGATAGGTATTGATACCTAAATCACGGTGGTGAGAGGATTATATGGACGCCCCCAGATCCAATGTATAGGCTCTTTTCATGTCCATTGATTCTATTTGGTTTTAACGTTCTGACTTGAGGTAGACATTTATGCGAGTGGTGTGACACAAAAAACATACTATATGTTAGGATCAAACCGTAGATACGGAACTTAAAATGATGTAAAACCAGCCGAAACCAAAAGCCAAGAGCCAACTGGAGTTTTTAAAAGGAAAGTGATTAAAAGAAATAAATGGTGCATAAGATAGAAAATGTGTAGTTTCTATTTAAGTGAGACTTTCACATAATATTTTAGAGAGCGTTTTTTCCCCCAGATCAATTTTTTAATTCCTTAATTTACCTTGACCACCCTGGGAACGATTCCCAGCGAATGGAGGGTAAAAGCCCCGTCCTAATGCAGGACGTTAAATCAAATAGAATCGTTGGCATTAGTAAGGGCATCCAGCCGTAAAAAATGTTCAAAAACCAACCAACCTCAACCATGAGGTTGATTAACGCCGACCGTCGCGGGATAAGACAGAGTAGAAGAATTTACCTTGACTGGGTTTAGGAACTACCTAACCTTTGATTTTTGAGATTTTATTTTGAGAGCGAAAGGCAGTCCATACTTATTTTGTTATATTACATAGGTACATACATTAATTAGGTACATGTAGGTATGTAAAATATGGTAATGTACATACCTAATGTTTATGTTTGTTTACCTCATTTCTGTGTTGGGGTTGAAATCTGAGAAAGTTTTCGCCACCTCCTAGGGAGCTGCTAAACTTTGTTTTCGAGGTGGGGTGCTTTCAAGTGTGGAAAGGAAAAAAAACTCATTTTTCATAAGTTCTGCTGTGATATACGACATCCTTTTTTGCATAACTTAACCTTTTCATGTCGAATAGACGACTGGACTAGGGATTCTTTTCAAGCTATAAAACACATCTAGTTATTAAGCGACATTTGTGATGAAAAGTCTCTCAACCCGTATGTTGACTCCCGGTTGAAGCTCTTTTTTGGACAAAGTTTCCTCTACAGGAATTGATATTGTTTGAATTTTCAATATCAAACACCTCGGCCGAAATGTGAAGAACGTAATTATTCTTTAAAATAATTTTTATTTCTTTTCATTTTATAAATAAAACAATGCACTCATTTCTTCAGAAGGCAATGCTGACAACACACTGGCAGCATTGCCCCTCTGAATCGCCAAACTTATTTTCTCTGTTAAATAGCTCTTTGATCTTGGGTCTCCAGTTTTATCAATCATTTTCTTCCCAATTGTCCTTATCCATTCTTTTCCTTCCTTACACCAAACTCCCATCGTCTCAACAGCCATCACAACTAAATCAAACCCTCTTGCCTTTATGTCTGAATACTTTGTATGTTTTCTTTGGACAGCCATTTCTGCAGCGGCGCCAGCATCTTTCGCAGTTTGATTCAAATAAGATGGTGCAAATGTATCACTGCAGGTGAAATCCCACATCAGGGATTTACCCATTTGCCAAGGAACAATCGTTGCACCATCTGGTCTTTTACCATCACTTCGGTTTAGACCAGTTGGTTCAAGCTGTGAGGGTACGTCTATACTGTACGTGTCTTTTTCAATTTCATACCAGATAAATATCTTTAATTTCCCTCCCAGTTGTCAATACAGGGTGGTCTATAAAATCAACCCTATCTACTTTAGAAAATAAAAGGGGGTACCCAAATCCCAAAATGTGTCTACTTAAGAATTATGTATTATAATGCTACTTAGGTACACATGTAAATATTTACTATGTAAAATACATAAATTCTCATGTTAAATGTGTGGAAAAACTTATTTCACATCGTAGGCTCCGGAAGTTGGAACTACCGCTTCATACGCTCCTAAATGCTCATAAATTTCGACTGTAAAAAGTTCGGATGGTGAACTTTCCCATATTTATGTGGGTGATTCCGCTGATCTTTTTCTGGAAAAAGTTCGAGAGAGAGAACGCTAAACGATAAAAACTTTGGCGAAGAGCAAAAGGTTTAAATAAAAGGGGTACCAGAATGTTTCGAAAATTTGTTTATTACCTAGTTCTATCCCTATTTTTGAAAATACCTATAGAATTGAATACTCCGATGTTTCTTGAACTCAAGGTTTTTTTCGAATGTAACACCCAGGTCTTTATAATGGGCTACATAGTTCAAGATGGTATTATTTATGGTGTAAGGATAGTTCTTCGCAATGCAGCTCTACGCTACCTGGATTACCAGACTATCGTCTTAACCACTCGACCACCAATGCAACGGACTACTCCGTATATAGAATGGTGTTGAACACTCACCGACAGGTAAGTGAAGCTACCCCCTGTTGTCAGCCCTGGTGTACTCGCAGCAAACTCAGGGAGTATTATGTACTCGCAGTTATCACGTCAAAGGAATAAAGGTATGAGAATATAACTGCTAAGATAGATTTATAGCGGTGAAAGTATAGTTATGACTGTAAATCAGCGGAAAGATATTCAGCTCGCGTACCTATCTTTGCAAAAAATTCTCGCTAGTTTTTTTTTACTCTCGTAGGTAACAATAATAAGAGAGATGAAAAAAATTGAATTAGAGAGAGAAATAATTTTCGCAATCCCAGACTCAGAGTGTTCAATAATTTAACGTAATCTATTCTTCCAGCTCTATCCGGGGGAATAGATTTCACAATTAGAATAGAAAAGTATCTGTTAAAATGAAGTTTATTCCAAACTAGTCGCTTTTCCGTACCTCGCCACCGATTTTTTTTGTTGGGAAGGCTGAACAATTTTGCAATTTTGCTATGAAAATTGTACTAAGGAGATGGACCCCACTTTTGTAGGGAAGGAGGGGGTCGTATATTTTCTGTTTTTTTTTGTTATCTTGCATTGTTTGAGCATGGCAACCGAAAAAAAAACAGTCAATTATTAAATATTCGGAGAAGTAGATGAGGAGGATTGATGGAGATGCGAAAATACGTAGAAAATAAGAAAATAATAAGAAGGAGAGGGATGGAAAGAGAGATATAGAAAGGAAGAGGAAAAGAAATAGGAAGAGAGAAGGAGAAGGAAATGTCGTTGAACTGTACGAGATAATAAATTATCCTCCAAGGATCGCAAGAAAAGAGAGAAAGAGAGAAAAAAAGGGAAGGAGGGACAGGGGAAGGGAGGGAGGAGGAGAAAAGAAGGGAGGGGAGGGAGGAGGAGAAAAGAAGGGAGGGGAGGGAGGAGGAGAAAAGGAGGGACGAGATAACAATGGGTCATTTATATAAAATATGTATAAAAAATAAAGAGGCTCTGGTGAAATCTCTTTGCATTAAGAAACGGGGAGATTACAATGTTTTCCCGATGGTAATTTATCGTTATCGGGCCCGCCCCTAGTCTTCAATATTAATATATTATCTCCGTAATAATGATAATAAATTATCTTTAGTCTCCTTTAAAACAGGAAATTATTTGTTCTTAGCTCTGCTCCCTCCGAGGTGGTACTCTGAGCTGATCGGTGGAGTTTTCTGATGATTGGGATTTGTATTTTGAGTTTTACATATAAAAAAAAATAAGTTATTAACTCCAGAACTGAAGCTCTAGCTTACCTAAACAAAATATACTAAACTTAGAACATGAAAAGTGTATTGCTTCATCTAATCATCTTTGTATAGTCAAAACGGGACATGATATAAAACTCTTTATAATAGAGAAAATCTCAGATCTTTATAAGAGAGAAAATCTCACTACATGGGCGTAGCCAGTGGGGGGGGGGGGGGGGCAGCTGCCCTCCCTAAAATCCTGGCTACGCCCATCCAGCCAAAATCCAGCTACACTTATTATTAACCTCACCCAGCCTGAGTGTGGTCGGAAATGTTGGATGGAAAAGCTTGAAATTTTCTACACTCTGCCCGTACAACTGACACAACTTATATTAATAAAAGTTTAGTCACCGTGGCAGAGTGAGTTAGCGCGCTAGGCATTGCACGCATGGTGACCTGGGTTCGATCCCCAGCGGGGCAGCAATTTTTCTGCTCTGTACTTGGATGTTCGGGGTCCACTCATACCTAGTGAGGAAAAATGAGTAGTTACTTGTATGAGTAACGACCAGTGGCGGCATTACCAGAGTAAAAATAAATTAGTGTAATAGAATTCGAAAAGTACAGGAGGCTCTTAATAATGCTGCGCTACCCACAAAAATTGTGAAGAGGCCTTGTGCTTCACCAGAAATAAAATCATACATACATATTAATAAAAGTTTCGAGTGAAAGTTGAGATGTTCTCTATCAGGCAGAATGAAAACACGATTCGGCAGACATTCAGCGCCATGTTATAGGCAAATGTGGGGAGGCCTCGCCGAACACAAACAAACAATAACATCTCTCATACAGTTCCTCGAGCAAACATAGCACAACCATAGCGTGTAGATTAATAAGTGTGGAAACGAGTCCCAGTTTCGTGGACACGCCACATAGCGCGACACCATCGCCGCAGACGGAATATTTCTCGCGGGCTGTCTCGATAGCTTCATAACGTGTTATTAATTAAACTTGATGAGATGATACGATTGCTCTGTGGTTAAGGCGGCACTCTCCGCATCCCAGAGTTGACGATGCAAATGGGACAAGTGCAGAATTTTTATATTACGTTGGACTTATTGTTTGAATAATGGGACATGATAGTCCTAATCGAGCACTATAATCACGACAGTATTACTGTTTTATTTTTAAGATGGGAATATCGTTTCCCTTATTTAGGTAAATTAGAAAGTTCAAAACTCTGTTAACCTGAAGTATAAATGGTTTATAAAGGAAATTTCAAAAACTTCTGTGTAATATTCCTCAATGAGAAATAAGCCACACAACATATAGGTAACTAATTATTTAATAGGCATCAGGTAAGTAGGTAACTGTTACGTACTCAATTATTTTATCTGAATGGTAACAAACGGTAGGGTTCAAATCCCGATTGACACGTACATTTTTCCTCAATAAAAAATGCACAATTTAAACATGTTGTACATACATATACCCAATACTTCCTAGTACAAAATACTAACAATATGATTTACAAGCGATACCAAGTAATAGTTTTCCTTTGTGTCTCATTAAAGTAATTAATTTATTATTTTATTAGGGTGTCTCGAGACAACATCCAACTTATAAAGAAGTTGCTAAAGAGATTACTGCACTTCTTGATATCTATTATTCTATGGGAAGAATTAGTTGTAATCGTGGCTGAGTGAGTAGCATACTAGGCTTGCATACACAGTGACCTGCATTCGATACCCAGTGAGACAATATTTTTTCTCTCTATAATTGAATGCCTGGGGTCCACTCATATACCTTGTGAGATAAAAATAAATAGATGCTTTGATGTGAGTACTGTGAGCAGACACCATTGGTGGAATTATGGTCAAATCAAGCTATTGTATATTAAAAGATAAGTTGTGCAAGTTCTTTAGTTCCATGCTACCCACTGAAATAGTGATATAATAACACAAAGAAACTTATTTACTATTCTAGTAATAATTATGTACTGTAGTGGAGGTAATTGCACTCTTATTGCTCTGGGGCCCACACAGCCCATATGAACCAAAGTAAATTTAATGATACTAACTATAATGTGCCTAAACCTTCCTGCAAACTTTATCAAATAGAAAAGATATAATTAATATTATCATGTTTATACACAATTGTAACATACTTATATTTTCATTATTTTGTTGATCAACATAAAATAAGTAAAGTATAAGAAATTAGATACCAATATACATTCTCTAGCACAGTTCAGGGAACACACGCAATTTTTTTTGTTTTGTATAAAATAAATTAGATTAAGGATTTACACTCAATACAGGAAAAATTATTACAACTTATGGAAACAAAAATGTAAACTTGCAAAACAAAATATTTTAGAAAAAAAGTTTATAACATCCTTAATGTATTGTTTCTTAAGGCCAAATTTAATATTTAAAAAAATTGTAATACCTCTTGGACACTAAGTCTAGATTTGCGTATTACTTAGCATAGGATAACCAATGCTGAAGTCATCAATGTCTATTAATTTCACCCTAAATATTTCCATTTTTTCCCTTGCTTCTTAAGTCTACAGACTTAGAAAGAACAAAAATCATGACTTAATTTTCATGACACTTTACTTGAAAAAAGAAAGCCAGCTTTGATGAGAGTTAGATCCTTCCAACCCAGTGGTTTCTAGTACAGAAAACACCCAGGTTGGAAGGAAAGAAAACTCATGTCCCACCAATCCTTTTGTATTATTAGTGTGTTTTATTAGAGTTTAATGTCATATTTCAACTTTATGGTCAGTTATGACAGAGGTTCAACCCTCCACTTGCAGGAAACTAACAAACCTGTTACCCACATTAACCTCACCCAGCCTGGGTTGCACCGAGAAGAGCCAGCATCCAAGTCCTAATCTCGCTGGACGTTGCCTAACTTTGGTGGTCTTAAGAGAACTGGTGTATTCAACAAGCCATTGTTAGGTTTCAACTTGACGTTCTCCACTTTACTCGATCATGATGGGCATTGGGCATCCTCCTTCATTTGTTCAAATGTTCTTCCATTCAGCATGTTTGTCAGCATTCCAAACCTTCTTCTTCCTCTTGATCTTCTTCCTTCCAGATTTCCTTCCATGATGATTCTCTGCAGAAAATCTCTCCTCAGTATGGACCCAGCCAGCTTCTTTTTCTGATCATGGTTCTCAATATTTCTCTTTTCTCTCCAACTCTTCTAAATACTTCTTCATTTCTGGCTTTATCTGACCACTTGATTCCTTCTAGTCTTCTCCACACCCACATTTCGCAGCTCTCCAGATATTTTTCCTCCTTCTTTCTCATCGTCCACGTCTCTGCTCCATACAGCACCACACGTAACACTTTGCAAATCTCTTCCTCGGTATCCTTTTTGCGATTAAGCTTAACAGTTACATAATAATATCAAACAGTTAAAAAGGTACTGACAACTAATTTAGAAAAGATTTTTATCATAAAACCAAGCTCAAAATGCTCAAATCACAATTACTTATTGTTATTTCAGCAAAAATGCCAAAACTATCTCGATCTTGAAACAAATAAAACTTTTTATGTTTATGTTTACATTTGTACCGGGAAGAAATTTTGTGAGGGGCGAGGAGAGGATCCGTCTCCGGCGATACAAGCGCTGTCTAGTGCTGAGGACGCGAAGATGTAGGCCGGCGGGGGGTGGTTTCCACACTTCTTAATCTACACGCTATGGCACAACTTTCAATCCAATCGTTCTCATTTATCAAACTAAGTTTGGCAAAGGGTGCACATACAGCCGTGGTGATATTTTCCTACAAGGAAAATATCGTATTCAGGGTCATCCAAACGGCCCTCTTCTGGATTTATTTATTTACACTTTATTAATTGGACATATTATATAGGTACAACACAAACAATTACAAATTGAATTACAATATAATAGAAGAAAAAAATAAAAAAAAAATAAATAAATATACGTATAAAATAATATATGTCCTAACTAAAGGGCGGGGTTATTGCCTTTGGCAATCTCTTCCACTCAACCCTTTTGAACATTTGAACTGGACACGGGAAGTAAGTATACAGGGAGTCGTAAATAGTTACCTTACACGACTTCTTCAGACGGTTAAAAATCTTCTGTCTGGAGAGAGATTTTCTTATTAGCTCTGGTACACACATATATTAAAAAAAAATAAAAAAAATAGTCCTGCGCTTTTTTTAACGGTGAAAACAACCTAGGTTAAATTTAATACACCTGTTAGTAAAAAGGGTTTCCTAAATTGATTTCCGTATAAACTTTTTAAGATAGTAAAATATAGGTTCTGTCTCCTAATACCGACGTATGTACAATTGTTCAGAAGTACCTTGATCGCGGCGAACTTGTTACCTGGAGATCAGTGGTTCGAGCCCCAAGTTCTGTATAATACAATATCACAAAATCGCATTGCTAATTAGCAATGCGATTTTGTGTAATGTGACATTACGATAGTGATTAACACATTATATTAACTTTAAATTTATGCTTTCTCTCTCTGTAGACAAACTAGTGTGCGCCCTGTATTATTCTGCTATAATTTTTATCCCCCCAGATTTGTATTCTTTTGTTATTGCCTCATCAGCATGAATATTGAATGTTTTTTCTACTTTGCCTTCTTCTTCTATCTTGTTTTGCATCCTCTTTAATATCCTTACCTCTTTCCTCTCTTTTACTTCTTCCTCTCTTTCTCACACTCTCTCTCTCTCTCTCTTTCTCTTTCTCTCTCTCTCTCTCTCTCTCTCACACTCTCTCTCCTTTCCTTTTTCTCAATGGATAAACGTACAAATAGTATTTTTTCTGAGATCTTTTCACATCATTCGTGATGAGAAACGGGTTTTTGATTTTTTTACGATAAAATGTATTATGATTTTTACAAATAGTGATTCTACAAAACTGATTGGACAAAGGGCTCAAGGGTCTTATTATTTACTCAATTATTCATCTAAAAATTTGTACCTAATTACTTTTCCTTTTTACTTTCTTTATTTACAAGCGTAGTATCCTTATATTCTCAACAATTTCATCAAGTCATCCTATCTATATTCTTCCTTTTTCTCGGTTATACGAGCTGTATATTTATGGTTCGCCTTTTCCTCCATACACTTTGTAAATAATATGCATATTACTTGGATTCTTATTTTTCCTACCAGGATAACTACCCACTTACATATTTTCGTACTATAAGGTAATGGCTTTGCATATTTTGATGATATCCTTTGCAAGAGGATTTTTGAATCTCAGAACAAAATTCCACAGATTAATGTAAAAAATTCTCTACTTCAGTCGACAGAATATGAAAATATTTTTTTTTAACCATGAATCGAAGAAATTTTTCCCTCAGAAATTTCAAGATTGTTGGAAAACATGAGAGAGAGGCTTTTGAATAAGAAATGATGGATCACAAAATAAGTAGTATGAGATTTCTTGTAACGCAGTGGCAAGACTTCTTTGAACCACCTCCAAAGATTGCAACATTAAGCCATGTAAATATTCGTAGGTGGTTTAAAATAAAAATGATAATAATAATAACAACACTCTTTAGTGGAAGTTAACCACTGGGCGAGGTTAATGCTGAAAGCATTTTCTATCACCTAACCCTCAGAGACTTATAATTATGTGGTCATAAACTCAAATTAATGAAGAAAAATTCAAGAACTGGGTGGGATTCGAACCAACGGATCCCTACGCTACCTGGATTACCAGACTAACGCGTTAACCACGTTATTACCAGAAAATATGAAAATTAAGTTAATACCTACATAAACAATTCTTTTCTGACAAAATAACAATTTGACATTATTTTGGTGTCAGGTGACTGAGCCCATCCATCGTCTGGTTTCGAGCCCATCCATCGTCATCATGACAATCTACGTTCTGCTGGCTATTCCCGTCCTCGTCCCAGTTCAGGCTCGGTGAGGTCAATTTTAGTAGCTTGTGTGTTTGACCAGAAAATGGACAAATGGTAGGTAAAACCCCCCTCTCGTTATGACCATATAAGTACATGCGCGGATATAGCCCTCTTGTACTGGGGGGGCACAATCGCACAATATACCTAACTAACGGGTTCCACCCGCCGCTTCACAAGCCTATCACACACACCACACTACACACACCACCACCACCACACACACACCACGCACCCACCACACACACACCACGCACCCACCACACACACACCACGCACCCAACACATACACACACCACGCACCCAACACACACACACCACGCACCCACCACACACACACCAAGCACCCAACTCTCACACACACCACACACCCAACACACACACACCACGCACCCACCACACACAGCACGCACCCAACACACACACACCACGCGCCCACCACACACACACCACGCACCCACCACACACACACCACGCACCCACCACACACACACCACGCACCCAACACACACACATACACACACAACACCACCACACACACACATACACAAATCACACACACACACCACACACACACTCACACACAAATGCCAATATTTTTCGTGTCACCCATCCATTTCTTGTCCTTAATGGACCTCAAGAATGGCTCATCAGAGTTTCGCGATCAATATGTCAAATGAAGACTACAACCTTGCAAAAACATTCTCGCTTTGAGTTGATAGTTCGTCACGACATATTCGAGAAAAAATGTTAGCCAGGTCAAAAAACACTGCCAATTATGGACACAATACTTCCTCGTGATTGCTTCACATTGTAAACACGTGCCAATTTTGAGATTTTATAGAAAATTACTTGTATCTCTAAAACGGCTCAACCGATTTTCTTCAAATTTGTTTTATATGGTAGAATATCATTTTCCTACATTCTGAATTTTTACAAAAAATTCTTTATCGGCAAGTCGTGGTCCTTATTTTTTTACTTTTTTGTCCAAAATTTCGGATTTTCTTAAATATCAGAGTCAAATCATAATTAATTTAAAAATAAATATAAATAACCTATGTTAAACAATAATATGCATATTCTTACAAAATTTCATCGAAATTGGGTGTACCGTTCACGAGATATAAGCATTTAAGTAAAAAGTTAGTGGTCAGGCGCATGGTCTCTTTCACCCAGAACCGCTGATATGAATTCGATGAATTTAAAATGGGACCATCTACAGAATGTCTCCTAGATGTGTGCAAAATTTCATCAAAATCGGTCGAGCAGTTTCCGAGATTTGCGCGTTACAAGGAATCGTTTTAACAGACAGACAGACCGACAGACCGACAGACGGACACAAAACCAAATTTACTCAGTAGGTTATGAAACGTCCAGAAATATGAAAAAAATTGAAATCGGAGCAAAAAAATATTTTTTTTTACAAAAACGAACACAATACTTCCGATTTCTAATATTAGATATTTCTCAGAAGTAAAACGTAAATACATTTTGTTTACCCATCCATTTTATGTCCTTACTCAACGTAGCTCAAGAACCGGTCATCAGAATTTCGTGATTGATATCTCAAATGAAAACTTGAACCCTTGCTTAAAACTTTCTATTTTTGAGTTGATACGCCGCCGCCGTGGCGCCGTCACGACAAATTTTGAGAGAAAAAAAATGTCATTTCCGTCGAAAAATGTGATTTTTTTGTGTCACCCATCCATTTTTTGTCCTTACCCCGTTTAACTGAACCCTAGAGATATATTCCCTGGTCCAAATGGGCCTATAGATAAAATTTCAGGTTTCTCGGACAATCTGTGTGGATTTGACAACTTTATTATTTAGTTATTTCTTATTGGTCTTAGAATTGTGAATTATTTTGGGTCCCGTGCACCCCTAACTTATTGAGATTTTTTTACGGGAGTAGTCTTAGAATTGGGAATTATTTTGATCCCGTGCCCCTCTAATAATGAGTTTTTTTTTACGGGAATAGTCTTAGAATTGGGAATTATTTTGGGGCCCGTGAGTAGTATAAAAATGGATGGTCATTTCCTTTAAGCAAGAAAACGTCATAACTCTAGCCTCGTTTATCCGAGGCTCAACATATTATACTCAAAAGATCCGCCTCGACGACCGGCATCTTTTGGTACCACTTCCACCCCCCTATCTCAATTCTACCCCCCCCTAGGGTGGTTTATGTACATTATCAAAGAACTCGTTATAAGTCGGGCCTCGTTTATGCGAGACTCAACATATGATACTCAAAAGATGTGTTTCGATGAGTTCTATCTTTTGCCCCCATGTCCAGGGTTCGATTCCCATTCACAGCGCAGTATGTCGTAATCAATATCATACGTGTGTAATGTTCATTCTTCGTCGAATTGAAACAACAACAGCAAAGTTAAAGTTAGAGTAAATTCAATGATCTTGATGGGAATCGAACCGAGGACAGAACCTTCAGAGTCCAGACTTGAGTGCAGCGTAACCAAGGTCACAGACTGCGATGCTTCGATTCCAGTATGCTAATGAGGTGAGAGACGTTGATGCCGGTGAACCGAGACGTTCGAGTTCATTCACACTGTGCAACCAGACTTGGAGCTTGGACGCTCATTAGTATTCATACTGGGTGGATGATTTATACTGGGTGTAGGTTATTATTTTTATTTAGTTAATTATATTAGCTTCCCTCAGGGAAGCTAATATAATTAACTAAATAAAAATAATAACCTACACCCAGTATAAATCATCCACCCAGTATGAATAATAATGAGCATCGTTGTTATCCTTCTCCTCATTAAATCCAAGCTCCAACAATAGTCTGGTTGCACAGTGTGACTGAACTCATTAGCATACTGGAATCCGAGCATCGCAGTCTGTACGCTGGACTCAAGTCCTCGGTTCGATTCCCATCAAGATCATTGAATTTACTCTAACTTTAACTTTGTTGTTGTTGTTTCAATTCGACGAAGAATGAACATTACACACGTATGATATTGACTGCGCTGTGAATGGGAATCGAACCCTGGACATGGGGGCAAAAGATAGAACTCGTCGAAACACATCTTTTGAGTATCATTTGTTGAGTCTCGCATAAACGAGGCCCGACTTATAACGAGTTCGTTGCTAATGTACAAAAACCACCCTAGGGGGGGGTAGAATTGAGATAGGGGGGTGGAAGTGGTACCAAAAGATGCCGGTCGTCGAGGCGGATCTTTTGAGTATAATATGTTGAGCCTCGGATAAACGAGGCCAGAGTTATGACGTTTTCTTGCTTAAAAGAAATGACCATTTATATTTATCCTACTCCCGTGCCCCCCTAACTTATTGAGATCTTCTTTTTAACGGGATTAGTCTTATATCTCCCTTGCCTTTATCCCATATTAGCTTATGTTGCTTTTGGGGTCGGCATTGTTCAACCTCATGGTTGAGGTTGGTAGGGTGGAGCACGTTTTTTATGGCTGGATGCCCTTCCTAACGCCAACGATTCTACTTGATTTAACGTCCTGGATTAGGACGGGGGTTTTACCCTCCATTCGCTGGGAATCGTACCAGCTACCCACATTAACCTCACCCAGCCTGGATAGGGCCGGAAATGGCAACCTCACGTGTTTGGATGGAACAGAATTTTCTTCGAAAAGTCTGCCCCAGCCGGGAGTTGAACTCGGGAACTCTGGACTACGGGCAGTAGTCACAACCATTACGCCACGGAGGCTGCAACGGGATTAGTCTTAGAATTGGGAATTATTTTGGGGCCCGTGCACCCTTAACTTATTGAGATCTTTTTTTTTAACGGGATTAGTCTTAGAATTGGGAATTATTTTGGGGCCTGTGCCCCCCTAACTCATTGAGATTTTTTTTTTACGGGATTAGTCTTAGAATTGGGAATTATTTTGGGACCCGTGCACCCTTAACTTATTCAGATCTTTTTTTTTTACGGGATTAGTCTTAGAATTGGGAATTGTTTTGGGGCCTGTGCCCCCCTAACTCATTGAGATCTTTTTTTTTTTACGGGATTAGTCTTAGAATTGGGAATTATTTTGGTACCCGTTCCCCCCTGACTCATTGAGATCTTTTTTTTTACGGGATTAGTCTTAGAATTGGGAATTATTTTGTGGCCCGTGCCCCCCTAACTCATTGAGATCTTTTTTTTTTAACGGGATTAGGTATAATAAAATTTGAGAAACACCGCTTACCGAAAAAATCTGGGGGGGCACGTGCCCCCCGCGCCCCCCCTATATCCGCGCATGAGTACCCCGGTGTAAACAAAATTCGAAACTTGAGAAAATTTTCATTTTTGATTCTGGAATCAAAATAGCGCCAAACTATTTTATAGTTATGCAATATGCAAGTTGTGTTTTACAAAGTTAAATATCACCGCTAGAGTGTGCTGTGAGCGCAACAGGTGTTTTTTGTTTACCTTTTCATTTCTTTGAAATATTTGTGGTTTTCGCGGGTAATTATTGTAAGTTGAATTATAATTTTATTTAAAACACTGTGCTATTTATTAATTATAATTACTTTCATATTAATTAAATTAAGTGTTTAAAGTAATTAGTATGGTTTCCAGGGTGTTTATTTACTTTTTATGTTAATGACAGGTGTTTTTATATAGACCCAGAAGTTGTCTCTCTGTTCTTGGATCTCATGCTCATCATCCCCTAAGTTACCTGTAGCCGCTGATAACAATGTCTTCAGCTCTCATCTCTGCAGAAATAACTGCAACTTGCAATGCTTTGGGAGATGCTAACAAGTCTACGAAATATATTCTTGGGCCCCACTGTAAAGGTAAACACTTTTCTTGATTTGGGTTTAATGTCACTTTCAACTGCATAGTCATATCACAATGGGGGTGTTACCCTCCATTTGCAGGAGGGTAACACCCCCGTCTCACAAACTTGCTACCCACATTAACCTCACCCAGTCTGGGTTGGGCCGAAATGCCAGCGTCACAAAGTTTTCAACTTGCTAGATGTTACTTAACTTTGTTGATCTTACAAGAACCGGTGCATTCAACACACCATCAACTCTGGCTAAAATCAAACACTATGATATTATTGTCAGCAGAGGAGGTTTCAAGCATTTAGGCTAGTAGCCGCTGACATCATATACCCTCCTTGAGTAAAGTGAATGGTCAAAGCAAGACTTGAAGCATTTGAGTATAAACATGATACTATCCAGTTAAAAATATGCTTAAATTTGTTGCTGTAGTCATGTAAATTAATAGGTAGGTAGCTTCAGAAGGTAGACTTCCCCTTGAAAATTTTGACCTAGAATTTAAAAAAATAAAAATAATACTCTAGTGGCAGGTAACCACCAGGCATGGTTAATGCTCAAAGCATTTTCTACCATCTAACCCTCTTCTACCTTGTGAACATTTTAATTGTTTGACCCACTCCACTCTAATTTTCAGAATCTGCCAAAGACTTGATCAAATATCTAAGACGAGATGATGAGACCAACTCTATCCGTAGACAGTTGGGAGACACCAACATTGTACACACAGATCTCATTCCCATTATTGTGCACTTCAGTGAGAATGAGGAGCTTTTTGATGTCATTCTCAGGTAATGAAAATAGTCATAATCATTACGTAAAAAAAAAAAAAAAATACAAAGAGGTAGGTCTGTAGGTCTGTAGGTAACATTGCTTTAAAATTTGTGTAACAGGTAATTGCTTAATTTTCTTTTGGGCCAAGATCTTTGGAAATGTCTAAATGCATATCCAAAGCCTTGGTCCTTGAGACAAAGGTCAGATGTGTGGGGGAATATTTCAGGCAAAGGCTTATTTTTGATGTTCTCAGAGGTAAGGTGTCCTTGGAGAAATGTTTTATGTGTTTTAAAAATAAAAAAAATCTTCCATTTAGATATTTCTATCAATCAGTCAAAAAAAAAAAAAAAAAATATCACAACTACTCAAACTCACTTTACCAAATCTTTGCTGAACTTGAACCACCAACCTCCAGGTTACAAGTCCACACTCCACTGCCTTATTGAACAAACTAATGAGATTGGTATACTGAGTACTTCAGTGTTGTACTTAATTAATTTTGAAAATCAGTTACATAACTTAAGATTGTTTCTCTCTCATTTCAGACTTCTTGTCAACTTGACCACTCCAGCCATGATTCTTTATCATGAGGAGCTTCCAACTGACAAGGTGGAGCGACAACTCTACCACCAAATTATAGCCCACCTGCAAAAGTACAAGATTGCATTTGCCAATGAAGATTTTTGGAAAATTCTGAGAACTAAACTGACATCAATTTTGAACATTGTAAGATTTATTGCCCAACATCTTTACCTTTTGTTGTTGTTGCAACTAGCATGGCTTCAGCTATGAGGGAGTGATAATATCCAGCTAACTAAATAGGTAACATTTATGAAGAGTGAAAGAGTTTTTAGTGTCTAAAAAACAAATATTTGTCACTATGGCAAATTCTTCATTGTTTTATTATTTTTAACTTTTCCAACCTAAATTTGAGGTTTTTTTTTCTTTCCTTTTAGAGTTAAAGCGCCTAAAATGAAGAAAAACCTCAAATTTGAATAATCAGAAACTCATTTTTTCCTTTGATATTGAGTACTAATCGTTTCTTTAATTCCTTTTTCTGATGGGAAAAAATGAAATCACAGCAAAAAAATATATTTTTTGTACAAAAACGAACACAATACTTCCAATTTCTAATATTAGAAATTTCTCGGAAGTAAAAATGATTTGATTTCACCCCTCAGACACTGAAGTTCATATTCTTTTTTCCAGCCCCATGCCGAGAGAACAGAGGAGAAGAGTTTGGTGGCCGAAAGGATCATTATCTTGATACGTAATGTTCTCCAAATTCCCACCGATCCAGAGTCTGAGCGTTGCACTCACGACAACCCGAACTCACATGACACGGTATGTACCATAGGAATTTATCTGAAGCCTACTTTTTTTTCTGCATCACGATTTTCCCATTGTATTTTTTTTTTTTTTTGAAGATTTTATCATTTTTTTTTTTTAATTTTTATAAACTTTCAAATATTAACATTCCCGCTCCATCTTCACATTCAACACCCCGCACTTTCTTTCTTATCCCCCTCATTCTTATTGATACAGCTCTGATTATTAAAATCTGGACTTTGACCCTCAGCCATCCTAGTGTTCTGAAGCCTACTTCATTTTCCAATACCTCTTTCTTGTCTTTAATATTGCTTCGTTTGAGTTAATATCTCTGTTCAACCAAAAGAAAGAGGAGGAAGAGAAGAAAAAGAAAAAATCTCATAAATCTCATGTTTTATACTCATGAATCTGTTTGGTAACAGATTTTCCAAGAGCACAAACTTGTACATTTCCTAATTGATTATTATAAAAAATGATATGCATGCACATTATTTTTCCTCTCTTCTGCTCCGCCCTTCTGTTGTAGTGGGGAGAGAAAAAAATAATCAAATGTCTGGAGTGAGAAAAATATGTTTTTTTTTTTTTTTCGGCAAGAGTGAAAAAAGTGGCAAATACCAGTATCAGCAAGAGAGGAGAGAGCATGATTAATGAGGCTTCTAACGTCTCCTTATAATAAGAAGGGGGAAATAAAAAAAGAGGAAAATATTTAAGAGGAAAAGGAAAGATTAAGAGGAGAAATGTTTAAATAAAATTTAAGAAAAAATATCAACCTCCTCTGGTCCATGCCAGCTGAAATGCTGAATTTCAGAAGGAATTAGGAGATATGTCTTGTGACGGAACATAACAAGGGATGGAGTATTTCAAGATTTTGAAGAGAGTGAGAGATAAGAAATCCTGATAGAATGATAAAAGAAGGGGATCTAGGTGCCTCTTTTTTCTTTCCTCTTCTCCTATCATTATTTTCATTTTTCTCCAGCCTCCCTCTTTCTTCTCTTTGTTAGGTATTCATACTCGGCAAAAGTCATAAAATTCCTTTGAAAATTAAAGCCTTGTGAAGACGAGTAATATTATGAGGAGGAAATAATTCGCCATTAGTGAGTTTGATATCTTCTGTATGTCCTGAAAGAAGAAAGAAAGCAATATTATTGAGCTTTATTCTATTAATTAGTGTGCACAAGACCGAGGCCCATATTCTTAATGAACTCTGTATAAACAACTTAATTCTCATTAGACGCTCCAAGGCACGTTCTCCAAGTGACAGGATTTTATTTAGATAGGTACCTACTTTTTCTAAATTTGGTCGGAAGGAAAGTGTTTCATTACGAAATTGTGAACTGTAGGTATTTATATTCTTAAATGTATTATACGTATTGCGGTGTAAAAATACATACACTCATTACTTAGGAAAATAAGTGGTTGATTTCAAAATGAACAATTTGATTTTAACTCAAAAATCCTTTCAATAGGAAACTTTGAATTGTCAACCCGTCAAGTATGAAGTTGCAAAGTCTTATGAAATAAGGTCCTGAAATTCTGAGAAGTTTTCTAAATAAGGAAAAAAGGAGGTAATTGGGAAATACTTCTCAAAGAGAATATCTACAAAGGAGAAATTCACGGAGGTAATTTTTTAAGGAAAGAGAGAAGGGGTGAAATATGGCATTGAAAGAAAGATGTAGGTGTTATGAAGAGATGTTGCCTTGGCGCATGGAAAGTGGAGGAATCTACATGATACCTGTCAGAGGACAGATTCACAAGCACTTTGTTGAATTATGAGGAAAAATAAGGATAGGGTTTCTTTGTAAAAAATATATGAAAAAGGTGCGCGTGTTCTCAAGTACTTGATACAGAGGCATCGTGGAACACTTGCTTGAACATATCTTCGAACGGAAATGGATTTCGACTAAGTACTCTCGACATTTTATGTGCCTTTTTTGTATGGAAATATAAACTTACTTATTAAAGTAGTAGTTCTTCATTATATGTACCATTGTACCTACATACAATTACTTTGCTTTGATACCATAGGCCGAGCAGATGACTATCATCTCGTTCTAGCACATAAAAGCAACAGGTCTGTGAGACTAACGATTGAACTTCTAAACGAACATGAACTAGCTTGGCTTCCGCCCGGGTTTTCTAGGCATGCTGTTTTGAATAGTCTCAATTTACGTAATGTTATAAGGGAAAAATGGTGTAGGTAGTATTAGGTGCAAGATATGCGAGGAACATAATGGGTGAGGGGAAATCTTCTTACATTAACAACACACACTGTTCTGTGATTTTATGTGCCCCTTCTTTCCTCTTCCTCCCTCCCTCTAATTCTTCTCCTCCTTCCCTCTTCTTCCTCCCTCCTTTTTCTTCTTCCTTCCTTCTTCCTTCTCTTCTTCCTCCCTTCCTCTTCTTCCTCCCTTCCTCTTCTTCCTCCCTTCCTCTTCTTCCTCCCTTCTCTTCTTCTCCCTCCTCTTCCTTCCCCCTTCCTCTTCTTCCTCCCTTCCTCTTCTTCCTCCCCCCTTCTTCTTCCTCCCTTCCTCTCCTTCCCCCTCTCTTCCTCCCCCCTTCCTCCTTCTCTCCCTCCTTTCCTCTTCTTCCTCCCACCCTTCTTCTTCCTCCCTCCCTTCCTCTTCCTCCCTCCTTTCCTCTTCTTCCTCCCTTCCTCTTCCTCCCTCCCTTCCTCTTCTTCCTCCCTTCCTCTTCCTCTTCCTCCCTCCCTTCCTCTTCTTCCTTCCTCCCTCTTCTTCCTCCCTTCCTCTTCTTCCTTCCTTCCTCTTCTTCCTCCCTTCCTCTTCTTCCTTCCTTCCTCTTCTTCCTTCCTCCCTCTTCTTCCTCCCTTCCTCTTCTTCCTCCCTCCCTTCCTCTTCTTCCTCCCTTCCTTCTTCTTCTACCCTTCCTCTTCTTCTTCCTCCTCCCTCCCTATTCTTCTTCTTCCTTCCCTTCCTCCCTCCCTTCTTCCTCCCTCCCTCCTCTTCTTTTTCCTTCCCTTCCTTCCTCCCTTCTTCTTCTTCTTCTTCTTCAAGAGACATCTGAATGCACATGCGCACAGGCGCTTGAAACAAACGTCTCTGCATACGGGACAAATGACCCAGGCATCCCTATAGTAAGGACTCTGCAGTCTGCATAACACCTATGGTCTCTAACTGGGGTATCGTCCAGAGCGTCCCTAGAACAAAGAAGCAACGGGTCCTTGGTAATATACGTTGCCAAACTGTTTTCTATTGCTCTTGACATGCCAACCTCTGAGGTCCAGGATTAGAGTGATTTGTGCTTGAACATTATTCGAAATAAAAGTCTCTTGGACCCAAAACTTTTTAACTAACCAGCACGGCAGTGTCGCGTCGGTGGCTCGTTGAATACACTCATTCTCGTTCTTTCACTGAAGTTAAGCAACATCCAGTGAGGTTAGGACTTGGATGTGTGACCATACAAATTCGAACCTTCGTGATGCTGGGTATGCGGGAATTAGCTTCACCCGGCCCAAGGCTGGGTGAGTATGTCGAAACGAATGGAGGCTAAAAACCCTGTCTACAAACTGATAGTTACAAAAATCCAGGTTTCTCCACTTTATGACAATCTCCACTTTATGACAGCCAAAACTTAATCGATGATTAAAAACAATTTGTCTTAACATTTACTAATGACTTCATGTTCCTTTTTAATAACTATTTTAATAATTTTCTTTCTTTTGATTTGTCTCTATCACTTCCTCTCCTCTTATTTCAATTCCTTTCTCTCTCACATCTTTCCCTCTATACATCTGAGCATCTTTCTTTACATTTCTCTCTCATTTTTTCCCCTTGACATCTCTCCCAATCTTACCATTCTCCCTCCCTCATTATTTCTCCTACTGTTTCTTGTTTCTAACGACTGCACGTGTACATTCAATTAGCTTCGCTTAATGAGGAGTTATAATTATCGTTTAATCTCCTTCATTTTCTCTCCCTCTCTCTCCCATTCACCTCCTCTGCTACATCTCCTCATCCTTATTTTATTTCCTTCCTCTCACCACCTTTCTCTTTTCTTCTCTCTCTCTTTTCCCCCATTTCGCTATATGTCTCTATCTCCTCTGTGAGGATATCAGGAATTTGATCTGGACGTCTACGGATATACGATAATCCTGGTTCTAAAGACCATATTACTCATAGGATTGTGTGGACTGGACTAATAGATAGTTGGTACGGTTTCCGTCCAAAGCTAATATTCCCAACAAAACATGTTATTTTATGTCCTTTACAGTTTTTCTAATAAAAAATCCAAAAAAATCTCCCGGCAACGGTATTGACAATTTTTAACAATCTCACGTTTCCGTTAAAACTAAAAACTCGCCATCACAGCGACCAAACTTCGCACATTGATTCGACATTACTACTATTATTATTTTACACTTTATTAATAAGGACATGTATACAACAAAGACAATTACAAATTAATATACAAAATTGGAAACAATATAATAAAAAAAATTGTGAAAAAATAAATAAAATATATACACATGCCCTAACTAAAGGGCGGGGTTATTGCCTTTGGCAATCTCTTCCACCCAACCCTTTTAGTTTTTAGAAATTGAAGAATTCGATTATTGAATTCATCCAACAACAACAAAAAATTCGCGCAGAACAATAGCCCCTTCCCCTCCCCTTATATTCTCGTTGCTTTTGCCCCGCCCCCTTGTATATAAACCACCTTCTGTTCCCAGGTGGTCTATGTGCTGAACCAGGCTGGCATGCTTGACATCCTCATCTACATCGCTATGACACCTGACGAGAGCCACTACTACTTGCATCTCCTGGAGGTGAGCTCAGTCTTTATAGGGATGTACACAAAATCCAATCACAAAAATCATTCCAAGAGTGAAAAATTGGGTTTTAACACAAACCAAATTCTCAAATATTAGAGCTGTTGGAACGACTAAGAGGAACAAGAAAAAAAAAAAATCAACACAACGCAAGATGGAGTTATATGATTTATATTTAAAAAAAAAGTATGAAAGAAATTTTCTATAGTAAAAAATAATTAAGGTAAAGAAAAACCAATGAATTAGGTACTCCGAATTCACTCACTGATTCATAAATTAAATAAATACATGATAATAATAAATACCCTCAAAGGAGTGTGAATTAACGGACAAAGTCGTACATATTATAAGAACAAAAAATGAAGATTACAGGTACTAAGAAATTAAAGATATCACAAGACTATGAAACAAAAAAAAATATTCAAGAAGTTGCTCTAGCATTTCCTGCCCAACCCAGGCTGGGTTAGATTCATGTGGGTAGCTGTTATGATTCCCAGCAAATGAAGGGTAAAACCCCTGTGCTAAATAACTCAAGTCAGGACGTTAAAAGCAGTTATCATATTTGTGTTGATCACTTTCGTGATGTCACAACTACTCAAACTCGCTTTACTAAATTTACGCTGATACTCAGACTTGAACCACCGACCTCCAGGTTACAAGTCCACCGCCTTATCGATCAAGCTACTGAGGTCGGTAGGACGTTAAAAGCAAATAGAATTATCTGGTCATAATAAATCTCATTAGGTCGCAGAGTTTTTTGTAGAGCATTTCCACTGAAACCCTAAAACCAGAACTTTTTGCTATCATATTTGTGTCAATCACTTTTGTGCTGTTACAACAAGTCAAACTCACGCTGCGCTATTTTTTAAAAAACCGAAATTGGGATTCAAATCACCGAACTCCAGGTTACAAGTCCGTCGCCTTGTCCGACGCTTACTACTACAAAGAGATTCAAAGAAACAAAATAGTTCGGTAATACTCGGCGAGGCTCTGATCACTAATGCTCAAACCCCAGTTAACCCATTGCCTACCAAGCCATTTTTATGAAACATCCCCTGGGGACCAAGGGTATTTTCCTCAAAATCACCTGTCTAGCATATGTGCAACACGCGGTCCCCCAGACAAAAAACACATATTTCCTTGTCACTAGGGACCAAGTAATTCCATATATGCTATACATGGTACCCAAAAAGGTTCAAACGTATCTAGCATATTTATGCAACCCGGGTACCCCAGGCAATACTAGTGTCTTGCAAATGTGCTACCCATGGTAGGCAATGGGTTAATAATTAGGTAATCCCAGTTTGGACTTATGACACGCCCCCCCTCCTACCCCCAGATCATGATGCTGATGCTGAAGGAGCAGAACCCCGAGTCCCTGGCTGGGGCGGACAGCACCCGCACCGCCACGGAGAAGAGGAGGGATGAGGAGGAGCTGACGAGGATCCGGGGGAGGGAGGTGAAGGAGAGGGCGGACAGGCTGTTCAAGTACAGCTCCAGGTATTCTCGACTTTCCATCTTATCTGAATTAACACGTTGACTGCCAAGGTAATTTTTGGACACTTTACCCGTACGCCACGTTAATTTATATAGTCACACATATTATGTGACGTGGCATACAGAGGTGGTTTTTTAACGCTGTATGCCACGTCACACCAAAAAAGTGTGACACTTCTTTTCTTTCTATTTTTACTTTCCTTATCCTAGTGTGACACTCATTCAAAATAGCATCGATTTTCACACAATATGTGTGATGTGGCGTATAGGTTTAACATTGTGTCATACATATAGTGTGACAAGGCAGTCAATGTGTTAAGGAGCGCGATAGCGTTCGGACCCTCCAAGTCAATCAAAATAGTTCGCGCGTTACCAAGTAATATTAAACGCCACAGCACAAGTAGCACATTTCGTTTAGTGGTAGGAGAACATGTATAAAATACACTGCGAACTGTGGACACAATACTTCTCGTAAAAATATGGACACAATACTTCCTCACATTGTATGTACATATGTTACAGGAACTTCTAGAAGTTCCTGAGCGCTCTCAGAACATGGCGAAGTTTCTAGGAACTTCTAGTTCTTCCTAGAGAGCTTAGAAACTTCTAGATGTTTCTGATTTGAATTTTTAATTCTACAGTAAATTTCAGTAGTTTCTAGGAACTTTTAAAAGTTCCTAGGTACTTCTGATTGTAATGGGATGTACGTGTTGGGTGAGAGTCGAAACCGTAAAATGCTTCTTCAACCGAAACGGTAACTTAATCTGACTAGTCGACCCCCGCTCGGAATCGATCACACTACTCGAAAAAGTAATCAGAAGCATGGCCGAAGTTGTGGATTGCCGTCTAGGCGCAAGGCGCGACGAAGCGAGGTATTTTGGAGGATAATCAAGGTTTTCGCCTAGAAATTAGTCTTTAACTTGCCCAGTATCGAGGTATTCTACCAAGATTTTTCCTTTCTGTCCTATCAGATCCTGTATTACTTGCTTCCTCTTTTCCCCAGGCACTCGAGATTCGGCGGCACCTATGTGGTGAAAGGTGTGAAGGGAATAGGAGAGAACGATGTGCTGGTACACAAACCCATTACCAACCCGGAGGAAATAACTTTCAATAATGAAACTAAGGTAAGAGATTATAGCTGGTTATACTTTTCCGTCCTTCGATTATAATAATTCGATTATTACCCCACAAAACAAGAGGACTGTATCCCCTTAGTGTGGGGTAGTATAAATGTTACCTATTATACCTATTATGTACAATTATAATTGCAAATAAATTACAAATTACAAAATTAACATCGCTTTCAATTGCATGGTCATATCACGACGAGGGTGTTATCCTCCATTCGCAGAAAACTCGCAAACCTGCTACCCTCACCCAGCCTGGGTTGGTCCGAAATGCCAGCATCACGTCGCCGGACTTCACCTCGCCGAACTTTGCTTAACTTCGGTGATCCTTCGAGAACCGGTGCATTCAACGCGCCGTCGACGCTGGCTCATTTTCTTTTTGTAAATCTAAAAGAAGCCAACTTTGGCTATTCAAGTTATGCTATGGTTGTAAAAAGCTATGCTAAGATAGTCTTAAAGATATTATTTTCATTTCGTATCTGTCTTATCCAGCTTATCCTTGCTCAAAATATTGGACCATATTTTGAGCTAAGTTGGTGTTTTGTATATCCTTTGGTACTACCTGTGTTTATTTAGTATCTCTCTTCTTCTTCTTCCTCTGTCCGAATCACCGGGAGATACTAAAAAGTCCTTCTACTTCAGCAGTCTCCAAGGAGAGACAAGGAAGAAGAAACTTTTTTCCCTCAAATAACCATAAAAAATTCCATGTTTCTACTCCAATTTCCCATCTAACGTGTCATCTTAATCTTCAATCTCAGAATTTCTTTTTCATTTTTATAGTCCAAAAAAACAACGAATAACACTCATAAAAAGGTCCGTATTTTATACATAACACATAAACACAATGATAGCAAATACGTATCATGCCTTTGTAGGAGTAAGTGTACGTATGTATTTTTGTGTATGTATATTATGTAATAATAAAATACACATAGCGATATACAGTCTGTTTCTACATAATAAATGGAACTGACTGGATAATAAAATACATAATATTACGTTTATACCATATTATCTGGACAAACGGTACATAGCACATTTATGAAGGTTTTTTCCTAGGGGACCGATTTTATTTCAGAAAGACACTGTTCTGATATTTTCCTTCTCCTCTATTATTTAAAATAGGAAAAAATAATGTCAGGAAGGGATATCTTTTTTTCTTTATTGCAAAATCTTCTCGTCTTTGAAACCTTTTTTTTATATTTTATGTCCAGTCTCTAGGGTCGCTTAGAATGTCTATTAAATGAGTGTTGCTCCAAATTTCCCTTCCTCTTTAGTTGTAGTCAGTGAGTCAGTCTCTCTCTCCCTCCCATTTCTCTCTTACTTAGTTATTTCTCTTTTTCTTTTTCTCAATTTTCTATTCTCTATTATCTTATTTCCTATATTCTTTAATCGATCTAAATCCTTTTGACACTATAATCCTATATTGTCTCTACTCTCATCATAACAAGCTCCGTTGCTCCTGATATTATTAGAGAGTTTGCGCTAATAGAATTAGCCTTATTCTAATTGAACTCTACCTCACCAAATCCATTTCCAACGCGACGCCCTACGGCACTGGAAAATAAGTACGTTCCGGAAGAAAAAAGAAGGAGGGGAGACTTTTGTCTGTCTTGAATATGCAACAACATCGAGAGTGGTGGAAAATAGAAAAGTTTGACCCCAAATATGAAAAATTGGGAGGAGAAGGACTGCATGCATCTTGTATTCCTGTCCTGTTTTCATAGGAGAATGTAGGACAAAGTGTAAGAGAAAGTGGAGGAGGAAAAATAAGAGAAAAAAAGAAGAAGGAAAAGAGGACAGGAAAGAGAAAATAATAGAATAGGGGGAGGAGGAGAGGAAGTCCAAGACAGAAACAAAGGAGAACGAAGGGTAGTAGGAGGAGAGTATTAGAGAAAAATAAATAGAAAAAGAAAGAGAAGATGGAAAAAAATAGGTAATAAGTACAAAAAGAGCAGAAAGATGAAGAGAGAAAATAGAATCGGTAGAAGCGAATAATTCAGAAGAGTAGGAGGAATAGTAGAGGAAAATAGATAAAAAGAGGACGGAGGAGATACAAAAGAAATAGATAACAAGAAATAGATAACAAGGAGGAGAAAGAGGTAGAGAGGAAATAGAGACCAAGATAGAAGCAAATGAGCAAGAAGAGTTGCAAGAAGAGGGAAATAAATTTTTTGAATTTTTTTTTGAATTTGAAACTTTTTACGTATATTTTTACAAATAAATTGATATAGTGAACATCACCTAAGCTAATACATAACTTCTCTGGTGATGGCTCTTCTTCCTGTTATTCTTCTACTTCTTGTATTCTTTTTTTCTGGTTTATTCTTGCTCCTGGAGTAAACTTGATTTCATTTTCTCTTTCACAATGTAGATTTTTTCTTCCCCAATGTAGTCCTGGCAGTACTTATTCAGAAGCTTTGGAACCACATAAGAGAGGAGTCTCTCTCCGTATTTTGTGTAAGGAAAGCTACACATGAATTCGTCTGTTCTCATTTGATATGGTCGTTCTCTCTTTTTCCTGTACTCTTGGTCATCAAAGTGTTGCGTGATTATTACCAATTTTGATAGCTGAGTTGGACTCAGATACATTTTGTTCTGGTTTTCATTTTTGAACAGATAGCTGACGATTCTTCTCTGAATACTATTAAGTGGTTCCAGGATGTATGTAGGTGAGTATGTATATAGAACAACGCCATATCTCAGCAGGGATTCTACGAGTGAATAATATACAAGATTTTTAGTGTTAGTTGATAAGATATTTATATTTCCTTTGTTTAATGAATAATTTACAGATCTCAATTTTTTGCACAACATATTTACATGGGTTTTCATTTTGAAAGAATTGTCAATTTGTACTCCAAGATATTTACAGCTCTCCGTGTACTCTATTACCTCACACTGGCACTGGGTTTTATATGTTTCTGTGTATAGGCAGCTTCTCGTGTGACACTTTATTTTATTCTCTTGCACTTCGGACATCCCTCGAGCGGTTCCCATGACCATCGCTTGCGTTTTCGTTTGATTTATGTAAATATCGTTATTGTAGAAATATTTTTGCAAGTTTATAAAATCATTTTGTGCGTTTTTCACTGCGATTTTGAGGTCTCTATGCACGGAAATAATACATGAGTCGTCTGCGAACATCTTCAAGTATGTGCGAATGTTGAGGTATTGTACATCGTACGTATATACATTAAACCAGCCAGGGCTGTTTATTCCTCCGGTGACCAGACCGTCGTCTATCGTGACCGTCTCGCTCAACACTCTACCTACTTTAGTGACTTGTGTTCTTGAATGAAAATAGTTGGTAAAAATTTCATTATGAAATCCTATTTCCTTAAATTTCCTCAGTAGGTTAGTGTGATCTATTGTTTCGAATGCCCGTGTCAAGTCAAGCCACAGGATAACAACGTACATCCGACGGTCTAGGGCGGGGTTGATAATTTCGGCAAAATCTTCGAGGAGGGAGAGAGTACTTTTCTTTGGTTGAAACCCGTACTGAAAAGGTGCTATTATATTATTAATACTGAAATATTTTTTTGTGCATGATTCAATATATTTTTCCATTATTTTTTCTATAAAGCACATTGCCCCTACAGGTCGATAATTACTGTGGCTTTTTACGTTTCCTTTTTTATACAGGGGGGTTATACTTGATATTTTTAATATTTCTGGTATTTTTTTCGTTTGGATAATTTTTTGAATAATGTGAGTAAGAATGGGAAGTAACACCGGTAAATTTTCTTTGATGTCCAAAGGCCTTATATTATCAATTCCGGCTCCTGTTTTCCTTAAGTTCTTAACTATGTTAACTATATCTATTCGTTGCGGTGGTCTTATTGTATAGTGACGTTTTACTACTTTGAGCTTCGTAATTTTTTATATCCAAGGTAAATTTGGGTCCATTATTTTCAAGTTTTAATGTTTTTATTTGTTCTTTAAATTTTTTATTAAAGTCGTTCGATAATTTATTTAAATCATTTGTTTCAAAGTTTTTCTTCAATATTGTTTCGTTTGGGTCTCTCTGTTTTCTTTCAAGAAGAGAATTAAGAACCTGCCATGTTTTCTTCATGTCGCCTTTGGCGTCTCTCAATTGTTTAAATATGTATATTCTTTTGTGTTTTTTAATCATATTGGTAACCAGGTTCCTCTTCCTTTTATATTCTTCATATATATTAATATTATTTTTATTACGTCTCCATTTTTTCAGTAGCTCTCTTTTTTCTTGTATATGCTGTTTTATTTCAAAATTCACCCATGGATATAAATCATCTTTTTTATTTCTTGCTTTTATTGTACTGCTTTTTTGGTATATGTCTTGAAAGGTCTTCACAAACGTATTATATAAATCATCTGTGTCTTGTATATTTGTTAAATCTTGCCACTTGAATTTTGAAATTTCCTTATTGATTTTCCTTTCATTAAGTACTTGTACATATCTCACTTCGTTAATTTCCCTTCTGGTTTCGGCTGAGTTTGGTTTGTAGATTTGAAGAGCAACAAAGTAGTGGTCTGCCACTTTTGTCCTGATGACTGTCGAAGTGAATTCGTACTTATATCTGAGCTTCAAATTAATGTGGTCTATACATGACATGGTGACGTTTCTACCAAGAACTTCCTCCCTCGTAACTGTTCTAATAGTGGGTAATAGTTCATTACTGTACAAAGTGTTGAGGTATGAGTTTCTAGGACTGTTCTTCAGAATGCAAATATTAATGTCTCCAATCATTACAATATTATCAGGTTTTTTTGTTGCATTTTTTAACCACCATTGTAAATCAGCCATAAATAAGTTGACATTGCCATCTGGAGGGCGATATATGGCTAAAATGGTATATTCTAGAGTTTTGTCCTCGTGAGTTAATTTGAAATTTAAACTTTCTGACTCATCAAAATTATAGATAATTTGTTTTGCAGAAAAATGGTCTTTGTAATAGGCAATAACTCCCCCTCCTTTTTTATTTATCCTGCATTTTTTTATCTGTTTAAAGTTTTTTATTTTGTAAACACTTGCTTCCTCTTCACTCACATTTACTTCCGTAAGCACCAGAACATCGATGATATTAAGAACATCTTTCATTTCGTACAGGAGTTCTTCCCAATGTTTCCTTAAGCTTCTGACATTAACATGTACACAGGTTAAATGATTATTTTTCTTAATTTTTTCCTTCCAGTCTTCAAAATGGTCTAATTCATGTGCATCAATTTTTATGTTTTTTATTTTTCTTATTAAATATTGATTTGAATTCATTTTTTAAAATCGTTTTACTACTGATTGGTTGTGATAACGTTTAATGTAAGGTTTTAAATAAATTTCAGGTCTTCAAAGCTTACAAGACGGATTACATTTTTATCATTCTGGTTATTCTTTTTGAGAAAGATCTGCCCGTTTCTTACCCACAGATAATCATATTTTTTCTCCTTTTTTATTATTTTAGCTTCGTAGAATAGTTTTTTCAGGTATGGTGTTAGATATTCGTTTATGTAGATGGAAGTAGCTGGTTCTCTATTGGTTATTCCTGATGTTGTTATATTGGGTTTTTCTTTTCTCAGCACTTCAAGGACCGCGTCTCTCGTTTCCTTATTCTTAAGAGTGATGACCAGACTTTTTATTTCTGCAGGTCCATCATTAACTTTTTTTTCGTTTTTTTCTATTTTGTATTCTCCTTTTCTTACGATATTATCTAAAACCTTTGCTTTTTCAAGTACTTTCTCTGTTAATACTGTAATATCGACATTTTTAGGTACTCCCGATACTTCTAATTTGGTCTGATGTTTTTCCTGTGCCATATCCTGCACAAATATCTCCAAGTCCTTGACCTTCTTCCTTAATTCCTGATTTTGTGCCTCCAGCTTCTCTGTTTTTTTCTCCACCACAATTATCTGTTTCTGCATTTCTTTGACCGTAGTGTTCATATCCTCTACCTGGGCTCCTATAAATTCCAAACCGTTCTCAAGTTCGAGTATTCTAGTGTTCATATATTTTTTCATATCCAAAAATTTCCTATCTAACATATCCTCCAAGGATAAGTTCGAATTATCCTTGTTTTTATTCTCCTTATCCCTTCCGCTCACCTCACTGCTTGCTAAGGAAGTGTTTGATCCTGATTTCGTCAATCTTGTCTCTCCTTTCTTTGATCGGCACACTAAGCAGCGCCACGCATCCTTCCTTGGTTTGGACATCGACAGCCACGACGCCTCGGTCAGAGTAGTGCATGCATAGTGATAACCATAGCCGCATACTCCGCACACCACATGGTTCCCGTCTGTAGGTAGCTCCTCTCCGCACGCCGCTCTGCATACTGTGGCCATGGTCCCGCTAGGTAGGTACTGGTGAGCTGGAACCTCGATGTGACGTCACGCAGCCGGTGAAGCTGACCTCTGAGTATCTAAAGTTCCGAACGTGACGGATTGACTGACTTAGTGATCCCAGAGTCCTCTAGTGTTAAGCTTTCTAATGATTTTATTTATGCTTGAAACTTGAGCTCTGATTCGTTGTCGAATTTAGCGTACCTCGCTCTGATTGGTTGTCTAATTCAAAATATTTTCTGATTCCTTATCACCTTGTTTATTTTTTGATTGTCCGTTATCTTCGAATTTTCTAAACAAAGTGCTTGTTCGTTAAAACAGCTGTTTTATTTTTTGATAATATTCTTTTTCTGCCTCTGGTTGAGTGAAGACCTTTTCCGTTTTGCTCCGTAAAATTTTAGGCCTTTTCAAAAATTTCTTTGAAGCCTATTTTTTCTCTGTTGAAGTTTTTCATTTTCATTCAAGTATTTCATTTGAACTTTGATTTTTCTCATAAACTCTAGTACTGAGTTCTTCAGTGAAGGGGAGCACTATGCTCCCAATGAATAATCATCAGTCGGTAAGACAGTACCCAAATTACAACCATCCATCTGTAGTCTCTCAAACTTCTCCCGTTCCTTCTTCCAATGACCACATTGACCAGTATATGTACTCCCAGTATCACTCTCCTCCTACCTACTGTCCTCAATCACCAGCCTATCTTCAAGATCATGCCTATTTTAAAAATCCTCCCTCCACTCTGCATGCCCAATCTCAACTATCCTATAGACCTGTATATCCTGTTCAACATGAACTCCCTCAACAATACTCCAGTCATCCCAATCCTACTCCAGTGAATTCCCAACACATCTCTTCAGCCCCTCCTAGTCATCCTAGTCCTGTTCATGCTACTCATCCTCATCCTACTCCAGTGAATACCCAGCACATCCCTTCAGCCTCTAGTCATCCCAGTCCTGTTCAACATAATGCTTGTAGTCACTCTTCCTCTCACCCTACTGTAGTGCATTCTTCATTAAACCCAAACAATGTTCTAGAAAGTAATGAAAATTTTATGACAGTTACTAGGAAAGGTAAGAAGTCAAGGCCCCGTGATCACTCCATCTCATCATCTGGCAGTTGTGAAACTGTGACAAGTAATAAAAGACTTAAAGGTGGAAACAAAACCAACATCTCCAACAAAAATATTTCTAATAATATAGTGTTGCAAAATAGATTCTCACCTCTAGATAACACACAATCAACCAAAAATAATACTGATGTCACTGATGATGATGAGGATATTGATGTTCCACCTAAAGTTAAGGTTCCCCCTATTTTTGTTTCCAAAAAGAGTGTTACTGTTGGTGCACTCCTAACTCACCTCAAAGCTGTCAATCCAGACTTTTCACTTAGAGATAGCAAAGACTTTCTCCGCATAGATTGTGGCACCACTGATGCATTTCGTGCTTTTTGTCCTAGTCTTAATTCCAAGAATATTGAATACCACACCTATAGGTTGCCTCAAGAAAAAAACAATAGATGTAGTAATAAAACATGTACCTACAGATTTTCAAGATAGTGAAATAGTAGAAGAACTAAAATCACTTGGTTTTACTGATTTCAAACTCATGAGAGTATGGGGAAAAGGCAAAAAGGCTATCCCAGTTGTATCAGTAAAATTAAGCAATAATGCTAAGAACAAAGAGATATATGAACTTGATAAACTCCTCAACTGTGTTGTCTTGGTTGAACCAAAGAAAAGATCCCCAAATATTCCACAGTGTACCAACTGTCAACTTTTCTCTCACACTAAAAACTACTGCAAGCGTTCACCTAAGTGTATGTTCTGTTCAGGTGACCATGTTTCCTCTGCTTGTGAAAAAATGCAAGGTGATGAGATTGTTAAAGTCTGTGCTAACTGTGGTGAAAACCACTCAGCTAACTACAGAGGTTGCAAATATTATGCAGAATTAAAAAAAGAAGCGTTTTAAAGATCTCCCTTTCGTCAACAATGTTCTCCCACATTATTCTAATGTCCCCCCACCCATGAGTGATTTTCCACAGATGCCTCATAACCAAATTTCAAGTTCCAGACCTCCGTATATGGTTGGCGACCATTCCTATGCAAATATTCTGAAATCTGCAACTGCTGCTGCTTCATCATCACCTCATCTAGAATTTTCTCAGCTCCCTCCAGGACCTTCTAACCAGCCAACACCACTAGATTCTCTCTTGGAAACAGTCATTTCAGCTTTAAAACCTTTCTTTCTTTCTCTATTAAACAAAATCAAGCCTATGATTCAAGATTTTATTTTACAGCTCCTTAATGGATCACGTTGAACAATTCACTTCTCACAAGTTAGCCCTCCTTAATTGGAACGCCAATGGTATAAGCTCTAAAAGGATGATTTTTATTGACTTCATTGTTTGTCATGATATTGATATTGCTTGTGTGACAGAAACTCACTTGACACCCAAACAAAACTTTAAAATTCCAAATTACAGGGTATACAGAAATGACAGAATTACTGGAAAAGCAGCTGGTGGTGTTGCAGTAATTATCAAAAAAAATATTTGTCATGAACCTATCGTATTTCCTCCTCTTATCTGCTTTGAAATTCAAGGCATTACTGTTACGTTAACAAATGGTTCACTTTTGAGAATATTTTCTACTTACCGTTCAAGTAAGCCATTATCTGTAAGAGATATGAGTTTAATTTTCTCTGGGAATAACACTCCAACAATCATGGCTGGGGACCTGAACTGTAAACATCCTGCTTGGTTCAGTCGCTCTTCCAACCCCAATGGGCTTAAATTATTCAACCTAATGAACAAATCAGACTGGGTAGTCTTTGGTCCAGATGAGCCTACTTACTTTCCATCACATTTGAATCGTGAGCCTGATGTATTGGATATTTTAATTTGTAAAAATGTTTCTGGAATCATGTCACAACAAGTGTTGTCTGCTGAGCTGCCTTCTGATCATGCACCCGTCATTATTGAAATTGATTCCATATTACTTCAATATCCGTCAAGATTAAAATTAATAAATGGTCCCATAGATTGGGATTTGTTTCGTAATAAAGTAAATTCAAAGATCTCAATTCCATCCAGTTTTGAGAGCACTAACTCTATTGATGATGCTGTTGACAAGTTTACAAACATTGTAAAGCAGAGTGTTTACTCATCATCAAGTCCTAAAAAGACTTATTCATATAAATTTGCTCTTCCCTTTCATTTACGATCTCTTATTTCCTACAAACATAGGATCAGACGTAGATGGCAAAGAAACAGATGTACCAATGATAAAAAACTCCTAAACATTCTCACCAGGAAAGTCAAGCAGCAACTTGATGCATTTTGGCATGACAATTATCAAGACTACCTCCAAGACTTACATCCTGATGATGGTACGCTATACAAAGAAACCAAAAGAATTCTGAGGCAGAGAGACGTTATCCCTCCTATTGAAACTGGTGATGATCAATATGTCACATCCCCAGCTGATAAGTGTGAAGCATTTGCCGACATGTTGGAAGAAACTTTTTCACTAAACATGAACTCATTTGATACAGCTCATGTTACTCATGTTGAACAAACAATTGTTAATGACTGGCAATCAGTTGAGCTTCCAATTCCCTATGCAACTCCTTTTGAAGTGAGTGAAGAAATTGACCACCTGAAGAAAAAGAAATCACCAGGTCATGATCTAATTCCCAATGAGGTCATTAAAGAACTTCCATTTCGTGCTATCTTATTTCTTACAGCTCTTTTTAATGCGTGTCTACGTTGGAATTATTTTCCCTACAACTGGAAACATGCACAGGTAACCATGGTTCCAAAACCAGGAAAGCCTAAAAAGAAACTTGCAAGTTACAGACCTATAAGTCTTTTGCCAACATTATCAAAGTTGCTGGAAAAACTCATAGCCTACCGCTTGAAGACCGTTCTCGATGATTGGAACGTTTTACCTAAATTTCAATTTGGTTTCAGAGAAGGACATTCCACCATTGATCAGATGGTCAAATTTTCAGAGTTTATTAATTTAAACTTTGAAAACTACAAGCAAACTACCGCCCTCTTCCTGGATTTTCAGCAAGCATTTGATAAAGTCTGGCATAATGGTCTCATATTCAAGATGCACAAGTTACAGTTTCCCAAATTTTTGATTGGCATTGTTTCCTCATTTCTAAAAGAACGCTCCTTCAGTGTCAAACTAGAAGAAAATTTTAGCTCCATTCGCCCTATTTGTGCTTCAGTTCCGCAGGGATCAGTCCTCGGGCCAATCCTGTTTAACTTGTACGTAAGTGATATAGCAGAAGATCTTACACCCATCTCCCCATCTTGCTTCCTTGGAATGTTTGCAGACGACAAACTTATTGCCTGTTCAGACACAAACATTAATACTGCTCAAGCTACATTGCAGGTTATGGTAAATCAGATTGTTCAATGGTGCCACAAGTGGTGTATTACTATTAGCATTCAAAAGTCTGAAGCCAAGATCTTTTCCCTACGGAGGTGCACAAATCCTCCATGCATTTCCATTGGAAGTCAAAGTATTCCCTGGAAAGATTCTTCTGTGAGATGGCTGGGTGTATGGTTTGATAAAAGGCTAACCTGGGCTGATCACATAACAACCAAGACAGCAGAAGCCTACCAGCGACTATCCAAACTATTTCCCCTTCTCAATAAGAAATCATCTTTAAGGATGAAATCTGCCATATTGATTTACAAGTCAATTCTTCTCCCTGTCATCACATATGGTTGTCCTGTATGGATGGCAGCAGCGGAGTCTCACATTAGGAAACTTCAAGTGTTTCAAAACAAAGTCCTACGCATTATTACTCGAGCCCCTTGGTTTGTCAGGAATTCTGATATTCATAAAGATCTAAATATTAAACCCTTATATGATATCATTCTTCAAAGAAGTATTTCCTTCATACAGGACAACCCACATGGTGTAGGTCAAAGACAATATGTCAGACGAAAAAGAATTCACTTACCCCAAGACCTACCTGACATAGTGAATGCACTATAACTCCTTGTATTTAACCTTCCTTGTTCCTTTAATTGTATTTCCATTTTATGTCAACTTCCTATTCATTAACAATGTCCTGTTCTTAGCAAATCCTTATTTTAAATTACATACCTGCATTTTTTTTTTTTTTTTTTCTCTTTTTTTCTCTCTATTGTCATTTTTATTACTCCTCATACTTGTTCCTTGTTCCTTCATTGCAATATTATGTATGTGTGCGTGTCTGTGTGTTTGTATGTATGTATGTATATTCCTAATCTTTGTAAATAATTTTTGTGTATTTTTTTTTATTTGTTTTTATTTCTTTTTCTTCTTCATGACATCTTTATTCTTTTGCCCATTATTAAATTATCCTTGTCCTTGTCCTTCATAAACCTGTTATGCTATCCTTATGTGCAAAGTTTATAAAAGTTTTGAAATAAAGACTGAAATAAATTTGAATTATTCCAAAAAAAAATTTTTTTTGATAATTGTTGAAATTATTCCAAATTAATTTTTAAAATGTTCTTTAAAATAATTACTCACGAGTGGTACTTCATTTTATTAATCTCGAGAATTCTACGGCTTCCAAGATTCTGGAAAATTCACTGTAAGCAAATTATTCACTCCAAAACTACTTTTAAAATTAAAAAATCACAGAGCAAATTTTATGCGACTGTTCACCACGAGTATGTAATAATGTAAGAAGGACAAGATACAGAAGAAATAGATAACAAGACAGAGGCAAAGGAGGAGTAGAAAGAGGAATATTTGACAAGAAATAGGAGGGACAAGGAAGCTGAATAAAAACATAAATAAATCAAAAGAGAAGACGGGAGCAAAACAGAATGTATAAATGGAATATGGAAATAAATATGTACTTGTATAATATATGTATAATTGTATATAAATGTGTACTTGTATATGTAGGTGAGGGAATATCGTCCTCTCAGGAGTAAAATATCGTATCGATTTTCAAATTTGTTTCATAAAAGAAAGTAGAATATGAATAAGGTGAGTGCTAGCGCTATTTTTTAATGTAGGTCGAAGATTCCACAGTTTTAAGGTTCTGGAGATACAGCAATTAGTGAATGTGTGATATATCAGTTATGTTATGAGTTATGTATTACTTATATCAATTTTAATTTTTTTTTTCATAAAGAGTGAATCTTGCTTTTCCGAATATAGATGATTAAAACAACCTAAAGCTCTAGATCGCAACTCAATTCAACTACCTAGAAATTTTTGGATCTTATCCTCCTTGTTTTTTCGGTTTACTCTCAACCTGACGACAATCCCTGGTTACAAATCATGAGATTTAATATCACAAGGTTGAGAGATTTCACACGTGGTACAACTTTCTTTTTGCAGTAGTCTATTGCTGTTTCCTTTGACTCTTCAGCAAGAAAAATAATATATTTCCGACGATATTGTAGCAGGGAGCACAGGGCCAAATAGAAATATATTCATGGCGCTGGGAAGAGATAACGTAACGCTGTATTATTTATGAGGAGATGCCGGACAGCCCGAATAAAATGTCCACTTCTAAGAAAAGAAGAAAAAATACATTCTGGGAAAATTTATTGTTTGGTCATGTCTGATAATATTTTATTATTTATCTATCTCTCTTGTCCAGCTCTCTCTATTTTTTCTTCTGTCTGCAACGTGGTATTATTATTGTAAAAAAGCTCCAAATTCTAGGATCACCTTTTGAGGACATTCTCACATTAATATTCTAGTTTTACAAAGAGCTTTTTAACTGCTGATTCGAACCACAACTTAATACACAGAGCGCTATCTCAGAAAAATACATAGTTATTAAACAAGAATAATTTTGTCAACTACATATCCTTATTTTTGGCATCCATTTTTTGCGTAATTTTGAAATTTCCCATGGTTTTATTTTTGTAAGCTTCAAATTCTAGGATCACCTGTTGATATTATTCTCAGAACAATAAAATTTCTAGTGTATATTACAAAGAGGTTTCTAACTTCTCTGTTCGATCTCACGACGGAGTGTAGAGCGCTATCTTATTCAACTAGACTAGCATTTGCAGACATTTTCTCCATCTCTTCATTTTTTGTCATCTATTTTTACATTTTTTTCGGAATTTTCCAGAATCCTTGAGATGTTCTTAACTAAACATTCAGATTGACATTAGAAAGTGCTTCGCCGTCTCAGAATTGAAAAGAAGAAAGAAACGAAAAGGCTCAAGTAAAATGCGAAGGCACTCATGTTTAATAATATGGAAATCTCATAGCATAATCCAACGATTCCGGAGTTAGTTAGGAGTTTAATAGAAGCTTAGACTAGGAAGTTCCTATTGTTCAGTATTTATACGCTGAGCCTTACAATTCTGTCCTTAACATACAGGATGATAGAGAAGGTTTCTTGTTCTTCCATTTCCTTTTTGCTTGAAGTTTATTTTCATCTTTTTCTTTTCTTTTTAAGAGAAAAGAGTTTTTTCTATATTTTTTTTTTTGAAAAGTGTCCCCCTTTTCACGTTGAAACTAGCTTCTAATTTGTTTCGTCCCTAATTTTCGGAAAGGTCTATCTTGGGTTTTCGAATCCTTCGAATCTTTTCCATTTCCTTTTTGCTTGAATTTTATATTCATCTTTTTCTATTCTTTTTAAGAGAAAAGAGTTTTTTTCTATTTATCTTTTTCTTGAGAAGTTTCCCCATTTTCACGTTGAAACTAGCTTCTAATTCATTTCATCCCTAATTTTCAGAAAGGTTTATCTTTGGTTGTTTGAATCTTAGACAGCTCACAACTGACGGGGCCCACAAGACCGAAACAGCTGTCTTGAGATATCCGGAGCTCATAGAACCAAATCTCATTAACATTAGTCTGGCTGGGGGACTATAAACAGAGAGTAGAGCAGCAGTCTGGCTGGGGGACCATAAACAAAGAGTAGACCAGTAGTCTGGCTGGGGGACCATAAACAGAGAGTAGACCAGCATTGACTTGGTTCTGGGGGTCCTGGTCAATTATTAGCCTCCTTGTAAAGACAGTGGTAGAAGTACAGAGTCATTCCTCCACTGTCTGGCTACCATCTTTTACAATGACGCCACTCTATGATGATGATGATGAACTAACTAAAATATTTTAATAAAAATACGACTTACAGGATATACATACATACATAAAGTAATACATAAGATACGACATACATAAGATAATGCCTGGTATTGTCTTTCAAGTATGTGTATCTAAGGATATTTAAAAATTAGTTTTTTATTTTATTTATTTTTATTTTTACGAATTTACGGGGTCCAACCCCATTCATAGAAGCTAAGGAAAAATCCTTTGGTAACTGTTCAAGGTAAATTTAGTTATAGATCAATAAAAAGTTTGCTGCTGCAACAGAATTATTTCATTTATAGCATACAATAAAAGGTCAAGTAGGTCGAGCAATAACCTTTTTCCAGTTCATCCTGTAAGGCTTCTCATTTCACAATACAGTTTGTCTTCTTTACTAGTTTCTCCTTAGTAAGTAGGTTTTCATTTCTCTGCACTGCCTAGATATCTTTGGAATACATTCGACATACAGGGTGTAGCCAAATCTCTTCGTTACTACAGGATCTTAATCATTAAGGCAATAAAACTCGTAACCTATAAATGTCGGTGGTGCAATTCCCCTGCACGGCGAATTTTAGTAAGGCGGCTTTGTGTAATTTGAGTTAATCACTAGATTGATTATCTTGTGATTAACTCAAACATCACTTTTACAGGTGTAACTCTAACTAACTATAGATTTTTCTAAAAATCATAGTTCGGGATCCTGAGTTCGAATCCCTACCAATTCATGAATTTGTCCTCATTTACTTGGTCACCTGTAAAAATTATGAAAAGTACAAACAAGGCATTGTAACTACTAGTTAATATAAACGAATTCAATAAACTAACCTGTTCAGTGCGTATCTTAATATCAGAACTAACCTGTTCAGTGCACCTGCTTACATTAGAACTAACCTGTTCAGTGCGTCTTCTTACATTAGAACTTACCTGTTCAGTGCGTCTCCTTACATTAGAACTAACTTGTTCAGTGCGTCTCCTTACATTAGAACTAACCTGTTCAGTGCGTCTTCTTACATTAGAACTAACCTGTTCAGTGCTTCTCCTTACATTAGAACTAACCTGTTCAGTGCGTCTCCTTACATTAGAACTAACCTGTTCAGTGCGTCCCTTACATTAGAACTAACCTGTTCAGTGCGACTCCTTACATTAGAACTAACCTGTTCAGTGCTTCTCCTTACATTAGAACTAGCCTGTTCAGTGCGTCTCCTTACATTAGAACTAACCTGTTCAGTGCGTCCCTTACATTAGAACTAGCCTGTTCAGTGCGTCTCCTTATATTAGAACTAACCTGTTCAGTGCGTCTCCTTACATTAGAACTAACCTGTTCAGTGTGTCTCCTTACATTAGAACTAACCTGTTCAGTGTGTCTCCTCACATTAGAACTAACCTGTTCAGTGTGTCTCCTTACATTAGAACTAAACTGTTCAGTGCGTCTCCCTACATTAGAACTAACCTGTTCAGTGTGTCTCCTTACATTAGAACTAACCTGTTCAGTGTGTCTCCTCACATTAGAACTAACCTGTTCATGTGTCTCCTTACATTAGAACTAAACTGTTCAGTGCGTCTCCCTACATTAGAACTAACCTGTTCAGTGTGTCTCCTCACATTAGAACTAACCTGTTCAGTGTGTCTCCCTACATTAGAACTAACCTGTTCAGTGTGTCTCCTCACATCAGAACTAACATGTTCAGTGCACCTCCTTACATTAGAACTAACCTGTTCAGTGAGTCTCCCTACATTAGAACTAACCTGTTCAGTGCCTCTCCTTACATTAGAACTAACCTGTTCAGTGCGTCTCCTTACATTAGAACTAACCTGTTCAGTGCGTCTCCTTACATTCGAACTAACTTGTTCAGTGCGTCTCCTTACATCAGAACTAACCTGTTCAGTGCTTCTCCTTACATTAGAACTAACCTGTTCAGTGTGTCTCCTTACATTAGAACTAACCTGTTCAGTGCGTCTCCTTACATTAGAACTAACCTGTTCAGTGCTTCTCCTTACATTAGAACTAACCTGTTCAGTGCGTCTCCTTACATTAGAACTAACCTGTTCAGTGCGTCTTCTTACATTAGAACTAACCTGTTCAGTGCGTCTCCTTACATCCTAACTTATTTAACCTTAATTTAATTTATAAAAATTAAGAAAATAGACCCAAACACCAGCTTATTTGCTGAAATGGGTCTATAAAACTCATTATTATTTATAGGTACAAATTTTATAAATTGTTTGTATTATGTTTATTTACTGTTATTTGTTTGTACCAAACAAGAGTATGTTAAAAAAAAAAACCTGTTCAGTGCGTCTCCTTACATTAGAATCCGATGTTCTCGTGTGTATTCACCCAGGATATCATCCCCATTATTGAATGCGATAGTACCGTTTTCCCATTAATATAGGCTCATGCATTATGCATGCCTTGCACTCTGCATATAATTGAGAGTTCACCCTGCCCATCCACTTCCTACCTTCATATTTCCTATAGTCTGCTATTTCCTATGTTCTGCCTCCCTACCTAAATCTTTCCCCAAGTCTACTTACCTATTTCCTATGGTCTGCCCCTCTATACCTACCCATTTCCTACAAATCTACTTACCAATTTCCTATAGTCTACTGACCTAACTACCTATTTCCTACAAATCTACTTCCCTACCTATCTTTTTTAATATTCTATTTTACTATTCTGTGTACAACTTACATATTTCCTATAGTCTATCTTCCGTTTCTTTATTAACAATACTCTTTCTGCCTACCTACCCCTTTCCTCAATTCTACCTATACCTATTTCCCTATCTCCGTATTTCCTATACAAGTTCTCCCTCCCTAACAACCTATTTCTTACATGTATACCTTGGTATTTCCTATACTCTACCTCCCCATTGAATACAATTGTTCTACTAAACTATTTCCCATAGTCTATTTTCTTACGATTCCATTGCCTACAATTCTACTTACATTTTTCCTATGGTTTATCTGGCTTTTCCTTATTTTCCTAACTTCTGTACTGCTCATCACACTTCCTGTCTACCTAGCCATTTCCTACAGCTGTAGGTGCTCTTCTATTTTCTTTACTCTATCTCCTCTCTTCCTATACTCCTCTTCCTCCTATACTCCTCTTCCTCCTATACTCCTCTTCCACCTATACTCCTCTTCCTTCAAACAACCTATATCTTCATTTCCCCTACTTCTCTTCCTCCTAACAACCTATCTCTTACAAGTTACAAGCCTACCTCGCTATTTCCTATAGTCTACCCCCCCCCTTCCCAGAACTCTACCTCCTCACTTGTGATACTTACCTTGACTCTCTCTTCCCGCTCCTCCTTCACTCTCATCCCCTATTTCCCTGTCTCCTCCCTCCTCCTTCACTCCCATCACCTACTTCCCTGTCTCCTCCCTCCTCCTTCACTCCCATCACCTACTTCCCTGTCTCCTCCCTCCTCCTTCACTCTCATCCCCTACTTCCTCCCTCCTCTCTCCTCCTTCCTACTTCCTCTCTCCTCCTTCTCTCCCATCGCCTACTTTCTTGTCTCCTCCCACCTCCTTCACTCTCATCCCCTACTTCCCAATTTCCTCCCTCCTCCTTCACTCCCATGTCTAATTCAATGTCTCCTCCCTCCTCCTTCACTCCCATCCCCTACTTCCCTGTTTCCTCCTCTCCTTCTCCTCTCTTCACTCCCATGCCTAATTCTATGTCTCCTCCCTCCTCCTCCACTCTCATCCCCTACTTCCTCTCCTTCCACTCCTTCACCTGCATCCCCTACTTCCCTGTCCCTCCTTCCCTCCTCCTTCACTCCCATCCCCTACTTACCTGTCTCCTCCCTCCTCCTTCTCTCCCATGCCTACTTCCCTGTCTCCTCCCTCCTCCTTCACTCCCATCCCCTACTTCCTGTCCCCTTCCTCCCACTCCCTATTCTGCTCCTCCCTCCTCCTTCACTCCCATGCCCTACTTCCCTGTCTCCTCCCTCCTCCTTCACTCCCATCCCCTACTTCCCTGTCCCCTCCCTTCCCTCCTCCTTCACTCCCATCCCCTACTTCCTGTCTCCTCCCTCCTCCTCTCTCTCCCATCCCTACTTCCCTGTCTCCTCCCTCCTCCTTCACTCCCATCCCCTACTTCCTGTCCCCTTCCTCCCGACTCCCTGTCTCCTCCCTCCTCCTTCACTCCCATCCCTACTTCCTGTCCCCTTCCTCCCGACTCCCTGCTCTCCCTTCCTCTCCATCCCCTCTCCCTCCTCCTCCCCTCACTCCCTCCCTTCCCTCCTCCCTCCTCCTTCACTCCCATCCCCTACTTCCTGTCTCCCCCTCCTCCTTCCTCCCTGTACTCCCTTCTCCTCCCTCCTCCTTCACTCCCATCCCTACTTCCCTCCTCCCTCCTCCTTCACCTCTCCTCCTACTTCCCTGTCTCCTCCCTCCTCCTTCACTCCCATCCCCTACTTCCTCTCTCCTCCTTCACTCTCATCGCCTACTTACCTGTCTCCTCCCTCCTCCTTCACTTCTATCCCCTATTTCTCTTTGTCCTCCCTCCCTCCTCCCTCCTCCTTCACTCTCATCTCCTTCTTCCTCTCTCCTCCTTCACTCCCATCCCCTACTTCCCAATTTCCTCCCTCCTCCTTCACTCCCATGTCTAATTCAATGTCTCCTCCCTCGTCCTTCACTCCCATCCCCTACTTCCCTGTTTCCTCCCTCCTCCTTCACTCCCATGCCTAATTCTATGTCTCCTCCTTCACTCTCATCTCCTACTTCCTCCTTCACTCCCATCCCCTACTTCCCTCCTGCCTTCTGACTCCCTCCCCCTCCTTCCTACGCCTAAACTCAAGTCGTCCTTTCCAGAGATTTTCCCAGAACACAACAATAAGGTTCGAGAATAATAAAGCGCTTCAAACTCCCTCCGCTTTACTCTTCCTCCTCCTCCTTTAAATATCTCTCCTTTTGAATTTTTTTATAAGCTAGATTTGCTTGGAAAAATTACCTTGACTCGGTGATGCTCTGCAAAATTATATGTCGTAGGTATTTATGTAAAACGCGATTTGCTTTCTAAGGAGATTCTTTTTTTTTGCATAAAATCTGTACCCTATATCTATTAATATTTATCCAGTTTATCAAAATTTAGCCGGAGTGTTTATTCATTTGAGACTTTGATTACATAATAGAGGCACCTTATTCCACACTTTTTGTTGACACCATGATAACAAAAATCCTTCGCTGGGCTGGTCATGTTGCAAGAACCAATAAAGATAGTAACATCTAAAAAGTACTAAACTTATCATACAATGGTCCAAGAAGAAAAGGTAGACAAAAAGAAAGTTGAATTGATGGAGTGAGAACCTGGTATGATTAGAGAAAACCAAGAGGCACAGGAGAAGAATGGTATGAATACGCACACAATCGGGTTGAATGGACGAGGTGGGTTGTTGGAGGTCTTGGCCCCACGCGGTCTGTCAGAACCCGTCATAAGGCAAATAGTGGCACCAAAACAATTGCTGGAGAAAGGGCACTCCTAAATCCTAACCGGGCAATATAATTAAGTATCTATTATTATTTATTACATGGTGAATCTAGAGTACTTTTCAGGTTATATAGTAAAATGTATATTATTTACCGACCTCAGTAGCTCGATCGATAAGACGGCGGACTTATCGATCGGTGGTCGGTTGGTTAAGTCTGAATTTTTGATCTCAGTTATGTATTTCAGCTCTATACCACACAGAAATAACGGCACTCAAAGTCTAAAAGATAACTAATATTTAACACTTTTTTTTCAAATAGCCGACCTCAGTAGCTTGATCGATAACGCGGTACTCTTGTAACCTGGAGGTCGGTAGTTGAACTCCCGGTTTCCGCGCAGATTTAGTAAAGCGAGTTTGAGTAGTTGTGACATCACGAAAGTGATTAACATAAATATTAACCCATCAGGGCCGAGACATACATATATGTCACACCATACCTATCGCACTGATCTTATCAGTAGTTACGCAATGGTGAAAGTTATCGGAGGGGGAAGTGTAGTGCTAGTAGAAAACAATATTTTCTATCGTTGTGATTTTAGTTGACATATTTACCAATTAGTGTTCCGGAGTTATGCGTCCGTAAAGTTCAAGGTAATTTTTGGTGAATTTCAAGATGGATTTTCGTAGAGAGTAAGTAAAATAATTTTTAATTAGCCTTTATTTTTAAAATTCTTTTTCTTAATTTTTATTAAAAACAATATTTGTCTTCGTATAAAAAAACTGTATATCTTTATCTGTTAGCATTACGCCTTTATAAAAGCTCAAAGTTAGGTGTAACATATATGTAGCTCTCGGCCCTTGTGGTGTCGAAAATTGAGAGGAACACAGGTTCCCTTATAGTGTCTTGGGTTGATAATAATGCTGTACAGGTGGCGAGTAATAGGTATGGTACAACTCCCGTCTCACAAGGAAAGATACTCACGGGCCGAAAGAAAAATTATTAAACTTGCCAGACCAAATCTGATAAAACAGTACAATCGAAGCATGGGAGGTACGGACCTAATGGACGAAAATATAAATAGGTACCGCGTCGCAGTACGCAGCAAGAAGTGGTGGTGGTCCATTTTCACTTGGTGTTTAGATGTTTCTCTTCAGAACGCTTGGATTCTCTACAAAAGAGAAGTAGATTCATCCATGACTCAACTTCAATTTCGCCGGGACATCGTACAACATTACCTTGTTCGATACAGAAGTAAGCCAAGACATGTGCGGCAACTCCGAGTGGCAAGCTCATCTTTGGAAACTATTTATGACAGAACTGATCATTGGATTACATTTATTCCAAATGCTAGGCGGCGAAGATGTGCTGGATCAGATTGCACCTCAGTTGCAAGGACAATGTGTGCAAAATGCGACATTGGTTGCTGTGTCTTATGTTTTGAAAGTTACCACAACCTTCGTGCGTAGATACCTACCTGTGTCCTGGAAATCCCTTGTACTTGCTGTTATTCTTTCTTTTTTTTGTGATTTATTAATGAAAAAAATGTTCCTTAATTTGTTTTACTCTTTTAATTTTCAAAAAATATAAAATACGTTTTGTATTTTAAGTTAGCTTGTATTTCATTGATTTTCAATATTTTTACAATTTTCGAACCCGTAAGGGCCGAGACATACATATATGTCACACCCTATATCTCGGAAACCGTGATAGGTACAACATTTTTTATAGAATGTAAGTTGATTAGATTGCTTTTATTAGTAACATATCAAAATTTCATGCATTTCTGTCGAAAAAAATAAAGTTCGGCCCTGATGGGTTAACATGAATTAACAGAATTTTCATGTTAATTTCGGAAGAGAATGCCGTTGCCATTAGCACCGCCCTTGATCAAGTTTTGTTTTCTTAATTTTAATATGTATGTATATATTCTATGTCATTATTTTGTAAATAAAACTTGATCCAACTTGTTTAATAATAATAAATATGATGACTGACTATATTATTTATTCTATTGCACACAAACTTTTAAATAATTTGTTCCAAAAAAATTGATTTCCAGAAACCGATCAAGAAATCCGCCCGCGGCGCGGCGCTTCGCTCCACAGGGGCGCAGTTCCAGCACCGCTCCCCCCTCAGTGTGCGCATCATACTGCGCGGGTTCTGTGAGGAGTTTCGGGGCGCCTACAACAACGTGATGGGCGCCGTGCGGGAGACCATAGCGCGCGAGAGGGCGAGAGGGTAGCTCAAGAACGGCCCATGAGAAATTTGCGATCGATATGTCAAACGAAAGCTCAAACCCTTGCCTAAAGCTTTCTCGCTTTGAGTTGATGATAGGTCGTCGCGACAAATTTTGAGAAAAAATGTCATTTAGGTCGAAAAACGTAAAAAAAATTGTGTCGCCTCCAAGTTACAAGTCCGCCGCCTAAGAAAAAAAAAAAAATTGTGTCGCCCATCCAATTTTTAGGACTCGCCCTTTTCCCCACGGCTGTCGGCGCCCCAGTTGGAATATAATGAAATCCTTTCTTATTGCACATCTACAATATATAGTCAACCTATATATTAATTTTCAGCCCCCAGAAATTTACCGGTACGGAGAAACTTTGATGAAAAAGTGAATATATGAAAAAGCGCGTTTTTTCCGTGTAAATGCGCCCCTTTTCCCCCGCGGCGGGCGCCCCAGTAGGAATTTTTCAAAAAAATACTTTGTTAGTGAGCATCTAAGACCTAAAAGTGACCTTCACGCCAATTTTCAGCTTCCTAGGACTTACCAGTCCTGAGAAATCGAGATGAATGAGTGAGTGACTGAGTGTTAACTTTCGCATTTATATATATAGATTGTGTCCACATGAAGACACCTATTGCACACAAACTTGTAAATAATTTGTTCCAAAAAAATTGATTTCCAGAAACCGATCAAGAAATCCGCCCGCGGCGCGGCGCTTCGCTCCACAGGGGCGCAGTTCCAGCACCGCTCCCCCCTCAGTGTGCGCATCATACTGCGCGGGTTCTGTGAGGAGTTTCGGGGCGCCTACAACAACGTGATGGGCGCCGTGCGGGAGACCATAGCCCGCGAGAGGGCGCAAAGCAACGACGAGACGTACTACTTCTGGGCGGTGGCGTTCTTCATGGCTTTCAACCGACACGCGGCGCCCTTCCAGGTGCATCTGATCAGGTGATGAACCAGTGCGATCTGCTTTTCTTAAACATATAATTCAAAAGTTACGAAGCCTCGGTGGGATTAATGTGTGTAGCTGGTACGGTTCCCAGCAAATTTTCCCCACCTTCAGCACAAGTTTTTTTTTATCTTTTGAAGGTGGGTATACCCTCATTGTTTGTTGAAGATGTTATTGTGAAATATAAATACATGGAAACTTAAAAAAAAAAAAAAAAAAAAATGGAGGGTAAAACTCCCGTCCTAAATAACTCCAATCAGGACGTTAAAACCAAATAGAATGAACTGGCTACAATGGATCTTATTAGATCTCAGTGTCTTTTGTATGAGGTTTTCATCGAAACCCTACTACAATCAGTTGTTGGCACACTATAATAAATGCTAATTTAAAAATAAAATAATAATGTACAATAGGCTCTGCTCGTAAATAAATGAACCGGAATACCCGGCATTATAAAATTTACTTTCATTTCCATCCTACAGTGAGACCATGGCGGTGAACACTATAATAAATGCTAATTTAAAAAAAACGTACAATAGGCTCTGCTCGTAAATAAAGGAACCGGTATACCCGGCATTGTATGATTTAATTTAATTTCCATTCCACAGTGAGACCATGGCGGTGAACATCTTCCACTTCCTGCAGGTACAAGTGGACAAGTGGCTCTCCAACATGACCACCGAGAAGAAGAAGATCCCCTTCTGGTCACGCCGCATTCACGTCGCGCTCAAAGCTTACAAGGAAATGGTGAGTGTGTATCTAGAATGTACTTTCATTAGCTATTACTGTACCAGATATAGCAGAGGTCGCGGGTTTGAAACCCAGCAGGACATGACAAGTTATTCTTACATTTGGGATTTTTACCACATAATAATATGTCTTGGGCTTACTGCTGGAATAATGGGACTTAATAGTCCTAATCGGGCAGTATAAATAAGGCGATATTATTATTATTTCAGGGTTTGGACCAACCTCAGTAGCTTCATCGATAAGGTGGCGGACTTTTTATTGGAGGCCGGTGGTTCAAGTCCATATACTGTGTGGTGTGGTCTCCTTTCTATGCTGTTCATAATGCTTCTATTGAACGCGTTCAGAGGAAATTCTTCAGATACTTTTCTTTTCGTCATCATCAAGGGATTTCAGATATGCCCTCGCTATCTGAACGTAGGGAGTTGGCTGACTTGCACTTCCTTGATAAATTAGTTGATGGGGGTATTGACTGCGCCAAATTACTCGAATTGGTTAGTTTTGACTGTCACAGGCGGCTCAGAAAAAATGACACCTACTATGTTAACTTCTGTAAGACTAATTATATGTTCTATGCTCCTATTAACAGGATGATGAGACATGCAAATCAACTGTGATATATCTCTGTATTTTTTATTTTTCTAGTCATGTTTTTGTTCGATAATATTTTGTTCTTTATGTATATTTATATTCTGATTATTACTTTCTTGTCACATCTTATTACCCTAATTTTGAATCTTATAATGTCTAATTTTTGTTTAGTATTTTTATTTTTGATTTTTTTCTGACATTTAAATGTTAGAATTATTAATTTGTATTTTGTCATATTTTAGCACCCATATTTTAAATTTTGAAAGGTTATTTTCTAATTTTATATTGTATTTTATTTTTTAACTTTTGTTATTTGTTACATGTTTATATGGACTCTTTCCGTAAATACAAGTGCCTTTGAGCACCATTACCATACCATTACCATTATACTATCCAGAGTAACATCTTGTATTGTATTGTACTCCAGGTGATGACTCTGTTAGCCATGGTATCCAGCAGGGATGAGGGAGTGAGGAGGTCTGCAGATACTATCCAGAGCAACATCTTCTACGTGCTGGAGTACAGAGAGCTGGTGCTGGTACTATTCCATGCCTATGCGGAATCCAAGTTCTCCAGGTATGTTTTTGCAAACTTATAAGTACACTAGCTTAAAAATTCGACCTATTTCCATATTGCTCCGTTTTTTTTAAATCTCATTTCAAAAATAAAGAAGAGGTGTTTGTTATATATAAAGCAAGTAAACCAAATCATCTCCTTGGGGCACACAACCCATTTCTTGTGATAAATAGAAACTTGCTCTACCATCACCTGATTTTTCCACTAGCCTTGACCCCAACTCGTTCTTTCCATGCTCTTGAAGAGAGATGTAACTTCGGTTCTATATAACATTTTCAGAAGATTTTTGTTTTAAATACAAGGAAACAGTACGAGGATTAACTTTCATTACAAATATCATCCAGGACCAAACATCTCTGTAGGAAAGAAAAATGGCGTCAGGCAAGATTTTACAAGTGTTTCCAAACATTAGAGAAGAAAAGATAATTGTAAGTACTTTATTGAGAAGAAGATGAAGACTGAAAAACAGGCAGGGAAAATATCTGAGTAAACAACTGAAGTTCAATTTTTTTTTTTGTAAAATACATTTAAAGTACATTATAAATATAATAAATATTAAAATACAATTCGCGCATTGTAGTTAAAATTTTAATACGTCGATTTTAATACGTTGCTATGGCAATCACTCTCCTCATATGTCGATTTTAATACGTTGCTATGGCAATCACTCTCCTCACATGTCGATTTTAATACGTTGCTATGGCAATCACTCTCCTCATATGTCGATTTTAATACGTTGCTATGGCAATCACTCTCCTCATATGTCGATTTTAATACGTTGCTATGGCAATCACTCTCCTCATATATGTCGATTTTAATACGTTGCTATGGCAATCACTCTCCTCATATGTCAATTTTAATACGTTGCTATGGCAATCACTCTCCTCCTCCAGGGAGTACCTCCAGGATCTACTGGAGACGACTCACGTGTTCCTGAAGATGCTGGAGCACTCCTGCAAGCACAGGAAGCTGGTGGTGCAGAAGCAAGGCCGCGCCAGGAAGTCCAAGAGCAGGAAGAACAAGAAGAGCGCAGGAAAACGTAAGTTCTTTTTTTTAACATGAACTTTTAAAGTTTAATGTCTCCATAATTGATCTCTGGCTGGGGGACTTTAAACAGGGAGTAGACCAGCAGTCTAGCTGGAGGACTATAAACAGGGAGCAGACCAGCATTGGCTTGGTTCTGGGGGCCCTTGTCAATTATTAGCCCCCTTGTATAGACAGTGGTAGAAGTGCTGAGTCATTACTCCACTCTCTGGCTACCATCGTTCACGATGACGACACCCTTTGATGATGAATTGATCTCAGTAGGAAAAAAACCTCAGTAGCTTGTTCGATAAGGCGGTGGCCTTGTAACCTGGAGGTGGGTGGTTCAAGTCCTGAATTCAGCGTAGATTAAGTAGTTGTGATATCAAGAAAGTGATTAATACAAATCATCATCATAGGGTGGCGTCATCGTGAACGATGGTAGCTAACCAGTGGAGGAATGACTCAGCACTTCTACCACTGTCTTTTAACGTTTAACGTCTTCATAATCGATCTCAGTAGGAAAAAAAAATCTCAGTAGCTTGTTTGATAAGGCGGCGGACTTGTAACCTGGAGGTCGGTGGTTCAAGTCTTGGGTTCAGCGTAGATTAAGTAGTTGTGATATCAAGAAAGTGATTAACACAAATCATCATCATAGGGTGGCGTCATCGTGAACGATGGTAGCTAGACAGTGGAGGAATGACTCAGCACTTCTACCACTGTCTTTACAAGGAGGCTAATAACACAAATAGGATAACTTTTTTTTAACTAACAGTAGGAAAAATAAGTTATCATATTTGTGCTGATCACAACTTTTAAAACTGTATTTACTAAATATTTGCTAAATTTGGTTCCGAATCACTGACTTACAAGTCAAATATCGATTACTGAGGTGGGTTGGTACCTCGATTGATAAGCCCAGATTCTAAAGATGGTTGATCACACATACATACATTCGTGTGGTTCAGGACAAGCCGCCAACCTTTCAAGTGAAGTTGGCTGGAGAATTTTCAACCGAATTTTAACCCAGATGGGGCTGACGTCCTTCCAGAAGGACGTCCTTCTGGAAGGACGTCAGCCCCATCTGGTGAAAGGTACTACATTGTGGTACTTTCTAATTAATTCAGCTTGTTGAGGTTAGTTGGCGACACCTTAAGCTCTTTGTTTTGAGTCCGAGTGATAAGTTGACAGCACTTATTTTGATTCAGGACTCAATTTATATCACTCCAAAAAAATAAAACAAAAAATTTCACCGCGTTATCTGGGTTAAACGCAAACCAACTCATCTAAAATAAAACTAAGAATACATGAGACGTTTTGGTACATGCTAAATTTAACATTACATTCTGCACCAAGCATTGTCTGTTCTCTTTCAGTCTGTTCTTGTTGGTTTTCAGAACAAATGTAACAGTAATGGAGAAAATTACAATTAAAACTCTTGACATAACCACAGACGAAAGAAAAACTTCATCAGCTTTCGCACCAAGTGTTATTAAAGTATAAAACTAAAATTTGAATTGAAAAGAACACAATATGCTTTCTCTCCCTCTCGATCTTCGTTCTCTCCTTCTCCATCCTCTTTCTTTCTCTCTCTCCCTCTCTTTCTCTTTCTCCCTATACCTCTTTCTTTATTTTTTCTCTCCTGCCTTCTCTTATACTCTCCCTCTACTCCTCTTGTTCTTACTAATCTTTTTCTTCCTCCCCCTTATCTCTTTCTCTCTCCCTCTTTCTTTATTTTTTGCTCTCCCGCCTTCTCTTATACTTATCCCCTACTTCTCTCATTCTCTACTCTGGTTCGTACTTATCTTTTTCTTCCTCTCTCTTCTCTCCTTCCTCCCTCACTTTCCACCTCTTATTTATTCATGCTGTCTCACCTTTAGCTAAACTTTTGCTTTCTTTCATTTTCTTCGAATTAATCTTTATTGTTTAGTTTCATTCCTCTTTGCCTCTTCTCGCCTCTCTTTCCCTTCATCTTCTTCTTTGTGGTTATTCTCCCTCTCTCTTTTCCATCTCCTTAAGTTGAGCTCTCGCTGTAGAGTAAAGTTCTCTGTGGTTTATCAGTCTCTCTCTCTGTCTACCCTTTTATTTAGTATATCCTTCTTGACTTAAATTTTTGATGAGATTTTGGGAAAGAGAAAAATTCCTTTCACCTTGTCATTGTTGTCTTTCGGTTTTCGCTTCATTTTGTTTCCTTTCTCTCTCTTACCGGCCTCAGTAGCTTGATCGATAAGGCGGCGGACTATTGTATCCACCGTCGGACACTGGCGACCGGTGGTGGTTCAAGTCCCGGTTTCAGCGTAGATTTAGTAACTCGTTTTTGAGTAGTTGTGATATCACGAAATTGATCAACACAACTATGATAACTTTCTCTCTCTTTCTCTATTATACTCTCTCTCTCTGTGTTTTTTTGAATAAACTGTATTCTACCATATACAAAAAAAATTGAAGAAAATCGGTTAAGCTGTTTTGGAGATACAAGTGATTTAGTATAAAATCTAAAAATTGTCCCGTGCATACAATGTGAACCAATCACGAGGAAGTATTGTGTCCATAATTGGCAGTGTATTTTTTCCTCTCTGCCTACAACTTATCTAACTCTCTCACACATTATTTTATGAGACGTAAAGAATTAAGTATGGAAAATATAGAAAAGAGTAAAGAAATGGTAAAGAAGTAGAAAAAAGGAAATTGACAAAGACATAATTTGGGCGTGGAACAAGTCTCGAACAGAGCACGTCCAACACAAAGATGGGAGAGAGAGAGAGAGAGAGAGAGAGAGAGAGAGAGAGAGAGAGAGAGAGAGAGAGAGAGAGAGTAAGAGGAAGCACACTCTTGAAAAACAAGAGAAGAAAATTTAAACTCAAGACTCAAGTAAGGACAATGGAAGACCGCATTGATGATAGGAGAAAGGGCATATATAAAAAATTAGGAGAGAGAGAAAAAGAGAGAGTGAGGGGGAGGTAGAAAGAAGAGAAAGTGATAGAGAGAGAAAGGAGATAGAGAAAGGGAGGAGAGAGAAAGGAGAGCGAAAAGAAAGAAAGAGAGAGAGGGAGTGAGAGGGGGGGGGGGGTAGAAAGAGAGAGAGAGTAAAAGACAAACATTCTTAATCAAGTGTTTGTGACACCGGAAGGACATTATTAATAAATAATAAAACAATATGTAAGGAAGAACATCAGCGCACAGTAAAGATGTAAGAAAGAAGTTACGAAGACAAAAGGAAAATCTATGAGGCTTGGTTTAAGGATTTCAAGAAGGGTTCAGCAAGTAACTTTAACTCTAAATGCACAAAGTGTTCTGGAACTAACGCTGCCAGTTTTCTGGGAACTCAACCAAAAATTTAGAAATAGAAGAAGTGATGCAGCCGTATCCCCAACTTTATCATGTTCAATTTATAAAATAGTCTGGTGTGAACAGAAATTGTTTTTTGTAATCGTTTTTCTGAGCATATGTGGTATAGTTCTCAATTAACTGAGAAATTTTGTATTGTTTGAGATGGGACAGCAGTTGAGCAATCACCATTTTTCATCCGTTTTTCTTGGAGTAGAAATCTGGCAAAAAAATTGATCTCCCAAAATCGTAAAGTAGTAAGATGTAAGACATAATGAAGCTTTTACATTTACATAACGACCCAGCTTAGAACCATCGGAAGAGTAACTTACTCTTACTCGGGCAGTGTACCTAGAAACATACATATTGTACTTTACTACAAGTGTCTCTTATGTAATATTTTATTGTTCAAAGATCCTCATGAGTTAACCCCGAGTGGTCGGTTCCTGGAGTTAATGAAAACAATGGGCCTTCACTAAAATTAGGAGAGAGGCAAAAACATGCAGGTTGGGGGAGGGGGGGGGGGTGAAAGCCTACTTGGAAAGTGAATGAGAGATTTTGCTAAGACAAGAACAAAAGACGGACGAGTGAGATAGAAGATGAGAAATTAAAACAAAAGGATTGTTTCCTTTCTCCCTCTCTCTCCCCTTTCTCTACCCCTCTCTCCTTCCCTCTTCCTACCCCCCTATCCATCTCTATCTCTTTCTTTCTCCAATCTCTTCAGCTTCACCATACGGTCTTTATTTCGTAACCTTTCCTCTCCACCCCATATTGTTCTGTTCTCTTCTCCTCCTCTCCCTCTTCCTCTCTCTCTCTCTCTCTCTCTCTCTCTCTCTCTCCTCTCTCTCCTCCTCTCTCTCTCTCCCCCCCTTCCTTTATCTATCTTTATCTTTCCTCTCTCTGCCCTCCTACCTTTCTCAAAGTTTGAAAGTTAGGGACGCAGTTCAGGGGGCGGGGCGCTTTAAAACTTTAGGGTGAAACCACCACTCCCTCCCCATCTCTTCTTGGGTTCCATCACTCACTGATGTGTGTTCTTGATGCTATTTGGGGTCCTTTCTCTAGAAGGCCAATCTGTTACCTGAGAATTGGTTTTCTTTTTTAAGTTCAGGTTGATGTAAGAGCTAGAGGAATGTCAAGAAATAGAAGATGATTTGGAAGTGAAGAAAGTAAGGATAGAAGATGTTTTGTAAGAGAAGAAAGTGGGGATACAAGATGATTTGGAAGAGAAGAAAGTGAAGATGATTTGGAAAAGAAGAGAAGGTAGAGAGAGAAGATGGAACGGTCCTCCAAACAAAACAATAGATTATTCTGGGTAGGAGAGAGAGTAAGTTAGTGAGTGAGTGAAAATGACAAAACGTAGGCGAAGATGGAGAGTGGAAAAAACAAGTAAAAAAATAATAAAAAATCATGAAAGGAGAAAAAGGGAAGGGAAAAAGAAAGGTAGAGAGGGAGAAAGGGAAAGCAGAAGAAATAGAGAGAGAAAGAGAAAGGTAGGGAGGAAGAATTTGAGAAGATATAGAGAGGGAGGGTACTAGAAAAGAAGAGAAGAAAGGAGGGAAAGAAAAAGGGAGAGAAAGAGAAAGGGAGAGAGATAGATAAGAGAGAGAGAGAGAGAGAGAGAGAGAGAGAGAGAGAGAGAGACAGACAGACAGACAGATAAGAAGAGAGAAAGAAAGGGAGGGGAGAGAGAAATAGAAATTGGTAAGAGAAGTGGAAGAGAGAGACTCCTGTTGCTTTTCCAAGTTAATGTTTGATTTCCCTTCTATGAGTTCTCACTCTTCATTCCGTTAAGAGAATTCTGAAGTTGTCAAAAATTTATTATGTGAAAGAAAAGGAAGTGCTCTGTTACTATATGTACATATATTTACAAATTGAGAATTAGTAAACATCAATGAAAGAAAATGAAGATGGTTGTGACTACTGCCCGTAGTCCAGAGATCCCGAGTTCGATCCCCGGTTGGAGCAGACTTTTCGAAGAAAATTCTGTTCCCTCCAAACACGTGAGGCTGGCATTTCCGGCCCTACCCAGGCTGGGTGAGGTTAATGTGGGTAACTGGTACGATTCCCATCGAATGGAGGGTAAAACCCCCGTCCTAATCTAGGACGTTAAATGGTGGGAAACCGTTCGAATCCCACCCAGTGTATGAATTTTTCCTCTTTAATTTGAGTTTGTGACCACATAATAATGAGACTGAGGGTTAGGTTGTAGAAAATGCTTTGAGCATCAACCTCGCCTGGTGGTTACCTTCCACTAAAGAGTGTTGTTATTATTATTATTTCCGGAATATCTCACAATGTCTGTGGTTATTTGTCTTAAAATTACCGGTCTTGTAGACAAGGTAATTTTAAGTTGTTACACTATTCTGTTTATTCGTTGAGGAATCTTCTTACAATGCTGCATGTATCAAGAATGGTGGACTTCTGAATGTTTTTAATTATGTTTGGTTCCAAGTTTAAGATGTTAAGGCTGGTCTTCAGGTTTTTTGGAACAACTCCAGTGCTGGATATTACTATGGGGACTATTGTCACTCTTTCTTGATGCCACATTTGTTTGATTTCAATTGCCAAATCTACATATTTATTAATCTTTTCTTGGTGTTTTATTTCTAGATTATTTGTGTTAGGAATTGTGACATCTATTAGGTATGTCTTTTTCTTTCTCTTGTCAATCCAAGTTATGTCTGGGCGGTTGTTTCGGTTTGTTCTGTCTGTCAGAATGGATCTATCCCAGTAGAGAGTGTGGTTTTCATCTTCTAGTACATTATGAGGTTTATATTTGTAGTAAGGGGCTTTGTCTGTGCTTAACTTGAGTTGGTGAGCAAGATTTTGATGTATGCACTTAGCAACATTGTTGTGTCTTTCCATATATTTGGTTGGTGCTAATACTCCGCATCCTGCCGTAATATGTTGTATTGTTTCTGGGGCATTTTGACACTTTCGGCATCTATCATTGGTTGCTTCAGGGTCCTTCATGATGTATTTAGCATAGTTTTTCGTCGCTATAACTTGATCTTGGATTGCCATCATGAAGCCTTCTGTTTCAGGGAACAAATTGCCATACGTTAACCAGTAGTTGGAAGCGGTCTTGTCTACATGAGCTGATTCTAAATCATGGGGATGTCTACCATGCAAAATCTTCTGTTTCCAGGTATTTATTTTTGCTTCCAGGAATGTTGTTCTGGTAATTCTTTCAGTTAATTCAGTTTGTTGGAGGTTCAAAGGGGTGTAATTTTTATCAACTGCTATGATGGCTTGATAGAGAGCGTTGACATCTGCTTTTGAGAGGAAATACTGCCGCAGGTTGTATGTGATCTTATTATGAAGGTATTCTATGCTTATCAGTCCTTTTCCTCCCCTATCTCGAGGTATTATGATTCTTTCTAGTGCTGCTTTTGGATGATGTGCTCTATGTTTGGTTAATATGGTTCTTGTTTTTCTTTCAATGCTTTCTAGGTCGGTTTTGGACCATTTTATGATTCCAAAGGTGTAACTCAATACGGGCATGGCATAGGTGTTTATACTCGACACTAGATTCTTAGCGCTTACTTTTGTTTTTAACAAGCTGTTCAGGCGACCACAGTATTTAGATATTGTGTTATTCTTTATGAGTTTATGGTCAGTCCGGTTTGATTGCATTACTCCTAGATATTTATAGCATTCATTTTCTTCCATGCCTCGAATGATTTCATTGTCACTTAGAGTAAATCCATTGGCCTTATGTTTGCCTTTAGCAACTACTTGGGTTCTGCACTTATCTACCCCAAATCTCATTTTTATATCGTTTGTGAATATCTCAACTTGTTTCAATAGGGCTCCTAGATGTTCTTCTGTACCAGCATATAACTTGATATCATCTACATAGAGCAGATGCGAAATTCTGATCTGTGTTGTTCTTTCGTGTCTAATGGAAAATCCATATTCATTATCATTAAGTATTGTTGATAGCGGATTGAGTGCCAAGCAGAACCACAGCGGGCTTATTATTATTATTATTATTATCATTATCAGTATTACAAGTTAGCTCTCAAATGTTTTTTTTTCTACCTCCAAACTGTTTATTTTACACAATGCCAGATTCATTTCAACCTACACACACGCGCTTTCTTCCCAGTGACTTTTATTTGTGTTTACAGGGAGGGGTGAGGAGGAGGGAAGGAATGGGAGGGAGTGAAAGGGAAATGGGAGGGAGAATAAAGCAGCTATTGGAAAGAGATGAATGTGAAGCAATCAGTGGCGGATAAGTTGAATATAAAGTACTAGTATTATTACTTAAAATAAAATATCATTTTAAGATTTATTTTTAGATCTTAGAGAAGAACGAGATGAAAAAAATACTAGCGTATCCAGCGTATTGCGATTGCTATAGAGAGAGTTAGGTGATGTTGTGAGTATTAGAGGAACTCTCCCAACCTGTGAAAATTGTTTTGTATGTATGATTTTATTTGTGGTGAAGCACAAAGCTTCTTCACAATTTTTGAGGGTAACGCAGCATTTCGAATTCAATAAATTAAGTTTTTTTACTCTGGTAATGCCGCCACTGGTCGTTACTCATACAAGTAACTACTCATTTTTCCTCACGAGGTATGAGTGGACCCCGAACATTAAGGTTCAGAGCAGAAAAATTCCTCCCCCGCTGGGGATCGAACCCAGGTCACCATGCATGCAATGCCTAGCGCGCTAACTCACTCGGCAACGGTGACTGACTACCATTATAACAAATGTATTATAGTACCAGGTCAAAAGGAAAAAATAACTCTCAAATCATTTCAACATACTAAGTATCAACTTTTTTTAGAAATAGGAAGCTATTGATATACTGTCTTGTTTCTCTAGACCTAGGCTCTAGGTATTAAGTACAATCTAGTCACTAGGAACTACTTATACCTAATTACCTACCTTGAGAATGAAATAAATGTGCATATTGCATAATCATATTGATTAAGGGCGTTTATAAGTTTGATTCGCTGACATTTCTATTTCATCGTTGTACTTGTATTTTATTCTCTCTGGATTACTGATTCCGAATAAAGTCTAATTATATTTATAAAACATCATTGCAAAAAACACTGCCAATTATGGAAACAATAGTTCCTCATGATTGGGTCACATTGTATACAAGTGGCAATTTTGAGATTTTAAACTAAATCACTTATATCTCCGAAACCGCTCCTGTTCTTGTTCTTGGGTGTTCGGGGTCCACTCATACCTTGTGAGTAAAACTGAGTAGCTGCTTTAATGTGAATTATAGGCAAAAATAAGATATTAAAAGATATGGAAAAATCCTATGATTCTGCGCTACCCACTAAAAATTGTGATATAATCACACAAAGAAATACATTTATTTATTTTATTTTATTTACTTAATGTAATAAAGTTTTCATTGTAAACTTATCTTGTATTCTAGAATTAGGAAACTAAAAACTTCAGTGTGAAACTAAAAACCCATAACCCTTCCGCTCTGTATGTGGAGGCCAGTCTGATTGCCCATACTCACACCTAGAATTATTATTTACTCTGGGAATTCCGAGGGAAAAATACCTCGGAGCCATTGGGGGAAAAGGGAAGGGATTTCTTTTTTCATTTTACCTCTTAGGTACTTTGATGGACCTAATGACCATTACTTTTGCTAACCAATGACAGTGGTAGCAAAGTAGTTAGTCTCATTTCGTTCTGAGTCATCGTATCACTTATTGGTCCATTTTTTTTTTTTTTGAAAATCGAAAAACTTTGTTAACATTTCTAGACAAATTACCTCTTAGGTGCTCAAGGTGCTTTGATAAACCGTTACTTTTGACCATTATTTTTGCTAACCAATGACAGCGGTAGCAAACTGATGAGTCTCATTTCGCTCTAAATCATCTTATCCCTTATTGGTCAGTTTTTTTTCGAAAAACGTTGTTAACCCTTTGACGCCGAGCGTGTTGTTTTCGACACAGGTACTTTGATATTCAATAATTATTCACTAGAATACAGTATCATTATCGTTTCAGTGTGAAACAGTTTCTTGACTTCTTATCTTCAAATCTATCCAGCGCGATTTTTGAATTGTTTTGTTTACATTTCTAAATTTTCATTTGTTACTGAGATTTCGAGAGTGCATCATCGCATGGAGTTTTGCCGACTTTGGCAAGTTATTTCTTGTGTTTCCTGGTCGATTATTTTACGATGAAAAAATGAAAAAATTAATAGAGGTAGCTAATATGCTTATTAACATATAGTTTTAAAGAAAATTGTAATAATTTTCTACATTCTTGTTCCTTTAAAGCCCGGTGTGTCGTTTTCGACACGGATTCATAACTTTTTACCGGTAAAAGCTAGAAAGCTGAAACCAACGCCAAAAGTCTTAGAAAACCATCAGGATGAAAGAAAAGTTGGTTGCGATTTTTTTCCCCCGGCCAAATTAATTCCGGCGTCAAAGGGTTAACATTTCTTGACGAACTAGGGCTCTCCTGAATCCAAAAAATGAAATTTATCAAATTCGCATGATTTTCTTTTTAACTCTAATTCTGGAATCTAGAATATATTAACATAGTTTTATACTACGCCTATTGCCACTTGCTTTTAGTAATAAAAAAATTAATTTTGGTCCCATAAAAATATATGAGAGCTTTACTTGCTTTCGGTGTGTAAAAAATCCTATGGCCGCTGATCCCCCAAGTAGTCAAGTCGTATTAGACCTAATTTTCGTGTCACCTTAAGTTCCCTGATTTTCCATTGTGGCGTTTGTGATTTTGGCTTCTCCTCTCACTCTCAGCTCCTCTCCATCGTGGGACGGAAGAGGAGAGTACAATAACACGAGCCGAAAAGAAATAGAAATGAAAGAATTTTAATTAAAAAATAATATACCTCCCTCGGAGTGAAGTGAATGGGAGAGAAAGTGAAAACAAGTGAGAGAGAAGAAGAGAGAAAAGAAGATAGGAGTAGAAAGAACGGGTTGAGAGAAAGAACAGAAGAGGGAAAAAAGAAAAGTTGTGAGAGATTGAAAAAGAGATAAAAAATTGATGAAAAGAGATATATGGAACAAGGTAATAATAGAAAGAGAGAGAAAACAAAAAATGAAAGATGCAAAGAGAGAGAAAAAATGAAGGAGGAAGATAGAGAAATCTAGTAAAAAATGGAAAGAGAGAGAACGATAAGTAGAAGCTAGAAAGAGAGAGGAAGAATTAATTGGATTGAGGGAGAAAAAAAGGTTGAAAGAGAACATAAATGATTAAAGGGGTGGGCATAAATCGGATTTAATTTAAAACAATGTTTGATGTTAAAAGTGCGGTAACTTATTTTAACATTTGGTTTTATTGTAATTATTATTTCACCATCATTCCTACATTTCCTAATGAACGATTTCACTCATCATTGAGCTTTGAACGCCCCTGGTTACCTTCCACTAAAGGGTATCATAAAAAATCTATACATAATAAAAAATCTTTTTATAATGTAAAAGAATATTTAGATTATTTTAAATAATATGTAACTTTACAAGAAATTAATAACAATTTTTTATAATACAAACAAAAATAACAATAACATACCTAGTTGGGTGGAAGAGATTGCGATAGGCAATAACCCCGCCCTTTAGTTAGGACATTTATGTTTTCAAATATTTTCTATTCTTTTTCATTTTTATTGTATATATTGTTTTTTTGATTTTTCGGGAGGCACCGTTTTCCGTCCCATTTACCTTTTTTTCACCTTATTCCGTCCCGTCGATTCCGTCCCGTCAATATTTTAACACCCGATTCCGTCCGGTCATCGTAAGGGTTCAATACCCGATTCCGTCCCATATGTTCCGTCCTATATACATAAATAAATACATAAATTATAAATTCAACATTTTTCATCAGTTTATTTTCAATCACGTAAAATAAAATAGGTAAAATCAGTGGCGGCTCCTTCTAAAGGGCTCAGGGGCTCTAGCCCCCCAAAAATTCGAAAGAAAAAAAAACTGAAAAAATATTCTTGCTTAGTGATGGGTTCTTCACCTAACCTCAAAATCAGCGTTTCGCTCGAAATACGCTTACTTTTTGCAAATTCAGGGATTGGCAAGAATATAAACAAAATTGTGGCGGTAATTTAAAAAAAAACCTTCATTATGTGAAATTGAGGCGTATTTGGTGTTTGATCATTTGTCAAATAATTAAATATAATAATCTTTACTCTATAGAAATAAACAACGAATTTGATTATTCAACAGGGTTCAACAAACAACCATAAACATTATTTACGAAAAATACTCTAGAATAATTCATTTTTAATTCTCATTAAACTATCCCTTTTTCTCTTTTACCTTACTAAAGTCATTGCTTCCCAGCTTCATTTTTTTTTATATTTCTTCATCTGTTAACTTGCCGATGAGGGCGATGAGGTAAAGTGAAGTCGCTGAGATTAATGTTTTGGAGATCGCGCATGGCACTTGGTCTATTTTTGTGCATAAATTTAAAATTGTTGAAATCGAATTTTGTTTCAACGAAATTCGGATCGCCCTAAAAGATTATTGCTTTAAACCTGGCGGGACGCAGTCATATATATATTATATACGAATGTCAAGAAACCAAGGTCTGTCGTAATCTAGCTTGTGATCAATTGTATACTATGGACATAAAAGGAGCCTAGACATTGGTTTTGGGCGTCCATATAATCCTCTCACCACCGTGATTTAGGTATCAATACCTATCTCACGGACACGGAATTATTATTATATAATTGTATACTATTTGTAAAATATTTTCTTTGTAATTATTACTAAGTTACGCGCGCCCTAAAACTTTTTATATTCTTGTTACAAATAATATTGAATGTTATAGATGGCGGCATGCAGTCATATCCGACACTGAAGGAACTAACATTACGACAGACGATTACAACAGACCTTTTGGTTCCTTCAATGTCGGATCTGACTGCGTGCCGTTAGATTATAATCGAGTTATTTTGCCTTAAATTACAGTCAATTGTATTTGCAACAATAATAAAAAAGTTTTAGTGCGCGTGTAAGTTTATAAAAATTACAAAATTGATTTAAAAATTTATATCATAAAAATAGAACGCAAATGACTTCTGCTAGTAGTGGGATTATATTTACTCTGCGAGAAAAAAACATCTTAGTTAAAAAAATCTTGTGACTGAGGTATGTATTATTAGTACCTCTTTGGTAACTTCAGCAATAAGAGTTAAAATATTTTGCCGTACCCTGTAGAAATTTCAAGACGTTGGTAGCTTCGGGTACATTAGCTTTTCTTGTTTTTATGCTTTCTGTTTATGTTCTTGAATTTTTAAATTTTGGCGCTTTTACTTTTTTTCTACCTTTGGCGTATATCACAAAAAATACGCCAACTCCGTTTCGCGAGAGCAAAACTCTACTGGCGCTATCTTGAAGAATCCTTTGGAACTAACATTTTTCGAAAAACACGGTGTTTTTTTGTAAGTGAAGAACCCATCATCACTATGAATTTTCCCATTACATGTAGAATGTTTAAAATCAACATAATTTCAAGTAAAATAAATCCCTGCTAAAAGTCCCTCGTTTAACATTGCCACTATAGAATATGTGGGGCTCATTTATTTGAGCCCCATCTATTCTATACTGAGCACACGGGTTATATATTTACAATCTAGCGATGACGTCACAAAGTGTATGCTGTTATACATGGCTCTGGGGCTCAGCCCCAGGGTCTGTGGGATAGAATATGGGAATAATAAAAGGTAGTTATTTTTTCTCTCGTTACATCGTACCATGAATATTCCCACACGCGTTGCAACATTTTTCTCCACCGGTGAAGTCACCGATACTTGATAAAGGTTGAATTGAGTTTCAAAAGTCAACGGTTTGAATTGTTTGTTTACGTTTCGTGATATCAATTTTCAAATTTTATTATGTCTCGTTTATCTCAGTGCGTTTATCCGACGATTACTAGTTGAATATTTTTATAATGTCTGAACTCTGAAAGTACCTATAAAAAGTATTGTAATTTGTATTATTGTAGTGCTATCTGTGCTATATAATATGTAAAAAGTACGAGTAAACTGTAAATGTAACTATATTTTAATCCTGTGTCTTTAATAATTTATAATCAACACTTGGGAAACAAAATCTTTAATTATGTAGGTAGGTATAATGTATAATATATGATAATTAAATTTCAAGTCATCGTATTTGTGTTAATCACTATTTGTATAAGTGATGTCTCAATTAATTAAACCCAATTTTTTTTTAATTTTTCCAATTTTCTGATTTGAACTATTGACCTTTGGATTTAAATCCTACTGCCTGCAGCTATTGTGGTTTTTTTTTGGCAGTGGACCAAAATGAGTCCATACAGCCACTTTTTGCTACTGTGGTTGGTACGATATCTTTTTCTTTTATTTTTTTTATCATGTCAAAAAAATAAATCAAAATCAAAATAGTAGGTACTAGATATTTTCACTGTCTGCACTTAATGTGCAATATTGTTCAATTGTAAAATTTATATGATAACAAAAATAATAATAATAAAATAACGAACCAAGACATGACTTTAATTTTTATATAATTATGAAGTTGCATGAGTCAATTTTTGTGTAAAGACCAGCTTTTCCCATAGAGAAAATGGAGCTATAAAAAGACATTATCTCTGTCAACATTTTTTTTTTGAGCCCCCCAAAATTTTTCAGCAGGAGCCGCCACTGGGTAAAATACAATGACGGCCATGCCATGGGTTTATAGTAGGGTTAGGTAAAATACAATGAAGGCCATGCCTTGAGTTTATATTAGGGTTAGGTAAAATACAATGACGGCCATGCCTTGGGTTTATAGTAGGGTTAGGTAAAATACAATGACGGCCATGCCTTGGGTTTATAGTAGGGTTAGGTAAAATACAATGAAGGCCATGCCTTGAGTTTATAGTAGGGTTAGGTAAAATACTATGAAGGCCATGCCTTGGGTTTATAGTAGGGTTAGGTAAAATACAATGAAGGCCATGCCTTGGGTTTATAGTAGGGTTAGGTAAAATACAATATAGGCCATGCCTCGATTTATTAATTGAAGGCCATGCCTATAAGGAAAAAATCTGGTGTAAACATCACACGACTTTCCTTATCTCCCAAAAAGGAGTCGAATTCCGCCACTGGTGACTGAACGGTAACAGATAACTAAAAATCAATGCCAAATTCGTGATCAGCACTTCAAAATCATTTAATTTGATGTGTCACAACCCCCATCTAGGATGAATAATAAAAAAGTTAGTCCAATCGGGTCCCCCTACAATACCGGTAAATTGGGGCCGGTTTCCAAAAAGTTAAAGATATCAAAAAAATGATCAGAGTGAACCCCTATTATTTTTTTAATCTGAGAAAATGTTGTTCTCTAACTTTTTTTGTATCTTTAGCCTATTCAAAGAAGCGGTGCTTGCGGCCAATATTTGCGGCCCTGCAGCCGCAGAATGCGGCCGATTTCAACCAAAAGTTTCATGGTTCGTCTGGTGTATAAAATTAATTACCATACCAAATTTCAAGTCTCTAGCTCTTACCGTTCTTGAGATATCCTGTTCACACACAGACACACACACAGACACACACACAGACACACACACACACAGACAGACGCACGGACCAATGGCTGAAAACCACTTTTTTGGTATCCTGAGGCTATGATTCGTCCAGAAATGTGAAAAGCTGGGTAGGTCAAATTTTCGACGAATACAATACTTTCCTTATTATAGGATAAGGAAAGTAAAAATACTATAATTACCTGATCATCAGGGCAAGTACCAGGGCACCGAACTTGTACATAGCCTAATACATAATATCAGGTACTTATGTACATAGTACATAGGTGCATAAGATAAGTGACGGGACGGAATTCAGTGATTGATCTGAGAGGTTCGGGACGGAATAAAGTATCGACTACCTGAGAGAAAAAACTCGCGGGACGGAATCAGGTGTCGTCCGATTTTTCACTGTTAAAATTATTATTTATATGTACATAATGTCCTTTTGTATCTAATAAAGAATTATATAATAATAATAATAATACCTAGTAAATTCGAATAATCATAAACTCATCTTTTTCCCCTAATTTTAATTTTTTAATAGTTCCTTTAATTATTTTTCATGACCATTCATGATTGTATGTCAAGACCATTTTTAAAATAAAATAAAACAATTATTGAATTAATTTTTATCAATTCATTTTTGGATTAAAAAGTACTTTTGGGATTGAAAATATGTATATGAGTTGACTGACTCGAGTTTATACCACTACACCGTCGGCCCAGGTTCACGCTAGAAATATTCTAAATGCGAATTCAAAGGCCTCGAATTCAAATTAGGCAATCCTATTTAGTATTCACCCCTCAACAATAATAACTCACTCACTCGTGAGTAATTCCCTCAGATGTTTGCCTCTTACTTATTCTTTAGTATTTATACGATTTCTTTCCCCTTCAGCCTCTCTCCCCCTCTCTCTTTCTCTTCCTCCCTTCCTCTCTCTCTCTCTCTCTCTTTCACTCTCTCTCCCTTTCTCTCTCTCTCTTTCTCTCTCTTTTTCTCACTCTATTTTCTCTCTCTCTCTCTCTCTCCTCTCCCTCTCTCTCCCCCTCCCGCTTATCTGTATTGTTTCACTACCTCCCTCCTCACTTACTCTCTTTCTTCCCATTCATATCCTCTCCCTTTCCCTCCTTCTCCCACTCCCCTGCCCCCCTCTCTTCCTACCTGAGTCTTTCCTCTCCCACATAATGACTTTAAATCTTTTATTTCCTTTCCTAGTTCCTCTGAATCTCTTATTACATGCTCAAATAAGTCACTTACATCATTTTCCAAAGAGAAGAAAAACAGACTTTTCCTTTTCCTTTCTCTCCCTCTCTCTCTCTCTCTCTCTCTCCCTTTCTCTATATCTAAAGTTCCTCCTTCCCTCTCTCTCCCTCCATCCTTCCTCAAGGTACAGATTTTCCTTTTATCTCTCTGCTCCCTCTAATTTCATTTTTGAAGTTTCCTCTGCCTTCTTCTCTCCTTACTCCTCTCCTCTCCTCTCTCTCTTTCTCTCTCTCTCTCTCTCTCTCTCCCTCCCTCCCCCCCCCCTCCCCCCCCTCCCCCCCTCCCCTGAATCCACAGATTTTCTCCTTTGACTTCTCCCTCCAAATATTTTATTTTTGAAGTTAGTTCTGCTCTGCCCCTCCTCCTCACCTACCCGGTATATTTATTCAATTGCATTAACTTGTGTACAGGGTGACCGATAAGAATGGAATCCAAAAAAGAATCGACTGCTAAATAAATGTTCCGATTTATATTTTCAAGAAGACATAGTTCTACGGAAAATTTGATTTCAGTCCTGCGAAATTTGATCTGATTCAGTTGAGTCAAGTTTTGGGTTTGAAACTTGTAGAGCAGACTGGATTTGGCCAGGCTGCATGTTAATCACACAACTTCTGAGAATGGCCATTCAAAAGAAAATACAGCCCGCATTGCGGGCTCATTCACATAGACATTTTTTCTTTTTTTTTTTTTTTTAAAGATGAGTGTTTCACAGCCTTTTTTATTTCGTAGCCATGAAACAGGAGCTACTGTAGACGCTTGTGGTCTGTGTTGTAGCCTGCCCATCCCGTAGTATGCCTCCCCTCTGATGGGCGAGAAGTGACACAATACTTCCCATTTAGGTGCTGGGTCAACACGAGCGCACCGGAAGGTATCCCTTACAAACAATTGTAACCAAATTAAGAATACAAATTTTTGTCGGCGCGGGGGTTCGAACCCGGGACCTTCCGCATGGCAAGCGAGTGCTTAACCACTGAGCTAATCGCGCGCTCTCTGGAAGAAGTCATCCAGAGAATGTGTGTTTGAATTATAATTTTTTTATTAAAATCAAAACAACCCTGGCAATGTATAGTTTTGTACTCTGGTGAACTTGGAGCCTAGGTGCCACATTATGAAACAGGATTAAAATTAAGTTAAGGCTAAGTCTGACACGCCCTCAAGTTGGAGTTTCAACCAATCACAGCGCACTATAGCCCGAGTTAAGGGATAGTGTCCACTTAGATTAAATCTAATCTAGTTTTATAATCCGGCCCTAAAAGTTGGAGCTCAAGTTTTAGATATGTCTAAAAATTGGTTGGGTGGAGGAGCCTCTTGAAGGAGAATCCTGCCTTATAAAAGAAAGCCAAAAAAAAAAATCTGGAGGAGTTATTTTACAACCACCCTTATGACACCTATAAGCCATACCAATAACGCATGTTTTTCTCTGTAGAAAATGGTAGCAAGGGCAAGGTTTTTTTTCAATGGTGACTACGGTATATATTCTTATGTTGGCAAAACACAAACAAATGCACGAGTAAATACTTATGATACACACAAGCAATAAATACGCAGACATGTAATCGCATCATTTGACAAGGAAGATTAAGGAAATTTAAAATGCGGGGATTCAAGTAGAAATAGAAGTAATAGGAAAAAAACATGAAAAAAAAGATACGAGACAAAGGTCTGATGAAATTTTCTGTATGAATCAGAAGGAGATAGAAAAATGTTTGGAGAATTAGAGAGGAAGAATTATTTCATTGTAAATAAAGCATATTCATATTCAGCCGTGTTAAAAAGTCGTGTTTCTTCTTGATAGATTGCTACTTTCATTTAAAGTTTCGTCGGGCTACGACTTGCTATAAGAATATAAGACATACAAGAAATCACACAACTTTTTTAATTGATCATCACAAAACTGACCTTGGCAAATATGCACCATTACAAAGTTGTACCAAATTTTGGAACCTGACTAATGATGAATGATGAACCTGACTCACTCGGACAGAAATGATATTTTCTGTGTTAAAGTCCCCAGTATTCTAGAATTATATTACACTATTATAACCTATCATTGTTACCATTTGTATTTTAATGTTTTTAATGTTAAATTTTTGTATTTCATTATTCTGTATCAAGCTACTGAGGTCGGTTGGGTAGAGAAAGGATATGGAATTCTAGCCGGCGAAGAAAAAGAAGAAGAGAGGAATTGCGTGGAGGAGAAGGAGAATGAATTGACTTGGAAATTAATACACAAAGAAAATGACATGCAAAACATCGGGTACACAACAAAGAGACAATCTGGAGAGGAGAGAGAAGGAGGAGAGGGATAAAATAAAAGAGGGATGCAGGGAAAAAATAAAAGAGGGATGGAGGGAAAAGGGTAAGGCTGAGGGAAAAAGAAAGACAGAGATAGTATATTAGAGGAAAAAGAAAGTTCTTTGAAAATGAACAGAAAGGCAGAAAAAAAGGATAAAACTCTAAATAGAATAAAATGCCCCATAGGTATTCTTTAAAAAAGTCATGTCTTCTATCTCACTCTGCCTCTCTTTCTTAACTGTTCTTTCTCGCTCTCTCTCTCTCTTTCTTAACTGTTCTTTCTTCTCGCCTCCTTCTTCTCCCCCTTTCCTATTTTCTCCATCTCCATCTCTCTCCTCCCTTTCTCTTCTCTCTCTCTCTCTCTCTCTCTCCTCTCTCTCTCTCTCTCTCTCTCTCTCTCTCTCTTCTCTCTCTCTCTCCTCTCTCTCTCTCTCTCTTTCCCCCCCGAATTATCTCTCCCTCTTTCCCTCTTCCTCATTATCTCTCTCTTTTTCTTATCTCCCTCCCTCTCTCCCTTACCTCGGCTAAACACACAGGCCTTTATTTCTTAAACCTTTTCTCTCCACTTTTATATACCCAAGTCTCTTCTTCTCTTCCTCCTCTCTCTCTTCCCATTCTTTCTAAAAGCGTGTGTTTCATAGTCTTGTTTATTTCGCTTGAATAATGGAGCGGTTGGTCCTTTTCCTTCCTCTCGCTTCCTCATATACATTTAGCAAGTATGTGTATTATGCCTCTTTCTATTATTCATAAATACCCATAATATATTCACATGCTGTATCCATTGAAGTAAACATGCATATGTTACATGCATACTCGTAACTACGACATCACAATACACATAATAAATGTACGCTCCAATTGCTCCCATACAACATGCTCCCATATTATTATTAAACACTTTATTAAATATAAAAAGACATATTTACTGTACAAATAATTATTTGCGATTTTGACCACATAATAATACGTCTTGGACTTACTGCGGGAATAATTGGACTCATTAGTTCTAATCGGGCAGTATAAATAAGGCGATATTAAAGTAACACCCCCGAAAGGGTGTTATTATTATTATTATTAAAAAATCTTCTGATCCTGCTACTTGTTGTATTCATCATCATCATCATAGGGTGGCGTCATCGTGAACAATGGTAGCCAGACAGTGGAGGAATGACTCAGCACTATTACCACTGTTTTTACAAGGAGGCCAATAATTGACCAGGGTCCCCAGAACCAAGCCAATGCTGGTCTACTCCCTGTTTATAGTCCCAAGCCAGACTGCTGGTATACTCCCTGTTTAAAGTCCCCCAGCCAGCTAAGATATTCTTAAAGATAATTATTATTTTAATTTTGTATCTGTCTTATCCAGTTTATCCTTGCTCAAAATATTGGACCATATTTTGAGCCAATATTTTGAGTTAAGTTGGTATTTTGGTGAGTTGAAATTTCGACATATAGATGATCATATCACTCGGTCTCTCTTTCTTTCTTCCCTCCAGAGTCCAAGTCCGCCAGTGCATACACAATATCTCATGTTTTAGCAGATTGTAATAATTATTAATGTTTTAAAACTTTTACATACACAATATCTCATGTTGTAGCAAATTGTAATAATTATTAATGTTTTTTTTTTTTCTTCTAATTAGGCGCTTTAACTCTGTCTTGCAACAGGTCGTTCGCGCCGACTACCCCTTTTTAAATCATGTCATAAATACCTATTTTAATAAGATAAAGCAATAGATAGTCAACGCACTCCACAGAGTCAGAGAGCGCAGGAGGAATAGGGAACGAATCACGGATTTGTGAATGTAAAGGACAGATCAGAATGTGTCGGACAGTAAGATACTCTCCGCAATCACATAAAGGCTGAGATGTTCTCTTGAATAAAAAACTATGAGTTAGCCTTGTATGGCCGATTCTCATGCGTGTTAAAATAACTTCTTCAGTGCGGGTATTTCTGCTACTGGAACTCCATTCATTGACAGTGGGTTTGATTAGTTTCAATTTATTAGTATTTGAAACCATGTCCCAAGAAGATTGCCATTTGGCTTTTACGATTTTACTTATAACGGGTTTAAAGTCAAGATCAGAACATAACCTTATAGGTGGTAAACTGGTATTGGGGTGCTTAGCAGCATGATCAACAGTGTCGTTACCAACGATTCCCGAGTGAGATGGGCACCATAAGAAGGTAATTGACTTACCACAACTAACCAGGTCAGTCCAAGTTATATATATATTAGATATTATGTAATTGTCAAAATCAACATTGCTAATAGCATTGAGAGAACTTCTGGAGTCAGAAACTATTAAAAATTTGTGTGAGGGTAAAAATTTCAAATTTTTCAAACATAATAATATGGCAATAAGTTCGGTACTATAAACAGAGTTGACACTATTTAGCACAAATGAAGAGACGTACTTATTAATGATGTACGCACAACTAGTGGAATCAACAGATTTTGATCCATCAGTATAGCATATGATAGAATCAGCATACTTGGAATTAATAGTTTGAGAAAAGTGTTGTTGAAAAACAACATCGGGAACATTGACTTTTTTTCCCAAGTTCATGCAATTATCAACTTGAGGAAGATTAACTGACCACGGAGGAAGATGTTTAACATATGGTGCAAAATCACTTGAATTTATGAAATTCATGAAATCAGTGATTTCTTTAAATCTAATACATAGAGGTTTGGGCTTGTACCCAGGATACTTTTCAATATCTATATTGGATTGAAAAAGGACTTTTTGTACAGGATTGGAAGGGCAACAGCCAACCTTCGATACATAATTCATTGTAAGCTTAAGTCTTCTCAAACTTAGGGGAAGGACGCCTGATTCAACATGAATGCTTGGTATGGGGCTCGACCTTAAGGCACCAGTAGCTACTCTGATTCCTGAATTTTGAATAGTATTCAACTTGTTTAAAACATGCTCTTTGGCCGCACCATATACAATACACCCATAGTCGAAAATTGGAAGGACATAAGATTTATAGAATTTAAGAAGAACAGAACGACGAACACCATATTTTTTGTTCGAGACTAATTTAAGAGCGTTCAGAGCTTTGATTGCTTTGTCTTTTGTATAGTTTACATGAGTAGACCAGGACATTTTACTATCCCAAAAGAGACCGAGAAATTTGGTTTTGTCCACAAATTTCAAAGGAATACCATCATAAAAAATAGGAGGAATACATAGGTTTCTGGACCTTGAAAAATTAATACATACAGACTTAGAAGGGTCCGACGAAAAAGTAAGTCCGTTAGCCTGAGACCATTTCAAAACATCGTTCAACGTAGTTTGAAATCTACGTATAAGGGTGTTAATATCTTTACCTCGGATGGTGAGGAGAAGATCGTCTATAAACAAAAGACGCCGAACAGGTAACTTTATTACATCCAGTAAATCGTTCATGAAGACAATAAACAGTAAAGGACTCAGAGACGAACCCTGAACTATACCATTTTCAAGAGAAAAAGTGTTGGAAAGAACACCATTAACCTTTACTCTTATTTTCCGATCTTTTAGAAAGTTATAAATAAACCGTAACATGAATCCATCAATTCCAAAGCTTTGCAACTTTGTCAGTATTTTGAAACGCCACGTCATATCAAAGGCTTTTTGGACATCAAGAAATGCAGCCAAAGTATTTTCTTTATTGGCAAAGCCGTGGGCAATTTCATTTTCAAGATAAACTAAGTTATCAACGGTGGACCGTTTTAAACGACCACCGCTTTGATAAGGGTTTAGCAAAGACTTATTTTCAAGGGTCCAAAACAATCTTTTGTTGACCATTTTTTCAAACACTTTACTGGTGCAATTCAAGAGCGAAATTGGACGGTAATTGCCTGACACTAGGTGGTCTTTTCCAGGTTTAGGAAGTGGCACAATAATCGCCTCATTCCATGATGAGGGAAATACACCCGAAGACCAAATCAAGTTATAAAAATCAAGGAGTTTCATCAGAGCAACGAAAGGAAGATTCTTAAGAAGAATGAAAGAAATGCCGTCAGGACCGGCAGCCTTGGAAGTACAAGACTTCAGAACAAAAGTTAGCTCATGATAAGAAAAAGGACAATTGTATTCATTAAGTTTTGAAAAATCAAAAGTGATAGGACTACTTTCACAAGAAGATTTGTGAGAAAGAAAATCAGGAGAGTAATTCATATTTGAAGAAAACACTAGAAAAGTGTGAACCCAGAATATTAGCAATTGAAGGCGAATCAAATGAGAGGTCTGAAGAATTCAACGGATCCTGTAAAGCAGAGATATGTCTTGGAGTATATTTACCCCTCAACTTACCCATTCTATGAAACATTTCAGCAGGCCTGACAGAGTGATCGATAGATCCTACAAAATCAGACCAACCTTTTTGTTTCTTCGATTTGATAAGTCTTCTAGAAATGGCGCGTGCACGCATAAAGGCTATTTTGTTATCTAGGGTGGGATGACGTCTAAGAGTTCTAAGACATTTCCGCCTCTTTTGAATGGCCACTTTAATTTCGTCGTCCGTCCCACCAAGGAACCGGCAGACGATTTGGTGGAATCATTTTTTCAGGTATAGCAACATCTGCAGCATTCAAGATATTGTAATTGATCATAGAGAGGACAGCATCAATATCTTCATTATTAGTAGTAATAAAATCAAAATCTATTTTCTCTTTGAACAAGTCCCAATTTGCCTTATCATAATTCCAAATTTTTTGAGAGGAGTTTGAAATTTGAGATGAAGTAGAAGGACTAAGATTGGAATAAGACAATAATATTGGGAAGTGGCCCGAAAAGTACAAATCTTTCACAATATTCCATGATATATCAGGGTATATTGAAGTGGAACAGAAAGCAAGGTCAATGGAAGAGTGAGACAGGTGTGTGAGACTGTAGTAAGTAGCGTCCCCTGAATTTAGTAGGTGCACGGTACTGTGGTTCAAAATAAATTTCTCTATCTCCTTACCTTTAACATCCAGTCTACAATCACCCCATAAAGGATTGTGGGCGTTAAAATCGCCTAAAAAAATGAAAGGAGATGGCAACTGGTTCTTTAAATTGGTTAGATCAGATTCATCGTAATGAGACTGAGGAGGAAGATAAACATTACAGATACATATTTGTGTAGAAATATTGGGGATTTTCACTAGAACAGCAACACATTGAATGTTGGTTGTTAGATTAATTTGTTTAGAAAAACAAGTGTTATGAACAAAAATACAGACTCCACCACTAGCATTATTACCATGGACATAATCATGTCTATAGAGATCAAAATTTTTCAATTTTGGGTTTTGAGAACTCGTAAGACGAGACTCTTGTAGACATATAATATAAGGGGATACGTTACGTACAAGGCATTGAAGTTGATCAAGATGATTTACAAGTCCATTAATATTCCATTGTAATAAAATATTATTCATACTTTACTGAACTTTACTGAACGGAAACATTAAATTAAAGAATTTATGAAAAAAAAAAAAAAAAAAAAAAAAAAAACTACTCATAACTTTATACAGCTCATATTATATGAAAATGATAAATATATTGACACCATCAACCAACATTAGTGCAGTAAGGTCAAGAAAAAAAAAAAAAACAAAAAAAAAAAAAAAAACAAAAAAAAAAAAAAAAAAAAAAAAATTGTCATAGGTTTCATAGTTTTATTCATGATGAGAGGTAAACTCGACAACCTCAGGGGCAGGCAGAGTCAAGGATCGGGTCTAGGTCTCCATCACATAACAACAGTATTTTATAGTAATTGCACTCTATGGTCTTAGACCAAAGGGTGAGAGGTAGTCCATAAGGATTAAGGATCTACTTTTTAAAGTCAAACGGCGACCATGCCTGACAGTATAAACAGAGGTTCTCGTCATCCTCTGGGGGCAGTAGTATACATGAAGTCTGTGTAGCATGGAGACCATCACCACCAAGACACAAAATAATCTTCTCTTATACTTTTGTATAGAATATAGATATAATAGAATTAAATACATTATGATACTAATGACAACTTGAATTGAATTGAGAACAGGTTTGGATAAGACATGCAGAATGAGGGCTGATATGTGGAAAAAATGAGGCATATAAGGGGAAGGAGCTAGTTATAAGGTTATGAGGAAGGAGAGGATGAGATAAGATTAGGAAACAAGTTCATGTAAAGGATAGGGGAAAAAAAATAAAAAAATAAAAAAAAAAAAAAAAATAGGATGAATAATATTTTATTTAGGTTTGAGATGGAGGAATTGCAGGTGTATCTGCAAGGTCATCTAATGACGCTGAGGAAATACTTTTTGACAGATTTTTAAATCTGTTCCTGATTTTGGAATTGTTAATGAGGGCATCACTGGAAGAAATTTTATTTAACAAGGAACATACATCAGAAGGAGTCATATTGTATTGAGATCTGATAATTGCAATCTTCCTCTTCAGTACCTGATTTTTCATATCTTCGATAAGATTGAGAAAAACCCCGGGGTCTACGGACGGATCAATCCTTTTAATAATAGGGATGAGGGATTGTAGATCCTTACTCTGTTCAACACACATTTTCTTATCACTTTGGGAATTTTCAGGGGATGTGCTACTTACACGCTTCTTACTTTTTAATGCTCCACTAGAGGGACTAACTTCGGGTGAAATCAACATTTCTTCATCCGAATCGGAATCAAGGTCTTTAGGTACTTCAGAATCAATAATATTCTGCACCTCCGTGGGTACAACAACAGCGGCTGATTCAGTTATTGAATCAACTTTAGCTATGACATTACCTTCAACAGGCAGCACAGGATCAGTATTTATCACAGGCCCGGGGAGGGCTGGAAATGAGGCAACAGGGAGAGGGGGAGAAGCGGTGACATCAGTTCGACTAGCGAAAGACGGAAGAAAAACACCAGTCATAGAATGATCCTGGGACTGGGAAGGAGGCATTCCAGACTGAGAAATGAAAGGATTGGAACTTTCAGTACCAGCAATAAGTCTGTCCTGAGCAGGAGTAGCGGAATTTTGACAATTCTTCATGAGATGACCTTCGCCGTGACATCTATAACACTTTACTTTGTCAATAACAATAAATATTTTATAAATTACATTATCATGGCACAGAGTAATGAAAGGAGGCAAGTCTTCTACATTGTCAACCATCACAGTTCTACGAAAACCAATGAAGTGACAGAAACGACCATTACGTGAACCGAGATTCACGAACTTAATATCTGAAACAACCTTTGTGTACTTAGACAGTTCATTGATAAGTAATGACTCAGAAATACTAGGTTCAACATTACAGAGGAACAATTTGTGACCATTGTCTACTAACTTACGTACAGTAAGAAGCTTATTGTCAATTACTAGTTGGGGATGATGCTCATATAATTTCAAGACCTCGGCCTCGTTGATTAAATAAAACTTAACCAAGTCATTGTTCTTGCCGGCAAAGACCATTTTATCGTCACCGACTACATCTCCCACCGCACACAAGTACTTATCCAGGGGGATAGAACTGTCGAACGGTAGCGAAAATCCGCACTCCTTAGAAAGGTACAAAGAGTCTATCTTGGGAGAACTTGGTTGAAAACCATTCTTGTTATAGCCTTGCCTAGGCATGTAAGAAACACGGTAGGAGGAAGGAAGATTTCTCTTTAAAATATTGGAATAATTATTATTATTACTATGCATCATTATATTTTTAATAAAAAGACGAAAGTAAATACGTAAGGAATCTGTAAGGTAAAGGTAAAGGTAATTATTTGACAGAAGTAAAACACTTCGTTAAGGAAAACAATAATCGGAAGTAAAACACTCCGGTAAGAGAAGCACTGGTGCTAGAAAAACACCTAGAAGATAATGAGTCCAGCTAATTGAAAGCTGGAATATAAGATATCAGCTGGAGTAAACATTTTATTAGTAAAGGAAACAAGAGTAATGTGAAATAATATCGTAAAGGCCAGTGATTATGTAAATTTCGAAATGAATCGAATGCTAGTTTACCACTCTAGCAGAAGGAAAAACAATATTATGTTGCCATGGCAACCAAAAATTTTCGAAAAAGAAAGTTCGATATGATCGACTTTAAAAAGGTAAAAGAACAGGTAAATACATCACATATTGACACCGAATTTTACAAAAAGAACAAAAAACGTTATTCCAAGCACTATGCAAAAAATCACAATTTTTGACACTCAAAAACCTACTGAATTTTTGAAATGAAAACAGGAGAGAAAAAGAGCGAACTGCACAGGAAAACTTTACAACGGGGAATGTATTAATGTTTTAAAACTGTTTATAATGATATCTTAGTTCGACACAGATTATCATCACTCGTATCACTCTCTCTCTCTTTCTTCCCTCCAGACTCTAAGTCCGCGAGTGCGCCCCTCACCTTCACGGACGAGGAATGGAACCAGATGGCGCCCCAGCTATCCGCCATCATGCAGCACCCGGAGCTGACCCTGCCGCCCACCTCGCCCTTCGACGGGGCCTCCGACCTGTCCATGGACGAGCAACGGTGAGCCCACTTCTTATAGAATGTATTTGAACTTTATCGTGAAAAATATATAAAATGCAGGTACACAAATTACTTAACTCTTTGACTGCCATGGCACAACTCGAGTTGTGCTGAAAATGCAATCTTTAGGTAGATGTCGCAACTAAAGTTGTGTCACTACAGATTTTTTTTTAAGTATATCCAGAAAGCCTGTGTCTTGAGTATTCCAGAACTGTTTTTAAATCTATTGTAGTTTTTTAAATCTATTGTGCCATGGCCTGTGAGGAAGCAAATTTACAAAACACACCTCCAGGGCCACGGCACAACTCGAGTTGTGTCAGACTAGATTACATTTGGCCGTTGGAGAAGTGTACAAGTATTTGGCTTGGCCGGGTAGGAAACATGTCAAGATTAGCTCTGGCAGTCAAAGAGTTCAATCTAAAGAAAAAAGGAAAGGAATCATTAAAAGTAAAATAACCTAAGATTTAAGGTACCATATAAAGAGACAATGAAGTTGTTATTATAGTTGTGTTAATCACTTTCGTGATGTCACAACTACTGAAACTCCCTTTAATCTACGCTGAAACCGGGACTTGAACCACCGATCTCTAGGTTACAAGTCCACCGCCTCATCGAACAAGCTACTGAGGTCGGTTTAAAGAGACAATGAAGAAGGAGAGAGGGTTAACACTTTTAAAAAATGGTGATTTCCTCATCTAAACTCAACTCATATCAGACTTGGGTATTATTTGAAGCCTTTGCAGGAGAAGTTTTTTGTGGGAAATTTGAAGACAAGGGGTGTCTTCCATAACAAGGCTTAGTCCTAAAATTATGTTGTCACCCATGTTATAAACATGCAAGGTTGGCATTCACGACCCAAATCAGGCCGGATAAGGTTACCTGAATGATTTTAAATAATCATTCTGAGGAGTTCTCTTTATTCCTAATTTAACTTTTGAATCCTTCTCTGTCTGTCCCGGTGGCTCAATGGTAAAGGCGGCACTCTGTTAATCCAAAGATTCCAGAGGTCGTGGGTTCCAAACCCAGCCGGGACATGACAAGTTATCCTCCTATTTGGGATTTTTGCCACATAACAATACGTCTTGAGCTTACTGCTGGAATAATGGGATTTTAATAGTCTTAATCGGGCAGTATAAATAAGATGATATTATTATAGTAGATTATTATTCTCTATTTTTCCTTTCTCTCTCTTAATATTTCACAGCTCTACATAAGGTTAAGTTCGGTATAGGTATTTCGCAAAAAAAAAAAAAAAAAAAAAAAAAAAAAAGACGCCAAGATATATTTTTGATTTTCTTATTTCACTTCTCCACCTCCGGTTTCTTATCCACCTTCTTTTCCACTCGATGTGCACACAGAAAGTGCTCCAAGCAGAATATGAGGGATAAGCAACTCAGGAGTAGGAGGGGGGGATAAATGAAGTAAAACAAATGAATGGCATTCTCGAGATAAAGGGATTTCTATTTTTCATTCTTTCTTCCTCTCTACCTCCTCTTCTCTCTATTCTCCCTCTCTCCACCCTCCTCCTTATTTGCCTTATTTTCTCCTCCTTTCTCTCATCTTCCCTCGTATTAAAGGTTTCTCTTTTCTCATTTACTTTTTTAAATTTTATAAATAAAAAGACATTATTGCTGTTTATCTACCCTCTCTCTCCCTTCTTTTCGCTCTCTAAATATATTCCTTCCTTCTCTCTATTTTCTCTCTCTCTCTCTCAGTATCTTTTTACCTTGTATTCTCTCTATCCCTCCTCTCCCTCTATCCTTTCCTCCATCCCTCCCTAACCATATTGAATTGCCAAAAAAGTGACGAGAAAGAGAACAAGAGTGACGTTCTGACTCTCCAAAAAAATGCATAGAAAATTGAAGAGGTACCTCTTTACTAGGTGACTTAAGACTTTACTAGTTGAATTAATAGGAAAGAAGAAGATTTTCAAGTAATGAGAAATGAGAGAGAAAAAACGAACTCAATAACTTCCGATTTCTAACATTAGAAATTTATCGGAAGTAATAAATAACAACAAGAGATGTAAATATGTAATAATAATAATATCGCCTTAACTGTCCGATTAGGACTATTAAGTCCTATTATTCCAGCAGTAAGCCCAATACGTATTATTATGTGGTAAAAATCCCAAATGGGAGGATAACTTGTCATGTCCCGGCTGGGTTTCGAACCCACGACTTCTGGAATCTCTGGATTCATAGAGTGCCGTCTTTACCACTGAGCTACCGGGATAAAATTAATAACAACAAAGATGTAGTAGAGTCATAGAAAGAGAATCTCGGACGATTTCGAGAGGAAATTGCAACTTTTTCTGCAATGTTCAAATTAGAAGAGAAGAAAAAGACAAAATTAAAGAATTTCTTGGATTTTCACAATTTAGTTATATTATCACTATTGAGAATATAGAGGATATCCTGAAAGTTTTGAAAATTGAAGTTCAATTCGTGCATTGTTTAGTTTTGATTGAAGAGAATCAAAGAACTTCATTTTCCTATTTTCGAAATTGGTCATAATAATAATAATAATAATTCCGTGTCCGTGATATAAGTATTGATAAATAAATCACGGTGGTGAGAGGATTGTATTATATAAATACAAGGCTGAAGACCATCATTCCCCCTCCAGCTGTAGCCAAACTGGCTACAACTACAACAACAATAATACCTCTGATGTGGTGAAGCAAGATATGAATCTTGGCTTTCCATGATTTAACACACACCCTATACCCTCAAGTTACACCATAACATTTCCTATTCGAAATTTCGAGGCACCCTGTTCGCTAATGCCATTTTAAGGAAAGAGGCGGTAGTCACTGGTGCACATCTAATATGCAATTATCTTTCCTCCCCAGCATATGCATAATATGCAATTTTATCTCCCGTCCTATCTCTCAGCATGTTTGTCTTGTACTCTCTGCTAGCATCAAATTAGTACCGTCGCGCGGTTAACTGTTGTATGAGAATATACTCTCGGTAACATATCGAGGTATATGTTTTGTATGAGAACATAGATACAATATATGTTCTTTTATACCTAGTATGAGAACTAGGTACATTTTATGTTCTTTTATATGTTGTACTTAGGTATATGTTTTGTATGAGGAAACGTACGGGATAATATCTTGGTGGTACAAATAAATTGTTTGAATAAATAGCTGCTAAATCAGTGGAGAATAAGCTACTGATAAGAAGGGTGTAATAGTGTGCACTGGTAGTCAAGTGTTTAACGCGCTAGTCTGGTAATCCAGGTAGCGTAGGAATCCGTTGGTTCAAATCCCACCCAGTGCAAGAATTTTTCTCATTAATTGGAGTTTTTGACCACATAACAATAAGACTCTGAGGGTTAAGTGGTAGAAAATGCTTTGAGCATTAACCTGGTGGTTACCTCACACTAAAGAGTATTATTATAGTGTTTGTTATCTTTCTCGTGGTACTTGTGTAGCGCCAAAATACAAAGTATCTATCAGTCCGTCTGGCAAAAAGAAAGCTAAATAAAATCTCTTCTGTACTGAGCAGCAAAAGGTTCGTATTGTCTTTGTTATCTCTTTCAGGTAAAAACTTTCTCCGAAGATAACAGCGGGAACCTTTTGATCTAGGTGACACGTTGTGGCTTTCTACAGTATTTTTGTAGCTGCAAGGACTAAAGATGTTGTAGCTGTTAGGACTAAAGATGTTGTAGCTGTTAGGACTAAAGATGTTGTAGCTGTAAGGACTAAAGATGTTGTAGCTGTGAGGACTAAAGATTTTGTAGCTGTAAGGACTAAAGATGTTGTAGCTGTAAGGACTAAAGATTTTGTAGCTGTAAGGACTAAAGATGTTGTAGCTGTAAGGACTAAAGATGTTGTAGCTGTAAGGACTAAAGATGTTGTAGCTGTAAGGACTAAACCACAACACAATTAAAGATGTTGTAGCTGTAAAGCTAACGCCGCAGGTGATGGTCTCTTCCTGAAAAAAAGTTCCTGAAGTGCTCATTGAAAATGTGAAATACTCATTTTGAAATTATGTAATTTTAAAAAGCTGCTATCTCGTACGGAGTGGACAATTGGACAGTAATAATAATATTATAACCCTCATCTCTGCAGCACAGATTACAATACAATACGAACGAGTTAGCACTCTTTCGACCTCTCTCTTTCTTGCCCATATTATCCCTCCCCCTTTGCATTTCCCCATATATCCCTTCCTTTTTTATTTAAATATTTCCATCCCTCGCTATCTCCCTCCCTTCCTCAAAATATTCATATTATCCCTCTCCATCTCTCTCCCTTCCTCAAGTTCTTCATATTATTCCTCTTCCTTCCTCAAGTTCTCATATTATCCCTCTCTCCTCTCTAATATTATCCCTCTCCATATCTCTCACTTCCCCATTTAATTCCCTTTCCACGTATAAGCCTCTCTTTTCGCCCTCTCTTTCTCATTTCTACCTCTTATTTCCTCTATCTCTCTCTTCCCCTCTCCATCCCTCTCATTTTCCCGTTGAATATCATCCCTCTCATTTCATCTTTTAATTCCTCTCGATCTCCACCCTCATCATGTCTCCCTACTCTCTCCTCTTCGCTATCATATCTCCTCTCTTCACTCCCTCCCTCATTAGTTCTCCATCATTTCTCTACCTGAGAGCAACAATAGAAATGTTATCTTTTTACCTCTCTGATTTCCCCCTCATGTCTCTCACTCTCCCACTTCCTCTATCCCTTCCCCCTCCCTCTTATCCCTTTCTCTTCTCAAAAATCACCGTGTCTTCCTCTATCTCTTTCCTCTTTTCTCCCCATCTCCCTCTTCCCCCCCCTCTCTCTTCCTCTTACTTCCCATCCTCTCTCTTCTTCCTCTCCCTCTCTCTCCTCTCCCTCCTCTCTCTCTCTCTCTCTCTCTCTCTCTCTCTCTCTCTCTCTCTCCTCCCTCCCTCCCTCCCTCCCTCCCTCCCTCCCCATCCCCTCACTTCCCATCACTCTATCTCTTCCCTCTCCACTACTCCTTTGCTTTCTCTCTCACTCGCAAATTACCTCCTCATCTATCTCTCCTCTCCTATCCTCTCTCACAAACCCTCTCTTCTTTCCTCTACACCCTCCCTCCGATACATACGAATATGTGTGCATTCAGAGCCACCATATACATGATTCTTTACGTTCTGCCAGATATGTTTTTTTCCACTCCCTCCTCCTTGTTTCCTCCCTCCTACTCCTCTCGAGTTTTTTTTATCTAAATTTATATCAGGTTAGCTATTATATTATTTCTATACCGGTATTTCGCGCATCATTGTCTTTTCTCTGGATACTTCTTTTGTTTCTTTCTATCCTACCTCTTTTCCTCACCTCCTCCCCTCCCTCTTTTTTCCTCATCTCCTCACCTCCCTCTTTTTTCCTCATCTCCCTTCTTCTCTCTCTCCCCCCCCCTCTCTCTCTTATTGTCTGCTTATTGTACCTGGGTAATTTATTTTTCTCATATTTTAATTCATTTTCTGCATTCACTTTAATTTATACTCTCCAACTTTCGAACAGAGTTTGAAGTTTGAAAGCGCGTTTAAACTTCTGAAATATTTCGATGAAAAATTCAAACTGTGTTTAGAGCTCGCTCGCCCAGGCCCGGATTAGTGGATGTGCTTTTTCTTTTGTTTTTTGTTTTTTTTTTTCTTCTTTTTTTACAAGAGTGATGTTAGTCAGAGGTACTCACTCAATCCGCCTTACTGAAATTGGTCGCGCTGGGGACTCGAACTTTCGAAGCACAAGTTATCGAGGTTCTGAGGCCGGTTAAGGCTTAGAATTCTACTGTTAAATATGTCAACTTTCTACTCAGTTGTTTAAGAAGTAGTGGAGTTAATTTTGTCTAAATTTTATCATTTATAGCAGCGGTCGGCAAATGTGGTCCGCGGTCCAGATCTATTTTTAAGATCATTAGTTTATTTAAAAGTAAATAAAACAATAATAAAATTATAGTTTGTAGACTTCTGCTGAGTTTGTAGCTGTGGGAAGACCCGAAAGCATACTTTCTGCATTCCCCCTCTGCACAGCTAGGCTGAGAAGCTGTTTCAGGTATCGAATGATCATCTTCTTAAGTAGATCACTTTGTACAATATGTAAAATGTACATATGAAATATTTTCTTTTCACTCCAGAGAGGAGCATGGAAAATGTTGTTATCCTCCAATCTGATGTGGTGGCAGATGACATCTTGTACGAAAGATAATTTATTACACTACCCCATTCCCTCCTCTCCCTCCCCATTTTCCTGAACTAAATACAGGGTTCACACAAAGCATGGCAAAAGCCTTTTCAAGAGAGTCTTTGAAAATTAAGAAGTTGTAAATTTGTGCGGAAACCATAGACGCAATCAAAACTAATGGTTTATTTTAAGAGATAAAACTGATAAAAGATTTTAAAAATAAAAGAAAAACACTGACAATAGTTTTTATTAACGTAGTTCGATTAACGAAGTTTCACTAGTTCGATCGTTAAGGTGGAGGAATAGTGACCTGGTGGTCGATGGTTCAGCTAAAATTTAAAAGGCTTATCAAATCATATTTGTGACATCTCACAGATAAGAGAAACTCTAAAGTCGGTTGTTGTAGACAACTGGGGGAGTGATGATCTCTCTCCAGTTTTAAGGTAGTGATGGTCACTATCCAATTTTGGGGGAGTGATGGCCTCTATCCAATTTTAATGGAAAAGTTCGATTTTCTGAAGCAAGCATTTCTATTTTTCATCTAAAATCGGTTCAATTTCATCGCAAGATTCACCCTGAACATTTTCGCTCAGATCATTTCGGTTGGATAGATAAAGCCACCTGTCTCTCATCTGAAATTACATGCTGTCTACATATCCTCTCCATTTCTCTTTCGCCTCCACGCATCCACTCCACCTCCTTCACCTCCTTGTGAGAAATCTTATGCCAGTCAAACAATGTGACACAAGGATCACACGAAAACAATCTGTTTGTTAACTCCCATAAATCATCTGACATTTTTAAACACACACAATTCAAGAACATTAAAGAACTACAAAAACTTGCTAGTACAAAATTACTTTTATGTTTGTATTAAAAAAAAAGAAAAAAAAAAAAAAAAACATGAACTATAAAACATATATTTCATCTAAAGAATTTGTAAGACGACATTGCTAGCTTCATTGCGGGATGTAATTTTGCTAATGCCAACGGCATTCGGAAAGAATGCCGTTGGCATTAGCACCGCCCTTGATCAAGTTTTGTTTTCTTAATTTTAATATCTATGTATGTATATATTCTATGTCATTATTTTGTAAATAAAACTTGATCCAACTTGTTTAATAATACCTCAGTAGCTTGATCAATAAGGCGGTGGACTTGTAACCTGGAGGTCGGTGGTTCAAGTCCCGGTTTCACCGTAGATTTAGTAAAGCGAGATTGAGTAGTTGTGATATCACGAAAGTGATTCACACAAATGTGATAACTTTCCATTGCGGGATGTGTACAAAAATACTTTGTATGTATATAGTTTTGCATTGGTTGTAAGTTGTTTTTTGACTTCAGAATACAATGATATTGAGTTATCCTCTCAGTAAAGTAATCATATTTGTGTCACAGTTACTTAAACCCAACCTTATGAAATGTATGCCATACTTGGGACTCGAACTACCGACCTCCAGACTACGAGTCTACCGTCTTCAATAGAGCTACTTAGTTCTTTTTTCAAATGATAGTACTAAAAATATTGGAAATAAAGGGAATAAGTACACAAATCACACCTTAGAAGTAGACAAAAACAAATAAAGGCTTATTATATTATAAGTACACAAATCACACCTTAGAAGTAGACAAAAACAAAACTGTTTTTGTCTACAAAATTTTGGGGATATTATATTTTAAAGTACTTTTTAGTGTCCTATGTCAGCCACTAAAGGTAACCATAATTTTTCACCACCTAACCCTGAGAGTCTTATTATTATGTGGGCACATACTCAACTAAAGTTCATGCATTGATTGGGATTCGAACTAACGGATCTCTATACCTACTACCTGGATTACCAGACTAGTGCCTTAACAACTTGACTACCAATGCACGGTAGCATGCTACCATAACTTAAACTTAATAATAATAATAGAAAATCTTATAAGGGCAAAGTTTTATAAGTAAAGCTGCCCAGAACGATTCTTGGGGATTCTTTTAGGGACTCAAGTTATCAGTAAAGTAACTTAGGCTAAAGTAACGGACTAAAGTAACTTTGGGGACTCTTTTAGGGACTAAAGTTATCAGTTGGAGCATATTCGTACATGACAGAGAAATATTAGATAGACATCGTGGGGCGGTGGGGCGCTCAAGAGTCACGGGTTGTTGAGGATTATGATATTCCCTCGTATTAGAGGCAAATGGAAATACAGCAGATAATAGAATGCTGTTGGATATCAAATCTGTTTTCTTCTTCATTTCGTCTCTCTCTTCCTCCTGTATCTCTCTATCCCCTCTCTCTCTCTCCTCTCGCTCTCTCTTTCTCCCCTCTCTTTCTCCCCTCTCTCTCCCCCTCCCCCTCTCTCTCTTTCTCCCGTCTCTCTATATCCTCTATCTTTCTCTCCCTCCTCACTTTCCTTTCCATCTCTTCTTCCGCCATCAATTTACATCTCTTATTCTCATTTTCTGTCTCCTTCTATTTCTATCCTCTTCAACTCTCTTCCTTTCTCTCTCTCTCTCTCTTCCTCTTTTTTTCTCTATCTCTTTCTCTCCCTCCTTCTCTCTTCCCTTTCCCTCTCTTCTTCTGCCATCAATTTACATCTCTTATTCTCATTATCTGTCTCCTTCTAGTTCTACTTCTATCCTCTTCACCTCTCTTCCTTTCTCTCTCTCTCTCTCTTCCTCTTTTTTTCTCTATCTCTTTCTCTCCCTCCTTCTCTCTTCCCTTTCCCTCTTTTCTTCTGCCATCAATTTACATCTCTTATTCTCATTATCTGTCTCCTTCTAGTTCTACTTCTATCCTCTTCACCTCTCTTCCTTTCTCTCTCTCTCTCTCTTCCTCTTTTTTTCTCTATCTCTTTCTCTCCCTCCTTCTCTCTTCCCTTTCCCTCTTTTCTTCTGCCATCAATTTACATCTCTTATTCTCATTATCTGTCTCCTTCTAGTTCTACTTCTATCCTCTTCACCTCTCTTCCTTTCTCTCTCTCTCTCTCTTCCTCTTTTTTTCTCTATCTCTTTCTCTCCCTCCTTCTCTCTTCCCTTTCCCTCTTTTCTTCTGCCATCAATTTACATCTCTTATTCTCATTTTCTGTCTCCTTCTAGTTCTATCCTCTTCACCTCTCTCCTTTCTCTCTCTCTCTTCCTCTCTTTTTTCTCTTATATCTTTTCTCTCCCTCGCTCCCTCTCTCCTCACTATTCCTTTTCCCTCTCTTCTTCTGCCATCAATTTACATCTCTTATTCTCATTTTCTGTCTTTGTATAGGAGGTTATGAAATGTTTAGAAATATGAAAAAAATTGAAATCGGAGCAAAAAAAAATTTTTCTTTACCAAAACGAACACAATAGTTCCGATTTCTAATATTAGAAATTTCTCGGAAGTAATAATAGAATGAACTCGTTGGGTTGGGCTGGTACAGTTGGATAGGCTGGGTGTACGAGTTGCAGGCCCAACCATGACATCTTAACATTAGTTCTGAAACAAACAAAAAACTAGGAATGCAAAAGCACCAAATCATGGAAAAAAAAGACAACCACAAAATACAACATACACATAGAACAGTTAATAAATTAAAAGCTAAAAGAGGAGTAAAAATAAATAAATATAAATCTTTTCATATCAATTCAATACATACTTTAACTTCACAGAGATCTTATTGGGCTGGATGGTCTGGTTGGGTTAAGTTGACTTGGTGGACAGGATGATGCTCGGGGTGACTGGGTGGTGTACGTGGGCTGGGGGGTCTAGGTAGCCCAGGTGGCCTGGGAGGTCGGACTGGTCGAGGTGGGCTGTGTAGGTTGAGTGGACTGGTTGTAATGTGTGGTTGAAGTGGGCTGGGTAAGTTGTGTGGGCTGCTTGTACTGAAATTAGTTCTGAAACAATAAAACTAAGAATGCAACAGTACAGAATCATGCGAAAAAGGAAACCAAAATATTCACAAGAAAAAGTTACTTTAAGGAAGAGAAAACAAAGTAGCATGCAATAAGAAATCATGCAACAAAACATAACCACAGAATGCAACAGGCAAAAAAAAGAAAAAAAAGAAAGCGATAATACGCGATGTAACTAGTATTATCTCGTACTATCGCTTGTGAAATAGGTGTTGGGTTGTAGCTTAACAGTACAACCCAACACCCTCGGCCTCCTCCTCCCTACAGCCGGACCTTTCCTCGCCAAAACAGAGATCTTATACGATAGACAGGTCAATCATAAAAATATTCAAGACCATTCGTCAATTAAATAAAAATATGTGAATGAACTCGTTTCCAGGCCACCCAAGAGGTAGAGTTCCAGCCCGTTTTTCTAACTTCCTAAGTGGTATCCCCTATAATATGTATCCCTTGCACAGAAGGGATACATATTGTAAGGCCTAATCCACTTCTCTATAAACTAAATCGAAAAAAAACTTGTGGCGCCAACAAGTGAAAAAAAAGAGTGAATTAAGGAAAGTGCAAAGAAAAGCATTTGTATTCGTGTGTCTATATTCTTAATACTAAACTTAATAGGTACTAATGTAACATAGGGCTAATGTCAATATTCTTAATACTAATGTAACGTTAGAGCTAATGCCTATATCTTAATACTAAACCTTATAGTAATGTAGCCTATAGCTGATGTCTATATTCTTAATACTAATGTAGCATGGGGCTAATGTCAATATTCTTAATACTAAACTTAATACTAATGTAGCATAGGGCTAATGTCAATATTCTTAATACTAAACTGAATACTAATGTAGCATGAGAGCTAATGTCAATACTCTTAATACTAATGTAGCTTAGGAGTAATGTCAATATTCTTAATACTAGTAGCTTAGGAGTAATGTCAATATTCTTAATACTAAACTTAATACTAATATAGTATAGGAGTAATATCAATATTCTTAATACTAAAATTAATACTAATGTAGCATAGGTCTAATGTCAATATTCTTAATACTAAACTTAATACTAATGTAGCTTAGAAGTAATGTCAATATTCTTAATACTAAAATAATACTAATGTAGCTTAGGAGTAATGTCAATATTCTTAATACTAAACTCAATACTAATATAGCGTTGCGTGGGCTGGTTGGACTGGGTGTGTTGCGTGGGCTGATTGGACTGGTTCGGTTGCAAGGGCTGGTTGGAGTGGGTGTGTTTCGTGGGCTGATTGGACTGGGTCGGTTACATGGGCTGGTTGGACTGGGTGCGTTGCGTGGGCAGATTGAACTGGGTGTGTTGCCTGGGCTGGATGGACTGGGTGCGTTGCTTGGGCTGGATGGACTGGGTGCGTTTCGTGGGCAGGTTGGACTGGGTGGGTTGCATGGGGTGGTTGGAGTGGGTGCGTTTCGTGGGCTGATTGGACTGGGTCGGTTACATGGGCTGGTTGGAGTGGGTGCGTTGCGTGGGCTGATTGGACTGTGTTGGTTGCATGGGCTGGTTGGAGTGGGTGCGTTGCGTGGGCTGATTGGACTGGTTCGGTTGCAAGGGCTGGTTGGAGTGGGTGCGTTGCGTGGGCTGATTGGACTGGTTCGGTTACATGGTCTGGTTTAACTGGATGCGTTGCGTGGGCACGTTGAACTGGGTGTGTTGCCTGGGCTGGATGGACTGGGTGCGTTGCTTGGGCTGATTGGACTGGGTGAGATGCGTGGGCTAGTTGGACTGGGTGGGTTGCATCGGCTGGTTGGACTGAGTGGGTTGCATCGGCTGGTTGGACTGAGTGGGTTGCGTGGGCTGGTTGGACTGAGTGGGTTGCATCGGCTGGTTGGACTGGGTGGGTTGCGTGGGCTGGTTGGACTAGATGCTTTGCGTTAGGTGGTTCGACTGGGCGCGTTTTTGACTGGGTTCTGTAACTATTCACACCTTGAAATCAGTTCTGAAACAAACTGAGAATGCACTGTTGTAAAATACAAAAACGGTAATCCTAAATACAGCAAGTACAAGAAACAGTAGCATTATGACGAGAAGAAAACACACAAAAGTATAGATTATTAAATAACATGCAACAATAAAACCATTTAAAATAAACTACGTATAAAACCACACTTAATACCTGACACTTGATCGCTTGTATAGTATCTATTGTTTATCACACCTTATACCTGACACCTGATCGCTTTTATACTATCTGTTGTTTATCCCACTTGATACCTGACACCTGATCGCTTGTATAGTATCTATTGTTTATCCCACTTAATACCTGACACCTGATCGCTTGTATAGTATCTGTTGTTTATCACACTTAATACCTGACACCTGATCGCTTGTATAGTATCTGTTGTTTATCACACTTAATACCTGACACCTGATCGCTTGTATAGTATCTATTGTTTATCACACTTAATACCTGACACCTGATCGCTTGTATAGTATCTGTTGTTTATCACACTTAATACGTGACACCTGATCGCTTGTATAGTATCTATTGTTTATCACACTTAATACCTGACACCTGATCGCTTGTTTAGTATCTGTTGTTTATTACACTTAATACCTGACACCTGATCGCTTGTATAGTATCTGTAATTTATCACACTTAATACCTGACACCTGATCGCTTGTATAGTATCTGTAATTTACCACACTTAATACCTGACACCTGATCGCTTGTATAGTATCTGTTGTTTATCACACTTAATACCTGACACCTGATTGCTTGTATGGTATCTGTTGTTTATCACACTTAATACGTGACACCTGATCACTTGTATAGTATCTATTGTTTATCACACTTAATACCTGACACCTGATCGCTTGTATAGTATCTGTTGTTTATCACACTTAATACCTGACACTTGATCGCTTGTATAGTATCTGTTATTCATTACACTTAATACCTGACACCTGATCGCTTGTTTAGTATCTGTTGTTTATCACACTTAATACCTGACACCTGATCGCTTGTATAGTATCTATTGTTTATCACACTTAATACCTGACACCTGATTGCTTGTATAGTATCTGTTGTTTATCACACTTAATACGTGACACCTGATCGCTTGTATAGTATCTATTGTTTATCACACTTAATACCTGACACCTGATCGCTTGTATAGTATCTGTTGTTTATCACACTTAATACCTGACACTTGATCGCTTGTATAGTATCTGTTGTTTATCCCACTTGATACCTGACACCTGATCGCTTGTTTAGTATCTGTTGTTTATCACACTTAATACCTGACACCTGATCGCTTGTATAGTATTTGTTGTTTATCACACTGTTGTAAAATACAAAAACGGTAATCCTAAATACAGCAAGTACAAGAAACAGTAGCATTATGACGAGAAGAAAACACACAAAAGTATAGATTATTAAATAACATGCAACAATAAAACCATGTAAAATAAACTACGTATAAAACCACACTTAATACCTGACACTTGATCGCTTGTATAGTATCTATTGTTTATCACACCTTATACCTGACACCTGATCGCTTTTATACTATCTGTTGTTTATCCCACTTGATACCTGACACCTGATCGCTTGTATAGTATCTATTGTTTATCACACTTAATACGTGACACCTGATCGCTTGTTTAGTATCTGTTGTTTATTCCCACTTGATACCTGACACCTGATCGCTTGTATAGTATCTGTTGTTTATCCCACTTGACACCTGACACCTGATCGCTTGTATAGTATCTATTGTTTATCACACTTAATACCTGACACCTGATCGCTTGTTTAGTATCTGTTGTTTATCACACTTAATACCTGATACTTGATCGCTTGTATAGTATCTGTTGTTTATCCCACTTGATACCTGACACCTGATCGCTTGTATAGTATCTGTAATTTATCACACTTAATACCTGACACCTGATCGCTTGTTTAGTATCTGTTGTTTATCACACTTAATACCTGACACCTGATCGCTTGTATAGTATTTGTTGTTTATCACACTTAATACGGTACACCTGATCGCTTGTATAGTATCTATTGTTTATCACCTGATCGCTTGTATAGTATCTGTTGTTTATCCCACTTGATACCTGACACCTGATCGCTTGTATAGTATCTGTTGTTTATCCCACTTGATACCTGACACCTGATCGCTTGTTTAGTATCTGTTGTTTATCCCACTTGATACCTGACACCTGATCGCTTGTATAGTATTTGTTGTTTATCCCACTTGATACCTGACACCTGATCGCTTGTATAGTATCTGTTGTTTAACCCACTTGATACCTGACAACTGATCGCTTGTATAGTATCTGTTGCTCATCACACTTAATACCTGACACCTGATCGCTTGTATAGTATCTGTTGTTTATCCCACTTGATACCTGACACCTGATCGCTTGTATAGTATCTGTTGTTTATCCCACTTGATACCTGACACCTGATCGCTTGTTTAGTATCTGTTGTTTATCCCACTTTAGATCTGATCTTATAACTTGTATTGTATCTGTTGTTTATCATACTAAAAACCTGACTTATATCTGTAAAATAATAAAAAATTAATATGCAACACAACAATATCATAAAATAAGGAAAATAAAAATCAAAAAGTACAAAAAATAACTTGGTGGTTTGTGCGGAAATATGGGTAGACTGAAAAGGTTGGGCTGGGAGAGTTGGATAGGCTGGGTGTACGAGTTGCAGGCCCAACCATGACATCTTAACATTAGTTCTGAAACAAACAAAAATCTAGGAATGCAAAAGCACCAAATTATGAAAAAAAAGACAACCACAAAATACAACATACACATAGAACAGTTAATAAATTAAAAGCTAAAAGAGGAGTAAAAATAAATAAATATAAATATTTTCATATCAATTCAATACATACTTTAACTTCACAGAGATCTTATTGGGCTGGATGGTCTGGTTGGGTTGGGTTGACTTGGTGGACAGGATGGTCGGGGTGACTGGGTGGTGTACGTGGGCTGGGGGGTCTAGGTGGTCCAGGTGGGCTGGGTGGTCGGACTGGTCGAAGTGGCCTGTGTAGGTTGAGTGGACTGGTTGTAATGTGTGGTTGAAGTGGGCTGGGTAAGTTGAGTGGGCTGCTTGTACTGAAATTAGTTCTGAAACAATAAAACTAAGAATGCAACAGTACAGAATCATGCGAAAAAGGAAACCAAAATATTCACAAGAAAAAGTTACTTTAAGGAAGAGAAAACAAAGTAGCATGCAACAAGAAATCATGCAACAAAACATAACCACAGAATGCAACAGGCAAAAAAAAAGAAAAAAAAAAGAAAGCGATAATACGCGATGTAACTAGTATTATCTCGTATTATCGCTTGTGAAATAGGTGTTGGGTTGTAGCTTAACACTACAACCCAACACCCTCGGCCTCCTCCTCCCCTACAGCCGGACCTTTCCTCGCCTAAACAGAGATCTTATACGATAGACAGGTCAATCATAAAAATATTCAAGACCATTCGTCAATTAAATAAAAATATCAGAATGAACTCGTTTCCAGGCCACCCAAGAGGTAGAGTTCCAGCCCGTTTTTCTAACTTCCTAAGTGGTATCCCCTATAATATGTATCCCTTGCACAGAAGGGATACATATTGTAAGGCCTAATCCACTTCTCTATAAACTAAATCGAAAAAAAACTTGTGGCGCCAACAAGTGAAAAAAAAGTAGCAAAGGACTAATGGCAATATTCTCAATACTAAACTTAATACTAAAGTAGCATAGGGCTAATGTCAATATTCTTAATACTAAACTTAATAATAATGTAGGAAAGGACTAATGTCAATATTCTTAATACTACACAATACAAAACTTAATGCTAAAGTAGCATAGGGCTAATATCAATATTCTTAATACTAAACTTAATACTAATGTAGCAAAGGACTAATGTCAATATTCGTAATACTAAACCTAATACTAAAATAGCATAGGGCTAATGTCAATATTCTTAATATTAAACTTAATACTAATGTAGCAAAGGACTAATGTCAATATTCTTAATACTAAACTTAATACTAAAGTAGCATAGGGCTAATGTCAATATTCTTAATACTAAACTTATTACCAATGTAGCTTAGGAGTAATGTCAATATTCTTAATCCTAAACTTAAAACTAAAATGCTAAGCAACGTTTTGGGCAGAATTATGAACTGCCTATTGAACCTCATATATTCTTAATACTAAACTTAAAACTAAAAAGCTAAGCAACGTTTTGGGCAGAATTATGAATTGCCTATTGAACCTCATATTTTCTTAATACTAAACTTAAAACTAAAAAGCTAAGCAACGTTTTGGGCAGAATTGTTAACTGCCTATTGAACCTCATATATTCTTAATACTAAACTTAAAACTAAAAAGCTAAGCAACGTTTTGGGCAGAATTTTCAATTGCCTATTGAACCTCCTATATTCTTAATACTAAACTTAAAACTAAAAAGCTAAGCAACGTTTTGGGCAGAATTATGAACTGCCTATTGAACCTCATATAAACTTAATACTAAACTTAAAACTAAAAAGCTAAGCAATGTTTTGGGCAAAATTATGAACTGCCTATTGAACCTCATATATTCTTAATACTAAACTTAAAATTAAAAAGCTAAGCAACGTTTTGGGCAGAATTTTGAACTGCCTATTGAACCTCATATATTCTTAATACTAAACTCAAAACTAAAAAGCTAAGCAACGTTTTGGGCAGAATTATGAACTGCCTATTGAACCTCATATATTCTTAATACTAAACTTAAAACTAAAAAGCTAAGCAACGTTTTTGGCAGAATTATGAACTGCCTATTGAACCTCATATATTCTTAACACTAAACTTAAAACTAAAAAGCTAAGCAACTTTTTGGGCAGAATTTTGAACTGCCTATTGAACCTCATATATTCTTAATACTAAACTTAAAACTAAAAAGCTAAGCAACGTTTTGGGCAGAATTTTGAACTGCCTATTGAACCTCATATATTCTTAATACTAAAATTAAAACAAAAAAGCTAAGCAACGTTTTTGGCAGAATTGTTAACTGCCTATTGAACCTCATATATTCTTAATACTAAACCTAAAACTAAAAAGCTAAGCAACGTTTTTGGCAGAATTATGAACTGACTATTGAATCTCATATTTTCTTAATACTAAACTTATAGTAACTAAAAAGCTAAGCAACGTTTTGGGTAGAATTATGAACTGCCTTTTGAACCTCATATATTCTTAATACTAAATTTAAAAGGTATTAGCTGTCAACCCCCCGACCACTTATATTCTTAATACTAAACTTAAAGCTAAAAAGCTAAGCAACGTTTTGGGCAGAATTTTGAACTGCCTATTGAATCTCATATATTCTTAATACTAAAATTAAAACTAAAAAGCTAAGCAACGTTTTGGGCAGAATTTTGAACTGCCTATTGAACCTCATATATTCTTAACACTAAACTTAAAACTAAAAAGCTAAGCAACTTTTTGGGCAGAATTTTGAACTGCCTATTGAACCTCATATATTCTTAATACTAAACTTAAAACTAAAAATCTAAGCAACGTTTTGGGCAGAATTTTGAACTGCCTATTGAACCTCATATATTCTTAATACTAAACTTAAATCTAAAAAGCTTAGCAACGTTTTGGGCAGAATTATGAACTGCCTATTGAACCTCATACATTCCTAATACTAAACTTAAAACTAAAAAGCTAAGCAACGTTTTGGGCAGAATTATGAATTGCCTAATTGAACCTCATATATTCTTAATACTAAATTTAAAACTAAAGAGGTAAGCAACGTTTTGGGCAGAATTTTGAACTGCCTATTGAACCTCATATATTCTTAATACTAAACTTAAATCTAAAAAGCTTAGCAACGTTTTGGGCAGAATTATGAACTGCCTATTGAACCTCATACATTCTTAATACTAAACTTAAAACTAAAAAGCTAAGCAACGTTTTGGGTAGAATTATGAACTGCCTTTTGAACCTCATATATTCTTAATACTAAATTTAAAAGGTATTAGCTGTCAACCCCCCGACCACTTATATTCTTAATACTAAACTTAAAGCTAAAAAGCTAAGCAACGTTTTGGGCAGAATTTTGAACTGCCTATTGAATCTCATATATTCTTAATACTAAAATTAAAACTAAAAAGCTAAGCAACGTTTTGGGCAGAATTTTGAACTGCCTATTGAACCTCATATATTCTTAACACTAAACTTAAAACTAAAAAGCTAAGCAACTTTTTGGGCAGAATTTTGAACTGCCTATTGAACCTCATATATTCTTAATACTAAACTTAAAACTAAAAAGCTAAGCAACGTTTTGGGCAGAATTTTGAACTGCCTATTGAACCTCATATATTCTTAATACTAAACTTAAATCTAAAAAGCTTAGCAACGTTTTGGGCAGAATTATGAACTGCCTATTGAACCTCATACATTCCTAATACTAAACTTAAAACTAAAAAGCTAAGCAACGTTTTGGGCAGAATTATGAATTGCCTAATTGAACCTCATATATTCTTAATACTAAATTTAAAACTAAAGAGGTAAGCAACGTTTTGGGCAGAATTTTGAACTGCCTATTGAACCTCATATATTCTTAATACTAAACTTAAATCTAAAAAGCTTAGCAACTTTTTGGGCAGAATTTTGAACTGCCTATTGAACCTCATATATTCTTAATACTAAACTTAAAACTAAAAAGCTAAGCAACGTTTTGGGCAGAATTATGAATTGCCTAATTGAACCTCATATATTCTTAATACTAAATTTAAAACTAAAGAGGTAAGCAACGTTTTGGGCAGAATTATGAACTGCCTATTGAACTCATATATTCTTAATACTAAACTTAAAACTAAAAAGCTAAGCAACGTTTTGGGCAGAATTTTGAATTGCCTATTGAACCTCATATGTTCTTAATGCTAAACTTAAAACTAAAAAGCTAAGCAACGTTTTGGGCAGAATTGTTAACTGCCTGTTGAACCTCATACCTATATTCTTAATACTAAACTTAAAACTAAAAAGCTAAGCAACGTTTTGGGCAGAATTTTGAACTGCCTATTGAACTTCATATGTTCTTAATACTAAACTTAAAACTAAGGAGCTAAGCAACGTTTTGGGCAGAATTGTTAACTGCCTGTTGAACCTGGGCAGGTCGGATGGACTGAAAAAGAATCCTATGAACAACATGCATAATTAAACAGTACAATAAAGAGAAAAAATGAAACCCAAAAATAGATGAAAACACACAAATTCATGCAACACAAAATCATGCAACATCAAAGCATGCTACAAAGGAAAAATACAACAAGCAAAAAAAAGAGAAAAAAAAAAAAAAAAAAAAAAAGAAAGCAATAATACGTGATGTAACTAGTATTATCACGTACTATCGCTTGTGAAAGAGGTGTTGGATTGTAGCTTGACACTACAACCCAACACCCTCGGCCTCCTCCTCCCTACAGCCGGACCTTTCCTCGCCAAAACAGAGCTTCTACGATAGACAGGTCAATCATAAAAATATTGAAGACCATTTGTCAATTAAATAAAGATATGAGAATGAACTCGTTTCCAGGCCACCCAAGAGGTAGAGTTCCAGCCCGTTTTTCTAACTTCCTAAGTGGTATCCCCTATAATATGTATCCCTTTCACAGAAAGGATACATATTTTAAGGCCTAATCCACTTCTCTATAAACTAAATCGAAAAAAAAACTTGTGGCGCCAACAAGTGAAATAGAAGGTGAACAAATGAAAGTGCAAAAAAAACCTCTGCATTCGTGTGTCAATATTCTTAATACTAAACTTAATACTAATGTAGTATAGGGCTAATGTCAATATTCTTAATACTAAACTTAATACTAAAATAGCCTATTGCTCCGGTCAATATTCTTATTACTAAACTTAATACTAATGTAGCATAGGGATGATGTCAATATTTTTAATACTAAACTTAATACTAAAGTAGCATAGGGCTAATGTCAATATTCTTAATACTAAACTTAATACTAAACTTAATACTAATGTACCAAAGGACTTAAGTCAATATTCTTCATACTAAAGGATCATAGGTCTAATGTCAATATTCTTAATACTAAACTTAATACTAAAATAGCCTAGGGCTCATGTCAATATTCTTATTACTAAACTGAATACCAATGTAGCATAGGGATAGTGTCAATATTCTTAATACTAAACTTAATACTAAAGTAGCATAGGGCTAATGTCAATATTCTTAATACTAAACTTATTACTAAACATAATACTAATGTACCAAAAACTTAAGTCAATATTCTTAATACTAAAGTAGCATAGGTCTAATGTCCATATTCTTAATACTAAACATAAAACTAAAAAGCTAAGCAACGTTTTGGGCAGAATTTCGAACTGCCTATTGAACCTCATTTATTCTTAATACTAAACTTAAAACTAAAAAGCTAAGCAACGTTTTGGGCAGAATTTTGAACTGCCTATTGAACCTCAAATTTTCTTAATACTAAACTTAATACTAATGAAGCATAGGTCTAATGTCAATATTCTTAATACTAAACTTAATACTAATGTAGCAATGGACTAATGTCAATATTCTTAATACTAACCTTAATACTAAAGTAGCATAGGGCTAATGTCAATATTCTTAATACTAAACTTCATACTAATGTAGCAAAGGACTAATGTCAATATTCTTAATACTAAACTTAATACTAAAGTAGCATAGGGCTAATGTCAATATTCTTAATACTAAACTTAATACTAACGTAGCATAGGTCTAATGTCAATATTCTTAATACTAAACTTAATACTAATGTAGCAAAGGACTAATTTCAATATTCATAATACTTAACTTAATACTAAAGTAGCATAGGGCTAATGTCAATATTCTTAATACTAAAATTAATACTAATGTAGGAAAGGACTAATGTCAATATTCTTTATACTAAACTTAATACTAATGTAGCTTAGGAGTAATGTCAATATTCTTAATACTAAAATTAATACTAATGTAGGAAAGGACTAATGTCAATATTCTTAATACTAAACTTAATACTAATGTAGCTTAGGAGTAATGTCAATATTCTTAATACTAAACTTAATACTAAAGTAGCATAGGGCTAATGTCAATATTCTTAATATTAAACTTAATACTAATAAAGCAAAGGACTAATGTCAATATTCTTAATATTAAACTTTATACTAAAGTAGCATAGGCCTAATGTCAATATTCTTAATACTAAACTTAATACTAATGTAGCAAAGGACTAATGTCAATATTCTTAATACTAAACTTAATATTAAAGTAGCTTAGTAATGTCAATATTCTTAATGCTAAACTTAAAACTAAAAAGCTAAGCAACGTTTTGGGCAGAATTTTGAACTGCCTATTGAACCTCATATATTCTTAATACTAAACTTAAATCTAAAAAGCTTAGCAACGTTTTGGGCAGAATTATGAACTGCCTATTGAACCTCATACATTCCTAATACTAAACTTAAAACTAAAAAGCTAAGCAACGTTTTGGGCAGAATTTTGAACTGCCTATTGAACCTCATATATTCTTAATACTAAAATTAAAAAAAAAAGCTAAGCAACGTTTTGGGCAGAATTTTGAACTGCCTATTGAACCTCATATATTCTTAATACTAAACTTAAAACTAAAAAGCTAAGCAACGTTTTTGGCAGAATTATGAACTGACTATTGAAACTCATATTTTCTTAATACTAAACTTATAACTAAAAAGCTAAGCAACGTTTTGGGCAGAATTATGAACTGCCTACTAAACCATATCCCACTTATATTCTTAATACTAAACCTAAAGCTAAAAAGCTAAGCAACGTTTTGGGCAGAATTTTGAACAGCCTATTGAACCTCATATATTCTTAATACTAAACTTAAAACTAAAAAGCCAAGCAACGTTTTGGGCAGAATTATGAACTACCTATTGAACCTCATATATTCTTAATACTAAACTTAAAACTAAAAAGAACTGTCTATTGAACCTCATATATTCTTAATACTAAAATTAAAACTAAAAAGCTAAGCAACGTTTTGGGCAGAATTTTGAACTGCCTATTGAACCATATCCCACTTATATTCTTAATACTAAACCTAAAGCTAAAAAGCTAAGCAACGTTTTGGGCAGAATTGTTAACTGCCTATTGAACCTCATATATTCTTAATACTAAAAAGCTAAGCAACGTTTTGGGCAGAATTTTGAACTGCCTATTGAACCTCATATATTCTTAATGCTAAACTTAAAACTAAAAAGCTAAGCAACGTTTTGGGCAGAATTTTGAACTGACTATTGAATCTCATAATTTCTTAATACTAAACTTATAACTAAAAAGCCAAGTAACGTTTTGGGCAGAATTATGAACTGCCTATTGAACCTCATATATTCTTAATACTAAACTTAAAACTAAAAAGAACTGCCTATTGAACCTCATATATTCTTAATACTAAAATTAAAACTAAAAAGCTAAGCAACGTTTTGGGCAGAATTTTGAACTGCCTATTGAACCATATCCCACTTATATTCTTAATACTAAACCTAAAGCTAAAAAGCTAAGCAACGTTTTGGGCAGAATTGTTAACTGCCTATTAAACCTCATATATTCTTAATACTACACTTAAAACTAAAAAGAACTGCCTATTGAACCTCATATATTCTTAATACTAAACTTAAAACTAAAAAGCTAAGCAACGTTTTTGGCAGAATTATGAACTGACTATTGAATCTCATATTTTCTTAACACTAAACTTAAAGCTAAAAAGCTAAGCAACGTTTTGGGCAGAATTTTGAACTGCCTTTTGAACCTCATATATTCTTAATACTAAAATTAAAACTAAAAAGCTAAGCAACGTTTTGGGCAGAATTTTGAACTGCCTATTGAACCTCATATATTCTTAACACTAAACTTAAAACTAAAAAGCTAAGCAATGTTTTTGGCACAATTATGACCTGCCTATTGAACCTCATATATTCCTAATACTAAACTTAAAACTAAAAAGCTAAGCAACGTTTTGGGCAGAATTATGAACTGCCTATTGAACCTCATATATACTTAATACTAAACTTAAAACTAAAGAGGTAAGCAACGTTTTGGGCAGAATTATGAACTGCCTATTGAAACTCATATATTCTTAATACTAAACTTAAAACTAAAAAGCTAAGCAACGTTTTGGGCAGAATTATGAACTGCCTATTGAACCTCATATATACTTAATACTAAACTTAAAACTAAAGAGGTAAGCAACGTTTTTGGCAGAATTATTAACTGCCTATTAAACCTCATATATTCTTAATACTAAACTTAAAACTAAAAAGCTAAGCAACGTTTTGGGCAGAATTTTGAACTGCCTATTGAACCTCATACCTATATTCTTAATACTAAACTTAAAACTAAAAAGCTAAGTAATATTTTGGGCAGAATTATGAACTGCCTATTGAACCTCATATATTCTTAATACTAAACTTAAAACTTAAAAGCTAAGCAACGTTTTGGGCAGAATTTTGAACCGCCTTTTGAACCTCATATGTTCTTAATACTAAACTTAAAACTAAAGAGCTGAGCAACGTTTTGGGCAGAATTGTTAACTGCCTGTTGAACCTGGGCAGGTCGGATGAACTGAAAAAGAATCCTATGAACAACATGCATAATTGAACAGTACAATAAAGAGAAAAAAGGAAAGCCAAAAATAGAAGAAAACATAAAAAATCATGCAACACAAAATCATGCAACATTAAACCATGCTACAAAGGGAAAATACAATGAGCAAAAAAAAAGAAAGAAAAAAAAAAAAAAAAAAAAGCGATAATACGCGATGTAACTAGTATTATCTCGTACTATCGCTTGTAAAATAGGTGTTGGGTTGTAGCTAAACAGTACAACCCAACACCCTCGGCCTCCTCCTCCCCTACAGCCGGACCTTTCCTCGCCAAAACAGAGCTTATACGATAGACAGGTCAATCATAAAAATATGCAAGACCATTCGGGTATCAAATAAAATTAACAAAATGAACTCGTTTCCAGGCCACCCAAGAGGTAGAGTTCCAGCCCGTTTTTCTAACTCCCTAAGTGGTATCCCCTATAATATGTATCCCTTTCACAGAAGGGATACATATTTTAAGGCCTAATCCACTTCTCTATAAACTAAAAAAAAAAAAAAAACTTTCAACAAGTGAAAAAAAAGTAAATTAAGTACAAAGAAATAAATCTGCATTCATTTGTCAATATTCTTAATACTATACTTATTACTAATGTAACGTTATAGGTAATGTCTTTATCTTAATACTAAACTTAATGCGGCTAGTGTGCTGGGCACACTTCCAGTTTGTTCTACTATGGAAGATGTGTATTACTGTTAATAAAACTTAATAGTAATGTAGCATATTGCTGATGTCAATATTCTTAATACTAAACTTAATACTAATGTAGCATAGGACTAATGTTAATTTATGACAAAAGAGTAGAACAAAAGAGAAAGAGAATGGTTGAGAGATAATTGATTAAAAAAGAATAGAACAAAGGAGAAAGAGAATGGGTGAGAGATAAATTATGACAAAAGAATAGAACAAAGGAGAAAGAGAATGGGTGAGACATAGGTTATGACAAAAGAATAGAACAAAGGAGAAAGATAATGGGTGAGAGATAATTTATGACAAAAGAATAGTATAGTATAGTATAGTAGTGCTTTATTTAGACTGTCAGCTCGAGACAGGGAGACCCAGAAAGAGAATGGGTGAGAGATAATTGATTAAAAAAGAATAGAACAAAGGAGAAAGAGAATTGGTGAGAGATAATTAATGACAAAAGAATAGAACAAAGGAGAAAGATAATAGGTGAGACATAATTTTTGACAAAAGAATAGAACAAAGGAGGAAGAGAATGGGTGAGAGATATAGATTAAAAAGAATAGAACAAAAGGGAAAGAGAATGGGTGAGAGATAATTGATTAAAAAAGAATAGAACAAAAGGGAAAGAGAATGGGTGAGAGATAATTGATTAAAAAAGAATAGAACAAAGGAGAAAGAGAATGGGTGAGGGATAATTAATGAAAAAAGAATAGAACAAAGGAGAAAGAGAATGGGTGAGAGATAATTGATTAAAAAAGAATAGAACAAAGGAGAAAGAGAATGGGTGAGAGATAATATTAAGAAAAGAATAGAACAAAGGAGAAGAGAGAATGGGTGAGAGATAATTGATTAAAAAAGAATAGAACAAAGGAGAAAGAGAATGGGTGAGAGATAATTTAAGACAAAAGAATAGAACAAAGGAGAAAGAGAATGGATGAGAGATAATTATGACAAAAGAATAGAACAAAGGAGAAAGAGAATGGGTGAGAGATAATTGATGAAAAATATAGAACAAGGGAGAAGATAATGTGTGAGAGATAATTGATGAAAAAGGAATAGAACAATGGAGAAAGGGAATTGGTGAGAGTTAATTAAATAAATAATAAACTCGGTAAGCGGTGTTTTTTACAAAAGAATAGAACAAACGAAAAAAAGAATGAGTGAGAGAAAATTAAAAAAGACGAAAGATCATAGTGAGAGATAATTGATCAATCAAGAATAGAAATAAGGAGGGAGAATGAGAAGAGGTGAGAGATAATTGATGGGAAAAAAAGGACAAAGGAGTTGGAGAATATGTGTACGATTATTAATGAAAAAAAGAAAGATGGGTGAGAGATAACTAATGAAGGAGAATAGAACAAGGGGAATATAGAATAGATGGCAGATAATTTATGAAAAGAGAAAAGAACCAGGGAGAAGGTGAGAGATAATTGATAAGAAGAACAAGGGAGTAGGAGAATGGGTGAGAGATACATGATGAAAAGATAAGAGAACAAATAATATGGAAAAAGAATATGTGATTAGATACTTTATTGAAAAGGGAAAAATATTGTTACAGATAATAAAGAAAAAGAATATTAAGAGAAGGAGAGAGTGAATTAGTAAGAATTGATGGAAAAATATTTTTACAGAGATTAAACTAAGAGGTTGTGTGTTAGAAATAAAAGAAGAAGGATATAGAACGAGAAAGAAAGAAAGTAGGTTTGAGATGATTGATGGATGATAAGTAAAAAGTACAGAAAAAAAAAGAAAGTGAAAAGGTGATAGATAATAATTGATGAAAAGAGAAAAAACAGAGATGAGGAAAAAAAAGTGATAGATAAATTGATGGAATGAACAGAGAAATACAATGGATGAAATATTGTCGAAAAAGAAATGGACAGAGAATAGTTAAATAAGATAAGAGTGTGATAGATAATAGAGGAAAGGACAGAGAAAAGGTGTTTAATTAATGAAATGGAGTGTGTGATTATTTTTTAACGGTTTAAGATAGAGATTTGAATTTTTGTATGAAGTTCTAACGGAAATTTGACCATACTTTGTCGTAATCGAAATTTCTACAAAGTTTTCCGAAAGTAGTGAAACAAGCATCAACTATCGATTTTTAAATAGAACCCTATTTTTTATTCAAGATTCGAAAACTACGTTCAATTCTCTACCCAATTGAACCCTAACTGGATACTTTGAGAAAATGGATCTGCGATCAACCCCACGGAATCGAATTTCTTTGAAATAAAAGTGTTAAAACCTAGAGTGTGATTTAGCGAATTTTTTCATTCTCAATCACTTGGTAGAATTGGGTTTTCCGTATTTTACACGTCCGGTTTTACAGCGAGTGTTTGAGCGAGATTCTCAGAGGACCAAAGTTTGATCACGAGCTGTATGTACAGACGTGTAAAATATGGAGAAAAAAAACCTATGCTACCACGTAATTTAGCACGAAAAATTACACCGATTTGTTGTATCACACTCTGGCTTTAAACACCTTTATTTTTTAAAAAAAAGTTCATAATTCTGCGGTGTTGATCGCAGATAATTTTAATGAAATAATCAATTTAGGGGTCAATTGTGTGTAAAATTTGACGTAGTTTTCAAATATTGAATAAAAAATATGATGCACCATTTAAATCGAAAGTTGATGCCTGTTTAACTACTTTTAGGACACCCTGTAGAAATTAGGCAAACTTGTGTTAGAACTTCATGCAAAAATTCAAGTATCTATCTTAAACCGTTAAAAAGATAAAAATACGTCCCGGGTCTTTTCGTTCACTCTGTATAGTAGTATAGTTCAGTGAATTAGAATAGGACAGGGAAAGAGAATGGTCGAGGTCCGGAAATATTCAGAAAAAAAACCTCACAGTTCAAAAATATAGTAGGTAGACAACTAGCCACTTATGAGAAAATAGAAATCTTGAGGCTCAAGAGAAGAGATAATCGATGGGAAAATTTAGTTGAAAATAAAGTGGATTGTGGAGAAAAAAAACACCAAAATGTGAGACAAAAAAATAGAGGTATGATGAAAAAAAAGGAGAGAAAATTTTAGTTCTACCAGAATCTCACTAAGTGCAACATTCGTAAAGCTTTGCCACACTTCCCATTTTATATTCAAAATGTTGGGCAACGCTGCGCAATGTTTCATGGATGATCAGGAAACGTTGCGCAAGACTTTCCATTTAAAATGTTACACTCAGTGGTCTCCGTCTTTAAGTAAATGATAATATAATTTAAGCATGCATAAAAACACTCACCCTAATTTGCTATGCTGTCGACTGCAATTTAAACGGAAAATCACTTAACAAATGGATGAAATAAAAATTAAAATAAAATGGAATAGAGATTTTTACATATTTTAAAACATGGATATTAGAGGAAAAAAAAAAAAAAAAACACCGAACCGACAAGCTGAGAGACAATGTTAACTCTCCGAGATACCGAACAAAACTGGCTCACTCAGGGCTGATTCCTTCTTTATATACCTGATGATTTGTGAGCCTATGTGATGATTCATGAGAAGGCACTCTGGGAACCGAGATAACAAAATTGGTTACATAATGTGTTTGAAACAAAGGGAAAATCTGTAAATAAGATATCTCGAGAACGCTTTTAGCTATTGATTTGAAATTTGGTACATAGGCTCCTTGTGCAAAGGACATACGATTTACAAGTATAACCACCACCGGCGGAGATTTAAACGCTTTTTGTCGGTGTCTGTACTCTTGGCTGTGGCTTGAGGTATCAATAAATCTATGAGAGTTGACCCACCACAAATTAATTATATATAGGATTTTCAAAAGAATTTAACGAAAAACCGGTTGTTGTAGTCACCAATAGTAAAATTTCAACTGACTTTTGAAATTCCATTTTTTTTTAGTGGATCGGAATTTTTAATAACTTGTTCAAATCGATCCCCTCATAACGATACGTGAAAGGTATATAAATGTATAAAGTTCTAGAGAGAGAAATGAGAGAGTAGACGCTTGTGAACTGGTTTTGTAGCTTACATACATATATAAACGCATGCCTCCCTTCTGACTGGGAAGAAGCGCCACAATACCTTTCATAGGTCAACACGAGCGAACCGGAAGGTAATACTTACTAACACAGCTATAATCAAAATAATTATTTTGTCGTCTCTTGAGTTCAAAACTGGGACCTTTCGCATGGCCATACGAGTGTCTTAACACTGACCTAATCGTGCGTTAGGTTTCACATTACATAATATTTGTGAGGTACAATTTTTTTTTTTTTTTAATTTGGGTTCAACGTAGCCTTCAACTGCATGGTTATATCACGACGGAGGTTTCACCCTCCTTACCTTACCAATTGGCACTACAGCCCGGGGTGGGCCTTGGCCTCCTCAATAATTCGCCTCCATGCGGGTTGGTCCTTCACTGTCGTGCCCCAACCAGTCACTCCCAATACTCGCACATCCTCCAGGACCTGATCCTCCCATCTAAGTCGTGGTCTTCCTCTTTTTCGTGTGGCATATACTTAGGTTTTACCCTCCATTCACTGGAAAATCAAAAACCAGCTACTAAAATTGACCCAGCCTGAGTGGGGCTGGAAAGAGACAGCATCATGAGGGTTCGAATTTGTTTTTTTTCTCTTATCTCTTTCTCTCCCTCCCTCTTCCCTCCTCACTGTGCCCTTTCCCTCTCTTCTTCTACCATCAATTTACATCTCTTATTCTCATTATCTGTCTCCTTCTAGTTCTATCCTCTTCACCTCTCTATCTCTCTTCCTCTTTCTACTTCTATATTATTTCTCTCTCTATCTCCCTCCCTACCATCATGCAGGAGGTACAAATGAAATATATGTATTACTCTAAGTGACAGATTCTTAAAGCTCTACAAGAAAAGATTATATTCCATTTTCTCTTCAATCCTTGCTAGTAAAATATTTCTCTTGTGTTGGAAAGAACGGTAGACCCTTGATTTTGGAACCGTTGAGTAAAGTTGAAAATTTGATTTGAAGTGATAAATCTAAAAAATTCAACTACAACTAATGTAAAGTTAAGCACAAAGTATCATCTTTTAAATATTTTTTTGTAGTTCACTAAAAGCGGAATTAAGAGACGTTTTTGTAATACCTCAGTGGCGCGAAGTCTCGATTTGCGTACTGTCTTAGATCGGGAAAACCGATGCTAAGCATTGACTTAAGTTCTCGATTTTGTCTAATAATTTCGCCCTGTATGTTCTGGATTTGTGTGCCATGGGTGTTTAAAAATGCTATAGATCAGCGGTTCCCAACCTTTTTAGCTTGGGGGCCCAATAATATTTAAAAACAATTTTGCAGCCCATCACCCCGATTTTATTTTGCACTATTTTAATATTATTTCTTGAGTTTCGGCCAGCATTCGCGGCCCAGTAGCGAGCTGCCCACCGGTTGGGAACCGCTGTGTTAGATGATTAAATTTATGGAGAGTCAACACACAGATTTCTTTCTTGTGATCCTTGCTGTTAATACTTTGTTTGACTGGCATAAGATTTCCCACAAGGAGGTAAAGGAGGTGGAGTGGATGCGTGGAGGCGAAGGAGAAATGGAGAGGATATGTGACAGGTGAATTTATCTATTCAAGAAGTCACCGTGGCCGAGTTAGTTAGCGCACTAGGCATTGCATGCACGGTGACCTACCGGGGTTCGATCCTCAGCGGGGATTTTTTCTGCTCTGTTCTTGGGTGTTCGGGGTGCACTCATACCTTGTGAGGAAAAATGAGTAGCTGCTTTAATGTGAGCAGCGACCAGTGGCGGAATTATAGGCAAAAATAAGATATTAGGATATTAAAAGATATGGAAAAGTCCTATAATTCTGGGCTACCCACTAAATATTGATATAATAACACAAAGAAACACATTTATTATTATTTATCTTTATCTATTCAACCGAAATGATCTGAGCGAAGATATACAGTCTTAAATGTCCATAAGTTACAGAAGAGGGAATAGGAAATCCCCCAATATGAAAGCGGAAAAGAGGTAATTTCCCTCCCGCCACCCTCCATCCATCTCTTGGAAAGCTTAAGCAATATTTCCTAAGCAAGCTGACAATGTTAACTGAAAATAAATAATACAACGAGCATTTTAAGCGACACTCTCTTGCATGTACGATAGCACTTTATGTGCACGATTCATATAGAGGGGGACCTATCGTGATAATAAATGTCATAAAGTTCTGGTGGTAGAGCGAGGCTATTTCCGCATACTTATTTTTTTCGACACCGCCCCACAGGTTGTCCTTTTTTTCGGAATAAATTTTTTGGACTTTTTATTTTTGCATACTTTTTGGTTGAAATTAGGTATGTTTATGTACGAGCAGTACGAGTGTACTCCTCTAAATTGGATCTTTCAAATAATGTAAATATCTTTAATAAAGAATGTAAGTAACACTTAGGTATAGATAATATTAATCCTACCTAGGTTAAGTGGTTAAGCACTCGCTTGTCATGCGGAAGGTCCCGGGTTCGATCCCCCGTGCCGACAAAAAATTGTATTCTTAATTTGGTTACAATTGTTTGTAAGGGATACCTTCCGGTGCGCTCGTGTTGACCCAGCACCTAAATGGGAAGTATTGTGTCACTTCTCGCCCATCAGAGGGGAGGCATACGACGGGATGAGCAAGCTACAACACAGACCACAAGCGTCTACAGTAGCTCCTGTTTCATGAATACAAATTAAAAAAGGCTGTGAAACACTCATCTTTTTTTTAAGCATTAAGTTCATGTAGTTGCAGTGAAACACATTGAGTTTGAACATTAATTAAAAAAAAGCGGTACATATTTATTTCCTTGGTTGGTTCTCGACGTTGCCAGAAATACAATCTTTCGTTCACTCTGCCTTTTCATAAACCTACGGGGGGTCGGCATATTTATAATACACAACCTTTAACATGTGGGAGGAATAAAATACTGCTCTGCGATTTGCGGCCATCATTGGTCCTCCACCTGTCGATTTTTATACATGTTATTTAGCCAGTATTTTTTTAATTTTTTTTTTATTAAAGAACATAACATTGTTTACAAAACATACAATATTGAAAACAACAGTAATAGCTGCAAGTATATTGAGCAACCAGGATTTCAAATTGTTCTGAGCTGAATAGATGGGTTTTCAGACATTTTGGAAATTGAAAATTTGAGAAATTGGTTCAAGATGTCATAAGCAGGACTATTTCGCGCATCAGCCACAATCAAGATCAATAGCCATATTGATCACTAACATCCCGAACGGATATACACCCGAAAAAGATACAGTCAAACCTAGATACAAGATAACTGGATATATGAGAACTGGATATGTGAGAACAATTTACTGGTCAAATTAACCTCTCTTTAGCGTAATTTGAGGTTAATTAAAATTGACCTCAAATAACGGAAAAATAACCTTTTTACAAGAGAAACCTGGATATAAGAGAAAAAAAATTCCCGTCCATTGTCCCTTGAGTTTTCTTATATCCAGGTTTGACTGTTTACATATTTATAATACAAATCGAAGTTTTATTTGTGGTTGTGAGTAGATGTAAAAAATTCCTGCCCCGCTGGGAATCGAACCCAGGTCACCATGCGTACAATGCCTAGCGCGCTAACTCACTCTGCCACGGTGACTACTACTATGACCTTGCAGTTGAAAGCGATGTTAAATTTTTGTTTAAAAAAACGCTTGCATACGAGTCTGCAACCATTTCGACATTTTCATCTTTACTATTCAAGGTCCAAAACCCAACTGACCAAATTTCGTATTGTGCGCATGACACACACTTTCCCTCTTCTCTTAGGGTTGCAATATCGAAACGAAAATATCGATATTAGGTATATCGATAATATCGAAACCATAATATCGATATCCGATATTAGAAGACTTCTCTCCCTTTACAATTCGATATTTCGTTACATAATATCGTTACATAATATCGTTACATAATTTCGTTACATAATTTCGTCACATAATTTTGGTTATGTGCCAGAGCAAAGACATGAAAATGTCAAAATAGCCATATTGATCACTAACATCCCGAACGGATATACACCCGAAAAAGATACAGTCAAACCTAGATACAAGATAACTGGATATATGAGAACTGGATATGTGAGAACAATTTACTGGTCAAATTAACCTCTCTTTAGCGTAATTTGAGGTTAATTAAAATTGACCTCAAATAACGGAAAAATAACCTTTTTACAAGAGAAACCTGGATATAAGAGAAAAAAAATTCCCGTCCATTGTCCCTTGAGTTTTCTTATATCCAGGTTTGACTGTTTACATATTTATAATACAAATCGAAGTTTTATTTGTGGTTGTGAGTAGATGTAAAAAATTCCTGCCCCGCTGGGAATCGAACCCAGGTCACCATGCGTACAATGCCTAGCGCGCTAACTCACTCTGCCACGGTGACTACTACTATGACCTTGCAGTTGAAAGCGATGTTAAATTTTTGTTTAAAAAAACGCTTGCATACGAGTCTGCAACCATTTCGACATTTTCATCTTTACTATTCAAGGTCCAAAACCCAACTGACCAAATTTCGTATTGTGCGCATGACACACACTTTCCCTCTTCTCTTAGGGTTGCAATATCGAAACGAAAATATCGATATTAGGTATATCGATAATATCGAAACCATAATATCGATATCCGATATTAGAAGACTTCTCTCCCTTTACAATTCGATATTTCGTTACATAATATCGTTACATAATATCGTTACATAATTTCGTTACATAATTTCGTCACATAATTTTGGTTATGTGCCAGAGCAAAGACATGAAAATGTCAAAAGTATGGTCATTTCTATTGCACTGCAATTTCGTGGAGCATTGTGTTGTTCCCCCCAACGTCAAGTTAAGTAAGCTGTGAAAGCAGAATAATAATCATTCTTCTCTTGTGGTCCACAGCCTGGGAGCCATGAGCAGTATGAAGAGTATGCTGAAGAAAGGCCAGTTGGAGCTGGCACTGTCAATGCTGCGCTCTTCCAGGTAATAATAATGTTATTTTTTTTACGTTTACATGAATATATATATTTCACAAATAAACATCTTCAACAAAAAATAATGAGGGTGTACCCACCTTCAGAAGAAAATCTTACATAAGATTTTATTACTTTCCTTTTATTTCCGATCTTATCTAAAGTATTTCTTTTTTCTTCTTAAGTTCCTCATATTTCTTGTCAGGCCTAGTTTTCCCAATGAACCAAACACTGATTACTGATTACTTACAATTAAAGATAGATGTAAATTTTTACTGTACATCTACGTATAGTTCTGAGACTTTACATATATCGGGTGTGCATATAAAACGATTTTTTTATTATATTTCTGCAACAATAAAAAACTACTTCCAATATCTGTACTCGAAAATAATATCAAAGTGACCAGACCATGAATATTATAGAAGTTCTTTATACTGTCGGCTCGAGACAGGGAGTCCTATTACGCCAGCAGTTTAATTAGTAAAAACCATTGAATTATTCTCATAAATATAAAAATGAACTATTTTTTCTCTCAAGATTTATGTTACCTAGCCAATTTTGCGCGAGTGAGGTGAGGCTTATGAATATTTATTATTATTTATTTTTATGTGTATAAATTATTATTGCTTTCATTCAATCCATTTGGAAATGATGGATTTGTGAAGAATGGAGATTCATATCTCTGTCTCTCTCTCTCTCTCTCTCTCTCTCTCTCTCTCTCTCTCCCTCTCTCTCTCTCTCTCTCTTTACATCACATTCATGAGTATTTATTTGTGATTTTATAGAAATAGGAAATGAAACAGAAAGAGATAATGTGTGAGGGAGGGAGAGAGAGAGAGAAAGAAAGAAAGAAAGAGGGTATTAAAAATCAGAAAGCAGAGATCGGGAAATAATCCGACGAATATTTTCCGACTTTCAGTTCTTATTTTCTTTTATATTTTTCTCTTTTGCAAAGAATATTCATATGGAAACAAAAAACACAGGGTGTGAATGAAAAAAACTGAAATCGGAGCAAAAAAATATTTATTTATTTTACAAAAGCGAACACAATACTTCCGATTTCTAATATTAGAAATTTATCGGAAGTGAAGTATTGAGGAAAATATTGGAAATTACAAAACATTTCGATTTCGATGGCACGATGAAAATACCAATTCTAGGAAGATCACAGAAGCTACTGTTTGCCCGTGCTTTGCAACGGGAATAAATTTCAAATTTACTAAGGCATGGCCGTACTGCTGGACAGCAATGCCTTTTTGAACTTTTTATAATTTTTCTGGACAAAGCGATAATGGTTTTGGGGGGGTCAATTCTGAGACATTTTTCGCTATCTCCTACCGTTTTGGCTAAACAACTCCGGACAAACAAACAAACAAACAAACATAGGTAGGTAGGTAGGTAGTCCTTTTTTCTGTTTTATATATAGAGATTCCGTGTCCGTGAGATTGGCACAGATATTTATATCACGGTGGTGAAAGGATTATATGGACACTCTGATACAAATGTCTAGTATTCTGTCATGTCTATTGGTTCTATTTGGTTTTAACGTCTGAGGGCTGATTTGAGATAGTCAGGACAAGGGTTTTTCCCTCCATTCGCTAGGAATCGTACCAGCTACCCAAGTACCCATATTAACCTTACCCAGTCTGGGAAGGGCTAGAAATACCAGCCTCATGTATTGTGTTTGAAGAAAACAGAATATTCTGTGTGAAAATCTGCTCTTGATCGGGAATCGATCTCAGGATCTCTGGACCACAAGCAGTAGTCTCAACCGTTACGTCACGCTCGGCCCAAACCAGGCTGTTTGAGGTTAATGTGGAAAGAAGTAAGTTTTTACTCGGAGGGTGAAAAGAAATCTACTTATTCAGACAAGTTCCAACAACAAACCAAGTATGATTCAGACAGTTTTTTTCTTGCAGATATGGTTTCCGGAAGACCTACCTCAATAGCGCGATCAATAAGGTGGCGGATTCGGAACCTGGAGGTCGTTGGTTCGAATCCCAAGTTAAGCGAAAATTTAGTAAAGCGAGTTTCAGTAATTGGGATTATACCACACTTGCGATTGACACAAATATGATAACTAATTTTCAATAACTAACTATTGTATTTTACCTTGCTGACAGTATGATTTTTTTTGTACTATAGGCCAGACTAAACCCTCTTGGGCTCTCATTGAATTCGTAATGAAATTTATTTCAAATCGTTTAATATTACAAAATACCTACCAACATACCACTGGATACTTAGCTAAAATTAATACCTTATAGACTTTTGTATATGTTTCAAAGTGGCCTGAATTTTTGGTTCAGTCTATGAAACTCTCTGTAGAAAATTTCTCTCGCAATTTTTTCCAATCTCGCGAAATTTGAATCCTTGGGAACGCCGTAGCTTGCTGAATAAATAGCATTTATTATAGGGTGACTCAAAAAGCAATTATCACAAGTCAAATCTGGAAAACTCTTTAGAAAAGAGAAAATCTCAGTTCCCCGTGTCACCTGTTTATGTGTAATAGAGACTAACTATGTTCGGAACCTCTTTATAATAGACGTTTTGCTCGGTCCCTTGGGTTCAACTTGGTAAAAATTAACACACTGTATGACTGCATGGAGTAGGTATATTCTTGTAGGGCCGCCAGTTATTGAAGGCCGTCTGGCAATTTCGGTATAGGTGCGATGTGATCGTAGATGAATATCAATCTATTTTGCTCCCTATCTTTCAAATCCTGAATACTACTAGCTAGCCCAATCTCCTGATTCCTAGCTCAAAGCCCAATCTCCTGATTCCTAGCTCCAAGCCCAATCTTATGATTCCTAGCTTCAAGCCCAACCTCCTGATTCCTAGCTCAAAGTCCAACCTCCTGATTCCTAGCTGCAAGCCCAACCTCCTGATTCTTAGCTCAAAGATCAATCTCCTGATTTCTAGCTCAAAGCCCAAACTCCTAATTCCTAGCTCCAAGCCCAATCTTCTGATTCCTAGCACAAAGCCCAACCTCCTGATTCCTAGTTCGAAGCCCAATCTCCTGATTCCTAGCTCCAAGCCCAACCTCCTGATTCGTAGCTGCAAGCCCAATCTCCTAATTCCTTGCACAAAGCCCAACCTCCTAATTCCGAGCTCCAAGCCCAACCTCCTGATTCCTAGCTCTAAGCCCAACCTCCTGATTCCTAGCTCCAAGCCCAACCTCCTGATTCCTAACTCCAAGCCCAACCTCCTGATTCCTAGCTCCAAGCCCAACCTCCTGATTTCTAGCCTGTTAGTTCTGAAGATAAATTCATAAACGTGACAGATTGACGTGGGTGGGTGTTCATCATTTAAATTTATGAAAATGACGCCATGAACGTAATGAACTTATTACAGATAGAATAATGACTTAATGAGGTCTGGTATTGAGGACACCTGGAGCTCCCACTCTTCTCTCTCTCTCTCTCTCTCTTCTGTCTCTCTCTCTCTCTCTCTCTCTCACTCATTATTTATGTCTTATCCCTTTTCTCTCTCTCTCTCCCTTTCTCACTCTCTCTTTCCATCTTCCCCTTCCTCCCCTCATCTCTCCCCAATCATACCCTCTCTCTTCCACATCTCTCTCTCTCTCTCTCTGTCTCTCTCTCTCTCTCTCTCTCTCACTCATTATTTATGTCTTATCTTTTTTTCTCTCTCTCTCTTCTGTCTCTCTCTCTCTCTCTCTCTACACTCATTATTTATGTCTTATCTTTTTTCTCTCTCTCTCTCCCTTTCTCACTCTCTCTTTCCATCTTCCCCTTCCTCCCCTCATCTCTCCCCAATCATACCCTCTCTCTCTCTCTCTATCCCTCTCCCTCTCTCCCTCTCTCCCCCCCCATCCCCTCTCCCCCACCCTCTCCCTCTGTCTCCTTCCTTCCTCTTCTTCTTCTCTCTATCTGTCTCCCCTCCTCCTTTCATTCCTCTCCAACCTCACCCTCTCTCTCTGTCTCTCATTACTTATGTCTTATCTCTATTTTCATCCCTCAGCCTTTCTCATTTTCCTTATTAGTCTCTTTTTATATTATTTCAGCGTTCTTTAAATGCACGAGTATATATCTCTGTCTTTCTCTCTCTCTATTTCCCTGTCTTTCTCTAATTCATGACTTAGACTTATCCACTCTATTTATTTCTATTTTTCTGTTTTTCTAATTAGCGCTAAACAGAACTGTCGGTTACCTTCTCATTTATAATTATTCTCTACATACCTCCCTCTTTCTACTTCTTTTCAAATATCTCTTTCGGGAAAAAAATCAATACCTAATGAAAATGATTCATTATTAAAAATATCTCTTTTTGCTTAGTATAAAATACTACTTTCCAAATGTTGTTACGAGTATCTCTCTCTCTGACTTTCTGAACCTCTATCTACATTTTAACATCTCTCTATCTCTATCTCTTTTGAAATTTGATAAGGAGAGAGAGAGAGTTGTAGAAAATAAATGATAAAAATATGCTTCTGCTATAATGAAGTACTCTCTACTATGAGAAATTCTTTCTCTCTCCCTATTATCTTTTCATTTTGTTCCCCATTCATTCCCTTCCTCATTACAAGACCATCGTATTCTCTGTATACTATCATTTCTCTTTCAACAAAATACTTCTTCTTATATCTTTGTAACTACTTATCTCTGCATCTGTAATTTTATTTTTATCTCTTCATATTTTTACCTCTTCACCATATAATTTTATCTTCTTTCTGTATTTAATTTCTCTATCCATCAATCTCACTACTTCTCTTTTTAACTCACTTACACACTTTTCATTCTTGACTTTGTCACTCTTCCCCTCTTTCATTCCTTACTGTGTCACTCTTCCCCTCTTTCATTCCATTGCTGTGTCACTCTTCCCCTCTCTCATTCCCTTATTGTGTCACTCTTCCCCTCTTTCATTTCTTACTGTGTCACTCATCCCCTCTTTCATTCCATTACTGTGTCACTCTTCCCCTCTTTCATTCCTTACTGTGTAACTCTTCCCCTCTCATTCTTTTACTGTCTTACTCTTCCCCTCTCATTCTGTTACTGTCTTACTCTTCCCCTCTCTCATTCTATTACCGTGTCACTCTTCCCCTCTCATTCTTTTACTGTGTCACTATCCTCTTTTTTCTCTTCTCCTCTCACTATCTTGTTTTTCTCTCTTTCACACACTCTCTTCTGCTCCTCATCCTCCATTACACTCAACACTCTGTTTAATATGTTGTCACTTGTGTGTACTTTTCCGAAGTATTCATCTTCTTCTTCTCTTTCTCATTATTTTTCTGCATCTCCATCACTCAAGGTTCTCTCATCTCTTTTTTTCTCTCTCTCTCTCTTTTTCTCTCTCTCTCCCTCTCTCGCCCTCTCTCTCTCTCTCTCTCTCTTTCATGTTTAACTTTTATCCTTTTCTTTTTTTCTCTCTTTTTCATTTTTTGTGTTTCCCAGTTTCTCTCTTCTTCTCTATAAAGGATCCCAATTATGAAGAAAAATTTCAACAGGAGAATTACCTCGACCTTTCGACCTTATTAAAAGATTGCAATCTTATTAAAAGAGTGCATGGTGCATCATTTAGAATTTAGAAGCAGGGAGGAGTTCAAGCAGGGATGGCAAATAAGGTGTTGTTTATTTATTTGATTCTACCATCTTGCACTCTCTTCATTTTAGAAAGTGTGTGAAATAATAAGGAGAAGAGAGAGAGAGAAAAAGAAAAAGATAGATGAAGATAGGGAGAGAGAAAAGGAGATTGAGAGACCTCAGAGTGTTATGGTGGAAAATAAATTAAGGAAAAGTACGGAGCATGCTACTGAATTTTTTAACCACATAGCTAAATAGTGAACGAAGTTACTACAAATCAAGAAATAGGGTTTAGAGACTTATTTATAAAAGCAAATATAATGGTAATGATACTTTTACTTACTTATTGCATTGGCATCTCGAGCTGAAATCGACTCATTGCCTCGCCAAATATTTGCCTCCAAACTTGACGGTCTTCCCATTCATTGTTTTCACATCCGAGAGACTCTGTATTATGAAAAAGGATTAAAATTGGTTTACAAGAAAATAAGCCAGAGTAGAAACAGAAAAAAAGTGAGAAGTTGTACTAGATGTACATGAAAATCTGCTCTCATCAGCAGGTAATAGTTCTGAATATCCCTGCCATCAACTAACCTCTCTATTTTAATCAGTATAAACATAAAAGTGAGAAGTTTTACTAGATGTACATGAAAATCAGAACATACCTGGACAGCTGTTTCGAAAAGTAGCAACTAACCTCACGCCCCTCAAGTCGGAGTCGCAACTAATCACAGAGCAATAATAATACAGTCCAACTTGAGGGACAGGCTGTCTTATCTTTTTGTAAACAACTTCTCACATTTCTGTTTATACTGATTAAAATAGAGAGGTTTGTTGATGGCATGGATATTCAGAACTATTTACCTGCTGATGAGAGCAAATAAGTTCGAAACAGCTGTCCAGGTATGTTCTGATATTCATGTACTTCTAGTACAACTTCTCACTTTTCTGTTTATACTGATATTTTATAATTCTGCCCTTATGCTATGTAGTTATGTGCCTACAAACAAGACAAAGGTACATGTATTATATTGTATGGTTCCTGTGTTTTTCCAGGGAGGTGTGGCCAGAGAATGACGTGTTTGGTTCCATGTTCTGCCCCCCCGAGGAGGAGCTGCTCATACTGAGGGAGATCTACCTCACGTCTGTGCTGAAGCCTAAAGGTAAGTCTGAAGCTATCTACCTCACGTCTGTGCTGCAGCCTAAAGGTAAGTCTGAAGCTATCTACCTCACGTCTGTGCTGCAGCCTAAAGGTAAGTCTGAAGCTATCTACCTCACGTCTGTGCTGCAGCCTAAAGGTAAAGTTCTGAAGCTGATCTACCTCACGTCTGTGCTGCAGCCTAAAGGTAAGTCTGAAGCTATCTACCTCACGTCTGTGCTGCAGCCTAAAGGTAAGTCTGAAGCTATCTACCTCACGTCTGTGCTGCAGCCTAAAGGTAAGTCTGAAGCTATCTACCTCACGTCTGTGCTGCAGCCTAAAGGTAAGTCTGAAGCTATCTACCTCACTCTGTGCTGCAGCCTAAAGGTAAGTCTGAAGCTATCTACCTCACGTCTGTGCTGCAGCCTAAAGGTAAGTCTGAAGCTATCTACCTCACGTCTGTGCAGCAGCCTAAAGGTAAGTCTGAAGCTATCTACCTCACGTCTGTGCTGCAGCCTAAAGGTAAGTCTGAAGCTATCTACCTCACGTCTGTGCTGCAGCCTAAAGGTAAGTCTGAAGCTATCTACCTCACGTCTGTGCTGCAGCCTAAAGGTAAGTCTGAAGCTATCTACTACTCGTGCTGCAGCCTAAAGGTAAGTCTGAAGCTATCTACCTCACGTCTGTGCTGCAGCCTAAAGGTAAGTCTGAAGCTATCTACCTCACGTCTGTGCTGCAGCCTAAAGGTAAGTCTGAAGCTATCTACCTCACGTCTGTGCTGCAGCCTAAAGGTAAGTCTGAAGCTATCTACCTCGTCTGTGCTGCAGCCTAAAGGTAAGTCTGAAGCTATCTACCTCACGTCTGTGCTGCAGCCTAAAGGTAAGTCTGAAGCTATCTACCTCACGTCTGTGCTGCAGCCTAAAGGTAAGTCTGAAGCTATCTACCATCACGTCTGTGCTGCAGCCTAAAGGTAAGTCTGAAGCTATCTACCTCACGTCTGTGCTGCAGCCTAAAGGTAAGTCTGAAGCTATCTACCTCACGTCTGTGCTGCAGCCTAAAGGTAAGTCTGAAGCTATCTACCTCACGTCTGTGCTGCAGCCTAAAGGTAAGTCTGAAGCTATCTACCTCACGTCTGTGCTGCAGCCTAAAGGTAAGTCTGAAGCTATCTACCTCACGTCTGTGCTGCAGCCTAAAGGTAAGTCTGAAGCTATCTACCTCACGTCTGTGCTGTAGCCTAAAGGTAAGTCTGAAGCTATCTACCTCACGTCTGTGCTGCAGCCTAAAGGTAAGTCTGAAGCTATCTACCTCACGTCTGTGCTGCAGCCTAAAGGTAAGTCTGAAGCTATCTACCTCACGTGCTGCAGCCTAAAGGTAAGTCTGAAGCTATCTACCTCACGTCTGTGCTGCAGCCTAAAGGTAAGTCTGAAGCTATCTACCTCACGTCTGTGCTGCAGCCTAAAGGTAAGTCTGAAGCTATCTACCTCACGTCTGTGCTGCAGCCTAAAGGTAAGTCTGAAGCTATCTACCTCACCGTGCTGCAGCCTAAAGGTAAGTCTGAAGCTATCTACCTCACGTCTGTGCTGCAGCCTAAAGGTAAGTCTGAAGCTATCTACCTCACGTCTGTGCTGCAGCCTAAAGGTAAGTCTGAAGCTATCTACCTCACGTCTGTGCTGCAGCCTAAAGGTAAGTCTGAAGCTATCTACCTCACGTCTGTGCTGCAGCCTAAAGGTAAGTCTGAAGCTATCTACCTCACGTCTGTGCTGTAGCCTAAAGGTAAGTCTGAAGCTATCTACCTCACGTCTGTGCTGTAGCCTAAAGGTAAGTCTGAAGCTATCTACCTCACGTCTGTGCTGCAGCCTAAGGTAAGTCTGAAGCTATCTACCTCACGTGCTGCAGCCTAAAGGTAAGTCTGAAGCTATCTACCTCACGTCTGTGCTGCAGCCTAAGGTAAGTCTGAAGCTATCTACCTCACGTGTGCTGCAGCCTAAAGGTAAGTCTGAAGCTATCTACCTCACGTCTGTGCTGCAGCTAAAGGTAAGTCTGAAGCTATCTACCTCACGCTGTGCTGCAGCCTAAAGGTAAGTCTGAAGTATCTACCTCACGCTGTGCTGTGCTAAGGTAAGTCTGAAGCTATCTACTCAGCTTGTGCTGGCCTAAAGGTAAGTCTGAGCTATCTACCTCACGTGGCTGCAGCCTAAAGGTAAGTCTGAAGCTATCTACCTCACGTGCTGCAGCCTAAAGGTAAGTCTGAAGCTATTACTACGTCTGCGCAGCCTAAAGGTAAGTTGAAGCTATCACCCACGTCTGAGCCTAAGAAGTCTGAAGCTATCTACCTACTCTGTGCTGCACTAAGTAAGTCTGAACTATCTACTCACGTGTGCAGCCTAAAGTAAGTCTGAGCTACTACCTCACTCGTGCTGCAGCCTAAGGTAGTCTGAAGCATTACCTAGTGCTGCAGCCTAAGGTAGTTGAAGCATCCTAGTTGTGTGCTAGGTAATGAAGTATCTACTATCTGTGTGAGCCTAAAGGAGTCTGAAGCTATTACCTAGTCTGCTGCACTAAGGTAAGTCTGAATATACCCGTGAGCCTAAATAATCTGAAGATACCTCGTGGACTAAGGAAGTCTGAATAACCTCACGTCTGTGCTGCAGCCTAAGGTAAGTCTGAAGCTATCTACCTCACGTCTGTGCTGCAGCCTAAAGGTAAGTCTGAAGCTATCTACCTCACGTCTGTGCTGAGCCTAAAGGTAAGTCTGAAGCTATCTACCTCACGTCTGTGCTGCAGCCTAAAGGTAAGTCTGAAGCTATCTACCTCACGTGGCTGCAGCCTAAAGGTAAGTCTGAAGCTATCTACCTCACGTCTGTGCTGCAGCCTAAAGGTAAGTCTGAAGCTATCTACCTCACGTCTGTGCTGCAGCCTAAAGGTAAGTCTGAAGCTATCTACCTCACGTGCTGCAGCCTAAAGGTAAGTCTGAAGCTATCTACCTCACGTCTGTGCTGCAGCCTAAAGGTAAGTCTGAAGCTATCTACCTCACGTGCTGCAGCCTAAAGGTAAGTCTGAAGCTATCTACCTCACGTCTGTGCTGCAGCCTAAAGGTAAGTCTGAAGCTATCTACCTCACTCTGTGCTGCAGCCTAAAGGTAAGTCTGAAGCTATCTACCTCACGTCTGTGCTGCAGCCTAAAGGTAAGTCTGAAGCTATCTACCTCACGTTGTGCTGCAGCCTAAAGGTAAGTCTGAAGCTATCTACCTCACGTCTGTGCTGCAGCCTCAAGGTAAGTCTGAAGCTATCTACCTCACGTCTGTGCTGCAGCCTAAAGGTAAGTCTGAAGCTATCTACCTCACGTCTGTGCTGCAGCCTAAAGGTAAGTCTGAAGCTATCTACCTCACGTCTGTGCTGCAGCCTAAAGGTAAGTCTGAAGCTATCTACCTCACGTCTGTGCTGTAGCCTAAAGGTAAGTCTGAAGCTATCTACCTCACGTCTGTGCTGTAGCCTAAAGGTAAGTCTGAAGCTATCTACCTCACGTCTGTGCTGCAGCCTAAAGGTAAGTCTGAAGCTATCTACCTCACGTGTGCTGCAGCCTAAAGGTAAGTCTGAAGCTATCTACCTCACGTCTGTGCTGCAGCCTAAAGGTAAGTCTGAAGCTATCTACCTCACGTGCTGCAGCCTAAAGGTAAGTCTGAAGCTATCTACCTCACGTCTGTGCTGAGCCTAAAGGTAAGTCTGAAGCTATCTACCTCACGTGCTGCAGCCTAAAGGTAAGTCTGAAGCTATCTACCTCACGTGTGTGTGCTGCAGCCTAAAGGTAAGTCTGAAGCTATCTACCTCACGTGCTGCAGCCTAAAGGTAAGTCTGAAGCTATCTACCTCACGTGCTGCAGCCTAAAGGTAAGTCTGAAGCTATCTACCTCACGTCTGTGCTGCAGCCTCAAGGTAAGTCTGAAGCTATCTACCTCACGTCTGTGCTGCAGCCTAAAGGTAAGTCTGAAGCTATCTACCTCACGTCTGTGCTGCAGCCTCAAGGTAAGTCTGAAGCTATCTACCTCACGTGCTGCAGCCTAAAGGTAAGTCTGAAGCTATCTACCATACGTCTGTGCTGCAGCCTAAAGGTAAGTCTGAAGCTATCTACCTCACGTCTGTGCTGCAGCCTAAAGGTAAGTCTGAAGCTATCTACCTCACGTCTGTGCTGCAGCCTAAAGGTAAGTCTGAAGCTATCTACCTCACGTCTGTGCTGCAGCCTAAAGGTAAGTCTGAAGCTATCTACCTCACGTCTGTGCTGCAGCCTCAAGGTAAGTCTGAAGCTATCTACCATACGTCTGTGCTGCAGCCTAAAGGTATGTCTGAAACTATCTACCTCACGTCTGTGCTGCAGCCTAAAGGTAAGTCTGAAGCTATCTACCTCACGTCTGTGCTGCAGCCTAAAGGTAAGTCTGAAGCTATCTACCTCACGTGCTGCAGCCTAAAGGTAAGTCTGAAGCTATCTACCTCACGTCTGTGCTGCAGCCTAAAGGTAAGTCTGAAGCTATCTACCTCACGTCTGTGCTGCAGCCTAAAGGTAAGTCTGAAGCTATCTACCTCACGTCTGTGCTGTAGCCTAAAGGTAAGTCTGAAGCTATCTACCTCACGTCTGTGCTGTAGCCTAAAGGTAAGTCTGAAGCTATCTACCTCACGTCTGTGCTGCAGCCTAAAGGTAAGTCTGAAGCTATCTACCTCACGTCTGTGCTGCAGCCTAAAGGTAAGTCTGAAGCTATCTACCTCACGTCTGTGCTGCAGCCTAAAGGTAAGTCTGAAGCTATCTACCTCACGTCTGTGCTGCAGCCTAAAGGTAAGTCTGAAGCTATCTACCTCACGTCTGTGCTGCAGCCTAAAGGTAAGTCTGAAGCTATCTACCTCACGTGCTGCAGCCTAAAGGTAAGTCTGAAGCTATCTACCTCACGTCTGTGCTGCAGCCTCAAGGTAAGTCTGAAGCTATCTACCATACGTCTGTGCTGCAGCCTAAAGGTAAGTCTGAAGCTATCTACCTCACGTCTGTGCTGCAGCCTAAAGGTAAGTCTGAAGCTATCTACCTCACGTCTGTGCTGCAGCCTAAAGGTAAGTCTGAAGCTATCTACCTCACGTGCTGCAGCCTAAAGGTAAGTCTGAAGCTATCTACCTCACGTCTGTGCTGCAGCCTCAAGGTAAGTCTGAAGCTATCTACCATACGTCTGTGCTGCAGCCTAAAGGTATGTCTGAAACTATCTACCTCACGTCTGTGCTGCAGCCTAAAGGTAAGTCTGAAGCTATCTACCTCACGTCTGTGCTGCAGCCTAAAGGTAAGTCTGAAGCTATCTACCTCACGTGCTGCAGCCTAAAGGTAAGTCTGAAGCTATCTACCTCACGTCTGTGCTGCAGCCTAAAGGTAAGTCTGAAGCTATCTACCTCACGTGCTGCAGCCTAAAGGTAAGTCTGAAGCTATCTACCTCACGTCTGTGCTGCAGCCTAAAGGTAAGTCTGAAGCTATCTACCTCACGTGCTGCAGCCTAAAGGTAAGTCTGAAGCTATCTACCTCACGTCTGTGCTGCAGCCTAAAGGTAAGTCTGAAGCTATCTACCTCACGTGCTGCAGCCTAAAGGTAAGTCTGAAGCTATCTACCTCACGTGCTGCAGCCTAAAGGTAAGTCTGAAGCTATCTACCTCACGTGCTGCAGCCTAAAGGTAAGTCTGAAGCTATCTACCTCACGTGCTGCAGCCTAAAGGTAAGTCTGAAGCTATCTACCTCACGTCTGTGCTGCAGCCTAAAGGTATGTCTGAAGCTATCTACCTCACGTGCTGCAGCCTAAAGGTATGTCTGAAGCTATCTACCTCACGTGCTGCAGCCTAAAGGTAAGTCTGAAGCTATCTACCTCACGTCTGTGCTGCAGCCTCAAGGTAAGTCTGAAGCTATCTACCTCACGTCTGTGCTGCAGCCTCAAGGTAAGTCTGAAGCTATCTACCTCACGTCTGTGCTGCAGCCTAAAGGTAAGTCTGAAGCTATCTACCTCACGTGCTGCAGCCTAAAGGTAAGTCTGAAGCTATCTACCTCACGTGCTGCAGCCTAAAGGTAAGTCTGAAGCTATCTACCTCACGTGTGTGCTGCAGCCTAAAGGTAAGTCTGAAGCTATCTACCTCACGTGCTGCAGCCTAAAGGTAAGTCTGAAGCTATCTACCTCACGTCTGTGCTGTAGCCTAAAGGTAAGTCTGAAGCTATCTACCTCACCTGTGCTGCAGCCTAAAGGTAAGTCTGAAGCTATCTACCTCACGTGCTGCAGCCTAAAGGTAAGTCTGAAGCTATCTACCTCACGTGTGTGCTGCAGCCTAAAGGTAAGTCTGAAGCTATCTACCTCACGTGCTGCAGCCTAAAGGTAAGTCTGAAGCTATCTACCTCACGTCTGTGCTGTAGCCTAAAGGTAAGTCTGAAGCTATCTACCTCACGTGCTGCAGCCTAAAGGTAAGTCTGAAGCTATCTACCTCACGTCTGTGCTGCAGCCTAAAGGTAAGTCTGAAGCTATCTACCTCACGTGCTGCAGCCTAAAGGTAAGTCTGAAGCTATCTACCTCACGTCTGTGCTGCAGCCTAAAGGTAAGTCTGAAGCTATCTACCTCACGTCTGTGCAGCAGCCTAAAGGTAAGTCTGAAGCTACAACCTCACGCCCCATTTAATTTTTTTCTGTTTTAAAAATAAAAAAAAGCTCTTTGGTAGTCTTTGGTTTTACAAATTGTAGGCAGATGAATGCAAGATAAAAAAATAATGTTTTTTACTGGCGTTTTTGAATTATTCTTAATCCCTCAACAACCGCCGCGCCGGCTTATCAGTCAACGGAAAGATTTTCAATGTACCGCTTAGTAGGTTGTAAATATAATACTAGTATTTATATAATCCGCTTTTGAAGTGTTTCTTTAATCACCGATCCTAAACCGGGAGATTAGGGTGGTTTTTTATACACCGGTTTTTTCCTTGTATAAAATCCAGATATATTAAAAAAAAACTAAATCTGACAGAGGTAATTTCCTCTATCGGCTATGGTTCAGGATTAAAAAACCCTTTTTAGAATTTTCTCTCTCATTTTTATTATGTTTTTCCTCTTTCGGTGAAATGTCGATAGCTTCTTTGTGTACCTTACTGCTTAGTGCCAGAAGGATGGAAAGCTGCAGTTTTAAGTCGTCTGCTGAAATGAAAAAAGTTTAACGAAGCTATCAGCTTACTATGCTCTGGCTAATGCCAACCATAGATAAGGCAATAGCGACACACAGCGACAGTTCGTTGGTTAAGTGTTCAAATTCCAACCGAGTCGAATTATTTCTGCTCAAATCTAGGCTATGGGCTAGTGCGCAGCCAAGTTCTGAGCCGAAACTCCCAGTGTATGTACTACACGAAATATATCGAGCTGTTTTTATCTCTCTCATATGGCATATCTTTGCTTCATCTTATTGTTTTTCCGTACTTGAAATACGAATTGATCGATTAAAATGGGTGATTTAATATTTCTCACCTGCTCTTTGATGTAAGAGAAAGTTCAAAGTTCCAGAACACAAGTTTCCACGTGTAACTATGTTTGAGCGAAGTTGATTATGAATAGACGAGGGTTTCCCCAGAGCTTTGCGTTCAGTATAAATTACTGCTAGTCAGTAAACAGACAGTGCTCATTGAAAATTCAAACTTCTCATTCCTAAAGCAAACACAAAAGAGCAACAAAAAAGTCGAAAGTTGCGCCGAAATTTCACCACAGTTTTCCGTTTAATAGAACTGTAAACAATATTTTTATTTCAACTTGCTTTTTTTTCGCTTCTGTTTGTTCAACATTTCGGAAAAACAGATTTCGCCGGCGAAAAGGCGTACGCCGGAAGCTGAGTCTGCAGGGCAGAAAGGAAAAGGATGGTATTTCTGGAGAACATCCAGGATACGTAATGAGCCGCTAGGGTTTGTCTTCTTTGCATCTCGCGGACCGGGTACTGAAAATTGTCTGGAAAGAGCGAAAAACAGATAACAAGATACGTATTTATGAACAGATACTTTTGTCTGAGCAATGTTCTCAAGCGAGGTATTGGCCAATAACATTAAAGGAAATCGTGCTTGAGACATTGCTCAAACGGTGTCTTCTGTTCATACGAGTAAATATGGCTGTAATTCTCAAGTTTTCTTCTTAAAGCCAACCGTAGCGTAGATACTCTGTAGCAAATAAATGCAATTTTACTGTTGCTAGATAAGGTTTATCTAACTTTTTAAGTTATTAAGAAAACCAAAGTGTTCGGTTTTTTTGCTGAACACCCGGTATATTTTGGCCCTAAAGTTTATGGATTCGTGATTGAAAACGGGAATTTCACCTGTGTTGTAGATCACTAAAATTACCACCTGCAAACATTCTTCGCACAGTTTACTGCACGAAAAATCCGGAACCGATTTTTGTACGTTTTTCATTTTTATTCTGTATTCCTGATAGTTGTAACGTATTGAAGAGGGATATGTCAAAAAATGCAGAATTCAAGAAGGAAGCAGGAAAGACCGACCCAGTCTGCCTTACAAATACAAAGGAAGGGAAAATGTATTTGTTGGAAAACTGCCTATGTTAAGAAAATAAAAAACCAACTAATGAAAATTCAATATGGTATTTTCATTTCCAGCAGTTAGTTTGGACCCTGAGGGCTGCAGAAGGATGGGGGAGGGGGGTTTGAATTTGAATTTCTCTCAGTGGTGGAGGCTCTATAGATTTCAGATATGAATGTTTGTCTCGTTGTTTAACTATATTTTCATACATAAGGAATGATAATACTACCGACCTCAGTAACTTGCTTAAATTTTCATACATAAGGAAAGATAATACCACCGACCTCAGAAGCTTGATCGATAAGACGGCGGACTTTTAACCTGGAGGTCGGTGGTTCGAGTCCCGATTTCAGCGTAGATTCAATAAAGCTGGTTTGAGTATGGTGATATCACGAAGGTGATTAACACAAATATAATAGTTATTTTTATTTGCTCTTTAAATTTTGTTTGAATCTTAGGAAACTTACGGAACATTGTAGTTACTTATAAACTCCCCTCTTTTTTGAGAAAAGCGCGGACGTACTAATTTATTGCAGCTTTAAATTCTGCAAGAACATTGCTGCTTGCTGACTTTGTTCCAAATCGACAGCTTACTCGAAAGTTTCTCTGTCCATGAAAACAATAAACCAAACAGAATGTTTGCAAAACACCCCTCCTCATCTGTTCCTCTGAGTATTGAGTATAACCATAAAAGTGTTCTTTAGTTTTCAGGTGTTTTCCTTGTAAATTTTAAATTATTGCTAGTAAAATTCAAGCTGCACTCTTCCTCATCTCTCATCTTTCTATGTATTTTCTTTTTTTCCATTTTCTCTTTCTTTTCTGTTTAACGTTCTCTTTATTTCCATCTCTGTCTCACTCCATTTCTCTCTCTTCCTTTCTCTTTCTTTCCCTCTATCAATAACTCTCTTCATCTCAGCCAGCGTCGATGGCACGTTGAATACACTATTTCTCGTTCCGTCAGTGAAGTTAAGCAACGTCCAGTGAGTTTAGGACTTGGATGGGTGTTCAAGTTCGAACCCTAGGAATGAATACTATTGCCGGCTTAACTCTCATCTCCATCCCTTCATTTCTTTCTTCTTCTTATCTACCACTCTTTTCGACTCAGATCTTTTTATTTACCTTGAATTATAACTTCGCTTTCAACTGCATGGTCATATACGGTGTTACCCTCTGATCGTAAGAAACTCACAAACCTGATACCCACATTAACCTCACTCAACCTTTGTTTGGCTAGAAATGTCAGCATCACGAATTCTTCACCTCGCTGGGCGTTGCTTAACTTCGGTGATCCTTCGAGATCCGGTGCATTCGAGGCGTCATTTCTGGCTCATTTGTAAATCTGAAAGAAGCAGCTATCTTTGGCTAATCCAAGCTTATGCTATGGTTGTTAAAAAGCTATGCTCTGCTTTCTCAGATCTTTATCTCACACTAAACTCTCTTTTTCCTTTAGTTTTTATGTCTCCTTTCTCTTTAGGAGACATAAAGTGAGAGAGTAATTGATCGAGAGCAAATTATTACTTTCGACTTTCATGTGTTCTTCTTATCTATCACTCAAATATTTTTCTCAAACTCATCTCTTTGATCTCTTCCTCTCCCTTTATGTCTCACTATCAATGACTCTCTCCTCCATCTTATGTCTATCTCTCCCTTTCCTTGCTCTTTCTTTCATAAAAATCCCAGTCGTTAGGTACATAAAGCCGACCATAATAAAGCGTTCAGCCTGTCTACTAAGTTGATAAATGCCTCGCAGGTTTACTATCGCCCACATCTGCAATAATTAGATCAAGTGCTTTGTAGTTTACGGCCAAGGCTTTTTTAATGTTTCTGAGATTTTTTCTTCCTTCAGCAAGTCTAAATGTCTGTCTAGTTGGTAAATAGGATGGTGTTCTCTTCTCTGAACCTCTTGATCTTAGGTTTGATTTCCTAGTCTATTCTTATTTTTTTCGGATTTTTTTTTTCAAGATTTTTCTGATATTTTTAAAAATACTTGTATAAGGAGAACAGTAACGATTTGTTTTAAATTTGTGCTCACAATTTTTTTTTTCTGCAAGAACAGAAGTAGTAGCTTGAGTTTTGAAAATACCATTTTTTTATGTTTTTTTTTTTTTACTTATCTAGCTCTCTTGCCACAGCACTGGAAATGTAAAATACGGCTGTGGTGTGAAATCAAAAAGGCGGAAAATCTTCCGATAGAAAAAACTCCAAATAAAATCTGTTTTTCCTCTGGAGTAAGATAAGTAGCTCTTCTTCTCTCCCTGCTCCTCTTTCCTCGTTTTTTTTATCTCTTCTTCTTTCTCCCACTCCTACTCCTCCTCTTCCTCCTCACTCCTGTTCCACTTCTTTTCTTCCCTCCTGCTCCTCCATTCCCTATTTTACTTCCTCCTCCTCCTTCTTCCTCTTCTACTTGTCTTTCTCTCCTCCTCGTCTTCCACTTTTCTTCTTACCTTCTTCTTCTAGTTCTTCTACTTCTTTTCTTCAACTTTGCGAATAAATTATCGGCAGAAGTTTTTCCTGAAGTAGATAGGTAGGTACTATGCAGATTTCAAATGATCTCCCATTATGTTATAAATCTTGTTGTAGAATACATCTGTTTAAAACATAGTTTAAAAAATCTTATTCATGAATGAAACAAGTGTAAGGTAACGGTGTTTTTGTTGGGATTTTTTGTAACGATAAGATTGTGTATTAACGGGCAAAACGAAACATTCAAAGCGGTATTGAAAAACAACTACATATCAGTTCAAAATTTTAAAAAAAGGGCTAGAGAAAATTAGTAAAATTGACGAAAAAAGAAAAACTAAAAACCTAGTACGAAATGGCACCAAAACAACTTCTCGATTCAAGTGTGTAAGAAATCGAAGGAAAGAAATAAATTGTATGTACAGAGATAAATGTATACATAAAGAGACAGTAAATGATAGGCTCAGGAGAAGAGGAAAACATAGAGGCAAGGAGGTGAGAGTTTCAGCTTAAATAAACAAAGTGCCTTGTGGGACCCGGAAGCATAGACTAGGTATATTCCTGAAAATACCTCAGGGTAAACAAAAAACAAAATGGCAGAAGATTCTTTTTTACTTTTTTTTTCCACAAAAAGATATTGCATCCTATCGCTTTTTTTTCTGTCTCTCACACATTTTACTTCCGATAATTTCTAATATTAGAAACTGAAGTATTGTTTTCGTTGTTGCAAAAAAAAAAAAATCTTGCCTATTCTTCCTCCTGCCACTTATTCTATTCATCTCTCTTTTTCTCTTCTTTACTTTTCATGGTTTCTCACTATCCTGATATTCTGATTTTGTTTTTGAGTATAGTGTTTTGCTGGTCTAGTGACTAGATGTGGTGAATTTTTACCTGAATGCAACGCCTTTAACAAACAGTAGGCACCAAGATGCACTGAGTGCTTTGAGCATTTTCCTGAGAGATCAGTTTTCAAAGGGGAGATATCTTCATTATAATGGAAAAAAATGGAATATTTTGTGAGGAATATTTTCTTTCTCCTCATTATTTCGTTCAGAATCATAAGGAGCTAAAGAATAATAATGAAATGCTTTCCATCGACTGAGAATCATTCCACAATTGGAGTTTGAATAATACAAATTATCTCCTGGAGATCATATCTCTGTAAATCTATGTGAAGAGATGGAGTCCATGCCAGAAACACTTTCCACTCTCCAAATCCCCGAATCTCCGTTTCAACCGTCACACAACGCACTCTGATTGGTTATTGCGTTCCAATTAACCAATCAGTGGCAGTTGTGTGACAGTTGAAAGGGAGATTTGGAGAGTAAAAAGTTTTTCTTGAACGGGCCACTGGTCCATATTATGCGTCTAGTTCACGGAGATATTAATATTGCTCTCGAATGAGAAAATTTGTATTTGCTGTACTGTCATTAACTTTGGCAAAGGAATATAAGACACAGATAACTGAAGTCCGTTAAAAAAATCCCACAATCCCTTTTTATAAAAAAAAAGGGAAAAAACTCCTAGAAACCCCCCTCCTCCTGCATCATTTCCCCAAGTCTCCTGGGTCACAATTAGCGGCAGAAGACAAAGCCGTGGGAGGAAAGATACGGCAATTGTCATTTACTTTCAATTAAGTTTATAGCCCCCAAGTTCTCCAACCCACTTCAGTCCCCAACCCACTTCAATTCCTACCTCTACCCCTTTATATTAGAAAAATTTCTCGGAAGTAATAGATATATTATAAAGTAGAAAGCTAAAATAATAGTTATTATGTGAATCAACAAACTCTATTGGTGGATGTACGGGAAGTATTTATGTACATACCAGACGAGTACATACTATGCCTTAACTAATTACTTACGAGAAATTTCTAAAATTAGAAATCGGAAGTATTGTGTTTGTTTTTGTAAAAAAAAAAATTTTTTTTGCTCCGATTTGAATTTTTTGGTCTTTGTCATTACTCTTCAAAAATGAAATGGAGATTTGAAATAAGTCAAAATGAAATTCAATGAGCAAGTCGAGATTCGAACCACCATTATAATATTCACTTGAGCAACTCGGTAGTTTATCGTTGATTGCACCGGTTCTCTCACCGAAGTTAAGCAACGTTCAGCCAGGTGAAGACTTCATTATGCTGGCATTCCGACCCAACCCAGGCTGAATGAGGTCAATGTGAGTATGCAGGTTGGTGAGTTTCCTGCGAATGGAGGGTTACACCCCCGTTGAAAGCGACGTCGAACCGAAATAAATAAATAAATAAAAAAAACTTTTCCTTATCTTATTTTTAAACAATTGAAACTTATTGAACTTTCAAGTGACAATCTCATGAATAAAATCATATCATTAAAGGCGATAAAAAATCCAGTGATTTGAAGGTTTTTTTAGGGTAACCTGTAGTCTTTCTTTTTCATGAAAATATTTTATTTTTTTTTCATGCCTTTTTTCACCTTTTTTTCTTCACATTATTAATTTTGTTTTTGTCACACTCTCATTCAAATTTTGTTTGGATTCCAAATTTGACAAATCAATTCAAATAGTATTTTAGATCATTTTGAGCAGGCGCGGCCGGTGGGAATTTGGTTTGGGGGTGCTGTCAAAATTTTACGAAAAGAAAAACTATGCAACATTTAATACATGTCTGCAAGGCCTAGTGGTGAAGTGGTTATGTCAGGGAGAGGGAATTCTAACTAGGGGGTCAATAGTTCAAGTCTCACGTATGGTGATTTTCGAGAATTCTGTTAGAGTGGTTAAGTATCATAATAAATTAATTTGTTTTAATTTATAAAAATGATTAGCTGACGCAAATATATTATGATAATTTTGGAATAACGTTTATTTTTCACGACCATTGTAGATTTTTTTTCAACATACATGAGAAAAAAAAATGTTCAAAAGAAAGAAAATAAGAATTTATAAAGGACTTACTCTTTACTCTACTGATTATTTGGAGTAGAATCCATTCGCTGGATTTCGAACTAAACTTGTGAATGGCTTTTTCATTGAAGTCAGAATCAAATATGTACCTATGTTTGAAATCATTTTTTTTTTTTCAAGTGAAAACAAAGAAAACTTATTCTTAATAAGATGTCAACTGAATTAATTTTGTTTTTCCATACCTGCTTTGAAATGTAATTACCTAATTCCTCTGTGATAAAAAAAAACAATACTAAAAGTAATAAAAATATCCATTTTTAACTTTAAAGAGAATGAATCGATAATGCTAATTTAATTTTAATATCCTTTATAAGAAGTTTCAAACCCAACTTAAATTGATTGCACAAATTTAATCTTAAAATGAATTCAAAATTAAGGATAAAATAAATGTTATAATTATAGACCAATATTATGTTTACAAAAATTTGGGTAAAATAAACTGTTAGGTAAATTCAATGATTATTTGTTACACTGTACTTTAAATCATTAAATAAATTGTAACCGATTATTAATTAATTTTCAAAACAAAAACACGTGAAATTATTAACATAAATTTCGCGGAACGGAAGGGCCGAGACCGAATCACGCGCGAAGGAGACCTTGAACCTTGAACTAGTTGTGTAGTTCCTTGTTCCTTCCTGCTTCGGTGCTTCCCCTCTCCTCATGAACGAAATCTATAAATAACTTGCATTTTTCAACTTCATAGCTCTAGAAGCTTGAAGTCAATCAGATTTTTTTCAGCGGACACTATCTTGCTTCCTTGAGACAAAATCGTCTCCCCCGAGACAATTTTTTTTCGTTTCTTTGTCCCTCTCTTCGCCCCGCTGTGCGGTTTGGTTTCGTTGCTCCATGCCTTCTCTTTCAATAAGGCATGAGCAGAGAAAAGAGAAATGCTCTACCGAGCGCGGCAGTGCTCCGCACGGAGAAGCCAAAAAGTAAGAAGAGCGTATTAGATTTATGTTCTCTACAATCAAGCTTGAGTAAAGATTTATCTAATTAGGTACCTAGTTTTTATTTAGTACGATTTTTATTTATTTTAATGATAATTTTATGAATTGATTGTTCGAGATATGCCTAATAATTTTCATTTACTACAAGCTAAAGAACCATGAATTTTCTTTTTTTTTCCTTTTCGTCTGGGGGTGCTGGAGTTCCGCAGCTCCTTAGCACCGGCCGTCCCTGATTTTGAGTGACCATGTTTCAAGTATAAGAGTTTGAACCAATAGTTATCACCAGGTCTAACTATTTCGGTGCTTACAGCCACAGCGTCATCACCCTGTAAAGAGCTTAAACAAACTTTAATTAAACAAAATAGAAATCTTTGGTGTAGTAAAAAAAAAAGATAACGAAAAGCTGAATTGCCCAAGCAAGCTATAGAAAGAAATACAAAGAATATAAAAAGTTGGAGAATAAAAGCAATTCTTGGCTTGGAAACAAGAATAATAAAAAGAAATTATAATAATAAATTGAAAATTTAATAATGTGAAAAAAAATAATTACGCCATAAAAGGGATAAAAAATAATTATTTGTTAAATTAAAGAAAAATAAAATGCCAGACTATTAGCGTAAATAACTTTTAGATTTTCTCAGAATACCACCAGCGGTTTTATGTCCTACTGTTGAAATGCACATTCTGTTCTTGGTAATTCACATTAGGAACCTAATTTACCTTTGTCGGTGGTTTTAGTAGTCAGCACGTCTGACTATGCAGCGGGAGATTGCGGGTTCCATCGCAACAGGGGTCGATTTATTTCACCAATATTTTCTAAAGTTACATTGTATAATTTAGGCCATATTAGAAATAACGCCATTTTATCTACTTTATGACCATACGAAAAGCTATATGATTTTCTTTTTATAGACTCTATATGGTAGCTGTTTCTTCAATTTACCATTAGTACGTATGTATAGTTGTATACTCTATATGTATACGGTATAGGTATACTACTCGTATAACTGAACTTATCTAGAAGCTCGTTGATTATTTCAAAATAGCTTCCCCTTCTACTTATTTCACACATCTCAGTTTAAATTATTCTTTGTTTACAATTACTGTCCTCCCCTCTCTCTTTCTCCTAAACTTTGATGACTTGATGAAAAATCAGAGAAGAAGACTTCATAAATAAACGATGGAGGGGGTTGCGAGACGGGAAACGTTTTTAATTTACATCAAACTTTACAGGCGAAAATAATTAATAACAGGGAAATGATGAAATGAAATATCCTCCCTTCAAAGGTCGAGCTTCCCCCTTCTCTACTATACCTCCCCTACCCTCTCTTATCTTCCTTTTTCTTCAACCTCTTCTATTTTATTTTACCTACCCTCTCTTACCTTCCTTTTCTTCCCCCTCTACTACTTTACCTCCCCTACCCTCTCTTATCTTCCTTTTTCTTCAACCTCTTCTATTTTATTTTACCTACCCTCTCTACCTTCCTTTTCTTCCCCCTCTACTACTTTACCTCCCCTACCCTCTCTTATCTTCCTTTTTCTTCAACCTCTTCTATTTTATTTTACCTACCCTCTCTTACCTTCCTTTTCTTCCCCCTCTACTACTTTACCTCCCCTACCCTCTCTTATCTTCCTTTTTCTTCAACCTCTTCTATTTTATTTTACCTACCCTCTCTTACCTTCCTTTTCTTCCCCCTCTACTACTTTACCTCCCCTACCCTCTCTTATCTTCCTTTTTCTTCAACCTCTTCTATTTTATTTTACCTACCCTCTCTTACCTTCCTTTTCTTCCCCCTCTACTACTTTACCTCCCCTACCCTCTCTTATCTTCCTTTTTCTTCAACCTCTTCTATTTATTTTACCTACCCTCTCTTACCTTCCTTTTCTTCCCCCTCTACTACTTTACCTCCCCTACCCTCTCTTATCTTCCTTTTTCTTCAACCTCTTCTATTTTATTTTACCTACCCTCTCTTACCTTCCTTTTCTTCCCCCTCTACTACTTTACCTCCCCTACCCTCTCTTATCTTCCTTTTTCTTCAACCTCTTCTATTTTATTTTACCTACCCTCTCTTACCTTCCTTTTCTTCCCCCTCTACTACTTTACCTCCCCTACCCTCTCTTATCTTCCTTTTTCTTCAACCTCTTCTATTTTATTTTACCTACCCTCTCTTACCTTCCTTTTCTTCCCCCTCTACTACTTTACCTCCCCTACCCTCTCTTATCTACCTCCCCCTCTCTTCCCCCTCTCTTCCCCCTCTTCTACTTTACTTCCCCTACCCTCTCATATCTTCCTTCTCTTTTACGTTATTTCCCCTACCCTCTCTTATCTACCTCCCCCTCTCTTATCTTCCCTTTTCTTCCCCCTCTTCTACTTTACTTCTCCTACCCTCTCTTATATACCTCTCCCTCTCTTATCTACCTCCCCCTCTCTTATCTTCCTTTTCTTCCCCCTCTACTACTTTACCTCCCCTACCCTCTCTCTTATCTACCTCCCCCTTTCTTATCTTCCTTCTTTCCCCTCTTCTACTTTACTTCCCCTACCCTCTCATATCTTCCTTCTCTTTTACGTTATTTCCCCTACCCTCTCTTATCTACCTCCCCCTCTCTTATCTTCCCTTTTCTTCCCCCTCTTCTACTTTACTTCCCCTACCCTCTCTTATCTACCTCTTCCTCTCTTATCTACTTTCCCTCTATTACATTTCCTTTCCCCTTCTTTACTTTACTTCCCCTACTCTCTCTTATCTACCTCCCCCTCTCTTATCTTCCCTTTTCTTCCCCCTCCTCTACTTTATTTCCCCTACCCTGTCTTATCTACCTCCCCCACTCTTATCTTCCCCCTCTTCTACTTTATTTCCCTTACCCTCTCTTATCTACCTCCCCTTCTCTTATTTACCTTCCCCTCTCTTATCTTCCCTTTTCTTCCCCGTCCTCTACTTTACTGCCCCTACCTTCTCTTATCTACCTCCCCTTCTCTTATTTACCTTCCCCTCTCTTATCTTCCCTTTTGTTCCTCTTCCTCTACTTTACTGCCCCTACCCTCTCTGATCTGCCTCCCCCTCTCTTATCTTCCTTTTCTTACCCCTCGCACACAAGTTCACAAATTGTGCCTAGATAAGATGGCGTCATTATTAAAGTTATCATTTTGTGTTAATCACTTTCCTGATATCACAACTACTCGAACTAGCTTTACTAAATCTACGCTAAACCCCGTACTTGAACCACCGACCTCCAGGTTACAAGTCCGCCCCCTTAGCGATCAAGCTGCTGAGGTCGGTTGGCGTGAACACGGACACGACACGTGTTGAAATTAGCTCAAAACCAGGATACTCAGACAAGCTATGTAGATTTCCAAGTAATGCATGGATTAATGTCTTATTTCATTCCAGAATCAATGTTTCCCCTCAAAAACCATACATATTAATGTACTATAACTACATCAGTTTGGTACTTCTTGTGTACCCCCTCTGCCCTTCCACTTCCCTCTTTCCCCTTCACCTCCTTCTTCTCCTCCTCCACTCTTCTCTGTAGGACTGGAATGTTCCTCCTCCCCCATGTTCCTCTCCCCTCTCTCCTTACATAATTAGCACGAAAACTGATGAGAAATTCTTTATTTAAAACCCGGGCGGAAAATGTTTTCAAATTAAAAAAAAAAGAAGAAAGTCTTAATAATAAATGTTTAATAATGAAAATGATGAAAAATACGTGAAATTGTTTTCGGACGATGAAGCAGATACAGGGTTGTTCGTCTTTGGGTTTGGGGGATTTAACCTCGCTTTCTACTGCATGGTCACACGACGTGGGTGTTACCCTCCATCCGCAGGAAACTTTTTTCGCAAGAGGTACAAATTTACTTATTTTATCGCCAGGCACAATGTTTGTGAAAATAAGGAAAGTTTTTCTGACGTAGTGTCATTGCGACATTTTTCAATTTATAAAAAGGCTTTCTCTGTTAGTAAATGTATCAAAGAATTATAGACTTTATTATAGGCTAAAGAATTTATTTTATAGACGGTCTTCAGTAAGAGACGAAATTCGAATTTCTCTTATGTTGTGTAAATTCTTCTGGTTAACCTTATATGTATAAGGTTATGTATGATATTCCTCAGTAAATGTCCTTTCCAACAAATCAATGTAAAATGCCCATAGTGTAGACCTACACATGTTGTCATAACATTTAAAATCCATATTTTATATTCAATTAATTCCTCCTGATTTAAAATTCAAATCCACCCAAATAATAACAAACAAACAGTAAACGCAACATGACAAACAGTACGTACACTGGTAGTCAAGTGGTTACCAGGTTACGTTACCTGGATTACCAGGTAACGTAGAGATCCGTTCGAATCCCATATTTGGTGTTGGCACTGTTCTAGCTCATGGTTGTTTGGTTGTGGCACATTTTTATGACTTTTGACTTTTTGTCACGACTTTTGTCCAACAGAATAACCATTGTGATAAGAAATGTAGGTGAGAGAGTAATCAGAACTTTTATCAAAATAAAGACCTTGGAAATTTTCTGTCGCATCTGATTTTGACGAGTTTCATAACGGAAATTTTTCTTCTCTACCCGCTGTGAAGAAAAACACCAAAATGGGAGTAAAACTGACAGAAAAATTCAAACTTTTTTAATTTCAACTCGGAAAAATTCTGCTTTTCCTCCTTCTAAAACTCTCTCTTCCTCTTTCTCTTTCCTTCTCAAAGGAAATCTCTTCCTCTTCCTCCCTCTGTCCCTTTCGCTTTTCTTTCTTCCCTTTTCTCTCTGTTACTTTTTCCCTCTACAGTTATTTTCATCTCGTCTCTCTTTCTCTCTCCTCTCCCTCCATCTCTTTTTCTCACTCCTTTCCCTCTTTCTCTCTCCTTTTTTCGCACTCCCTCTTCTTCTTTTCTCCTCTCTTTTTTTACCCCTCTTTCCAAATTCTCACTGTTACTCGTTACGACTTTCTCTAATTTTCTGTCTCTTTCTACGTCTTTTCTCCGTCTCTTCTATTGCTTTCTTCTCTCTTTTTATATTTAGCCTATGTTTCTCGATTCTCTCCTTCTCTTTTTTCTTAATTTCTTCTCTCTCTCTCTCTCTCTCTCTCTCTCTCTCTCTCTCTCTCTCTCATCAATTAATCCTGTCTCTCTTTACGTCTCATTCATCTAAATTGCTCTCTCTCCCTCTCTTTGCAAAGAGAAATTGGGAAATATGAGTTTGTCTAGAACACTCGCTACCACGTGTCATCTCCTTTTGAAAACTTTATGATTGAGCTGCTGCGTGGATATGCCATTAAATGTTGCTCTTATACTTGTTATCATTTACTCGTGCATTCTGAGGAAAACTTCAGTAACTCATCGATAAGGCAGAGGACTCATAATTTGGAGGTCAATGGTTCTATCCCCTAGCATAGCAAATATTAAAGGCCAATTTGTGAAACAGGGTTAGATTTAATCTAAGTGAATACTATCCCTTAACACGTCCTCTAGTGGGAGTGTCAGCCAATCACAGCGTAATCACTATAGCCTAATGCATCTGATAGTCTCTTCTTAAATTAAATCTACTCCTGTTTCATAATTCGGCCCTGATATTACGATTGTGATTCACATAAAGATTAATACTTTTACCTACATTCTTTGGGGTTATTTGGGAACATTGAACATTTTGGGAAAAAAAACATTTTACGATCCATATTCTACTTATTATGTCACCTTTTTAGACACTCCTGTTTGCTATCCCTTCACTCTTCCTTCACTCCTATTCTTCCTACTCTATCACTCTCATTCTTCTTACTCTTATATTTTCTATCTCTCTATCTCTTCCTGTTCTTCTATCTGCTATCTCTCTCTCTCACTTCATAACAACAAGAAGGTAATGAGAAAAATTCCAAGACGTGACCAGAACTTTCCTCTCTCAGTTTCTCCTTTTCTCTCTCTATTTCCTCCCTTTTCATTGTAGTTTAACCCTAATTCCTCTTACAGTTTTTTTTAAACCCATATTACTCACTCTTCCTCTCTACCTTTTTCTTCCTCTCCCACTCTCTCCTTTTTCTCTATTTACTTCCCATTCATTGTAGTTTAACCCTAATTCCTTTTACCATTTTTTTCGGTCCCACAATACTCCCTGTTCCTCTCTCTCTCTTATTTCATTTCCTTCTGTTTTCTTCTCTTTCTATTGGCTCTGTCTTTTAGCATGATACATGCTTTTAGGAGTATAATTCGGTTTCAGAAGTGTGCGCTTGCAACTTAAACAGTTCCTTTCATATTATTTTTTTCCTTCTCTGTAATTATCTTCAAAAATTATGGAAGTAAGTACTCCGAGACCTATTCTTTCTTTTTCTCTCTCTCTTTCTCTCTCTCTCTTTTCTCTCTCTCTCTTTCTCTCTCTCTCTTTCTCTCTCTCTCTCTCTCTCTTCTTCTCTTATCTCTCTCTTTCTAAGAAGAGAGAGAGTCTCTTCTTTCTCTTCAACACTCTTTCTCTATCATTATTATTCTTGTTTTCCACCGGTGTGAATGGCACACTTTACTCTTTGATTAACGATTCGAATAAAAAGATCTTACCACTATTTCCCTCTCCAACACCTCCTCTCTCTTTTTCTCTCCTTATCCCTCTATCTCTCTCCACTTTGTATTCCCTCTCCCATTTTCCTTCTCAACCCTTTTTCTTCTTTTGTATCTCCTTCTTCCTTTTTTGTCTTTCTTTTTATTTCGTTCTCTTCCTATCTATCTTCCTTTATTCTCAGACAGGGAAAAAATGAGAGGGAAGTACACTATCCGCATATCAAATAATTTTCCAGACCTCATTATTCTCTTCTCTCTGTCTCTCTCTCTCTTTCTTCTCTCTCTCTTCTCTCTCTCTTCTCTCTCTCTTTCTTCTCTCTCTCTTCTCTCTCTCTCTATTATTCTTTCTCTCTCTTCAGAATGTATCTCTGTCTAAATTTCTATTTTTCGCCATACATCTTCTCTTTCTACACTTAGCATTTCGCTTCTTTTATCCTCTTTCTACTTCAGGTTCTGTCTTTGTTTTCTTATGTACTCCTTTTATTTATCACCTACTTATCCTGGTAACCGACCTCAGGAGCTTGATCGATAAGGCGGCGGACTTGTAATCTGGTTCAAGTCCGGGCTTTAGCGTAGATTTAGTAAAGCGAGTTTGAGTAGTTGTGATATCACGAAAGTGATTAACACAAATATGATAACTTTTTCTTTTTTTTACTTATCCCGGTAGCTCAGTGGTTGGTTCTAATAGTTCAGTGCTCTAGGCGTCGCGAGTCGATCTGGCCTTCTAGAAGTCGCGGGTTCAAAACTCAGCCAGGACATTACTAGTTTTCTGGAATAATGGGACTTATTTGTCCTAATTAAGCATTACATATAAGCTTTTATTACTTCCTCCAACATTTCTTCTATTTAAAGTCTTTACTCTTTAAGATCTATGTATGTCCAACGTTGCAAAGTAGTAGTCTGACTAATGAAACAATAGTTTATTGATATTTTTTTGTGGGTAGCACATCACTTCTAAGAGTTCTTCTCTAATTTCTTACAAGGAACTACTTTTTTTCCCTCGCAACTCCCATGTTTCATACGCCTAATACGATATAAAAAATAAAAATTCCCATTCTCTCCTCTCCAATAGAAATCTAGAGGTAAGGTCTTTTATACAAGCAGTAAGTTGAAATAGACTTGCTAATGGTATGTTGTTGAACATACAATATAAAGCACACCTATGCTATTCCTAACATTGAACGACAAACTTTTTATCTCCTGGTATGAAATTCAATTATTGAAGTAAGTACGGCGGGACCTCTTCCTTCTCTCTCTATCTCTCTTCTTGTTTCTTTCTCTTTCTCTCTCTCTCTCTCTCTATCTCTCCCTCTACCTTTATTTTCTTTTATTTCCCTCTCCCCTTCTATCTCTCTCTCTCTCTCTTTCCTTTTTTGTTCTTCTTTCTCTATTTACTTTCCCCTCTGTCCTTCTCTTTTCTCTCTCTCTCACTTCCCTCTTTATATACCCTCTCTTTAGCCTCTCTCTCTATTCCTCTCTCTTTTCAAACGTTCTTTTCACTGTCTGCACCTTCACTTTCTCATTTTCTATTATTTCTCCTTTCTTCGTTTTCTCTCTACCTTTGTTCCTCTTTCTCCCTCCCTCTCATATACTCTCCCCTCTGCCTCTCTCTTTCTCCTTAACTTACTCTCCCTCCTCCCCTGCCTTACTCCCCCTCTTCCTCTCCCTCATCCTCCCTCCCATTTCTTCTTATACCTCTCCCTCTCCCTCATCCTCCCTCCCAATTCTTCCTATGCCTCCACACGTCTCCTATGATATTAACTTCATTACATACTACACTTGTTATGTCTGCAAACTTGTTCTGCTCATACCTGTCTATGAGTTTTCTTCATGCGCTTCATACTGTCTGCTCTTCCTGTGATATTCTGGAGAAAGCTCATTTTACCTTTACTTCCGAGTTCTCTATTGGACGACGAACTTTTATAATAATAATAATACTCCTCAGTGGAACGTAACCACCAGACGAGGTTAATGCTTAAAGCATTTTCTAACCATCTAACCCTCAGAGTCTCATTATTACGTTGTCATATATTATACTCCAATAAATGAGGAAAAATTGTAATGTAACTAATGAACAATGAATTTCGCATCATATATGATTGATGCGAAATTCATTGTCTCTCCTTCTCATTTTTTCTCTCTATCTATCTCCTCTCTCCCTATCTTTTTTTTCTCTCTTTTTCTCTCCTCTCTCTCTCTCTCTTTCGCCCGCCTTTTCTATCTACCTATTGCTATTCCCTTCCCTCCCATTGAAAAGTACTGACCTTACCTGCCGTAGGTATATCTTTACCTGTATCATATCGTCAATTATTCATAATATGAACCCTTAAACCTTTTTAGAAAAAGAAACAGTTTAAAAATAATAATACTTCTGAACATTTCTCAACTGATAACATTTTGCTATTAATTCCAATGAATTTTTAATATTAGAAATCGGAAGTATTGTGTTCATTTTTGTAAAAAAAAATCTCCGATTTAATTTTTTTTCATATTTCTGGACGTTTCATAACCTTCTCATCAACTTTGGTTCTGTGTATGTTATATCAAGTTTTTCCGAGTAAGTGAACAGTGAAGTATCTAGGTAACATTGGGCTATTTCTAGAAGCTTTTGTAGCTGTCCGTTCTCTGTGATGTCTAGTCTTCGTACAAAAAGTAAAATACCTAAGGAAATATGATCTCGATGTAAAATCGGAAAAAATGCTTTCATAGATAATAATAACATTATTTTATACTGTTTACTATTTACAGTAGTCTCCTTCTTCTTTTACTCTGTCTTATCCCGCTCAAGCAGGGTCGACGTTGTTCAACCTCATGGTTGAGGTTGGTTGGTTTCGGCACATTTTTTTACGGCTGGATGCCCTCCCAACGATTTTTTTTGATTTAACGTCCTGGATTAGGACGGGGGTTTTACCCTCCATTGGCTGGGAATCGTACCAGCTACCCACATTAACCTCACCCAGCCTGGGTAGGGCCAGCAATGCCAGCCTCACATATACGGAAGGAACAGAATTTTTTGTGTGAAAAGTCTGCTCCGACCGGGAATTGAACTCAGGATCTCTGAACTACGGGCAGTAGTCACATCCGTTACTCCACGGAGGCTGGCTGTTTTACAGTAGTACATACATGTTTGTCTATTTACATCTGAACCCATACGTAGAAGGTACGAACAATAGTTCAGTCTAGACTCTAGACTACTATGACTTAAGCACAAAAGAATCAAACTATTTATGTTGGTCATTTGAAGAAAAAGGAGAATGCCCCTACAGTAGCAAGTCGTCAAAAAACTGAAAATTGCCAGCAATAAAAACAGCAATAAATGATCCCAGCGTCCCGAGCAATAATTTATAAATTTAACGACCGGAACAAAATCTCTTAAAATTTTAAAAATTCTTGTGTTTATTTGGGGTATTGCTTTCAACTACAAGGCTTATGGTGGGAGGTTTTACCCTTCATTTGCTTTACAAATTACCTCGATATATTTACCTCTATCAGCCTTTGTGAGGTCGTTTTTTTAACGTCTCTGTTGTGGTTGAATGAATGGTTGTGGCACATTTTTCAATACTGGATGCCCTTCCTAACGCCATGAATTCTATATGATTTAACGTCCTGATTATGACGGGGGTTTTACGCTCCATTAGCTGGGAATCCATATCAGCTACCAGCTACCCACATTAACCTCACCTAGCCTGGGTAGGACCGGAAATTATATCTAACTATACTGTTAACTACTTGGACACACGATTATATAACTAAGAATTGCAGTTCTCTGACAGAAATATTTACTATGAATTCTCATCGATGTTTATTACCCAGAAAATTGTCACGTCTTCTCATTTCCCGTCCATAGGCTCCCGCTTGTCCTGAGCTTCTGCTTGAATGCATCTAGGAATTCCTCATAAATTGTGTTATTTCTACCCCTGATGCTTTCCATTCCTCCCCTCTCCTTTCCTCTCCCTCTCTCCCCTCTCCCTCCCTCTCCTCTCTCTCCCTCTCTTCACAACTCTCAGTCTCTCTTTTTCTTTCTTCTTCTTACCTCGTACCTTTTCCTCTCCTCTTATTTTCTCCATTCTTTCGTTCATCCCCCATTTTCCGACCACATCATATTTCAACTTTTGACCCTTTTCCTCCTCCTCTTCCCCTCTCATCACTACATTCCTACTGTTTCTACTTTGTACCAGTCTTAGCGCCCTCCATCACCACTTTTCCATCCACTATACTTCCTCTCTCGCTCTATCCGCTTCGGAGTCCCTTTTCTTCTTTCTCTCTTCCTCCACCAAAATATCCTTTTAAACCTCTACAATATTCTACATCCTTCTTTACGCTAGTTTATACCTTTTCACACCGTCTTTTTGCGTCTCTCTCTTTTCCAACTCCGATTTAATTCTCCCGCAACCTTTCCGTTCCACCCGCACCAAAGTTCCGCTCAACTTTTCTCGGGACCGCACGGTTCAATATAGATCTGAAATTAATGTTTCCAGGAAAATATTATCCAAGAGAAATTCAACTGTATGACAGTAATGATTAATAGTCCCACACAAATGAAATAATCCCAAGAACAAGAACCCACGTCCTACCCGGAACTTTCTTTGTTCGACAGCCTCTTTTCATCCTACATCCGCCTTTTTTTCAAAAGCAAGTCTGGCTGAGGGACTATAAACAGGAAGGAGACCAGCAGTCTAGCTGGGGGACTATAAACAGGGAGTTGACCAGCATTGGCTTTGTTCTGGGGGCCCTTGTCAATTATTAACCTCTTTGTAAAGATAGTGGTAGAAGTGCTCAGTCATTCCTCCACTGTCTGGCTACCATCGTTCACGATGACGCCACCCTACGATGATGATGAGTCAAGTGGTATAAATTAATATAAATTGACCCTCGTATCTGAAAATACTAGTGAACAAAAACAGCTGGGTCTAGATGTAAAATATTTCGGTGGTTCTCCACCGCCATCATCCCCTGCTTTCCTCCCCTGTATTTTGGGAGGGATGGAAAAACGTCACTATCTCTCCCATCCCTCTCGTTTCCTCCAGAGGACCTCTGTCAATGCATCCTGCTGTGCACAGTTAAAGTTCAGTCGATTGGAAAGCCAAACACATATTTGGCAGATGAGAAAATAACAATGTTATCTGCCATGTTACACTAGCTGAAAATAAAAACTGATAAACTATATTAATTGCATACAGCACATGGAGGAACTAATGGTTTTCGTTTTTTTGCCATCATTATTATTGCTCTGTTGTTAGGTTTTTATTTTTTACATTGTTGTTTTTGTTATTATTCTCCTTGTGGTCGATTTAGCTAGTATGGCTGTTACTGCGGAGCTATCTCCATCTGCTGATGATAAAGGGTGTCGACACCTGACAGCTGCATTTCCTGACTCGTAGCCACCCCCTTCCTTGTACACCAACGTCACCAAAACTCAACAACCATCAGGAACTCATGTATATATTGTGTGTGTGTGTGTGTCTGTTGATTGTGTGTGTGTTCGTGTGTGTGTGTTTGTGCGTGTGTTTGTGTGTGTGTCTGTTGATTGTGTGTGTGTTCGTGTTTGGGTATGTTTGTGTGTGTGTCTGTTGATTGTGTGTGTGTTCGTGTTTGGGTATGTTTGTGTGTGTGTGTGTGTGTGTGTGTGGTGTGTGTGAGCACACGGTGGCGTCAAATTAGGTTAGGAAAAATAAATATAGGGCCATGTCTCGGGCCGGAACTCTGGTGCAGCTGTGTGTGCGTGCGTGTTCGTGCGTTTGTGTGTGCGTGCGTGTGTTGTGTGTTCCAATGAGACTTTCTAGACCAGACAAGTAATGGGTTTCCTCACTTTCTGTTTCATTCACCAAATTCAGGAGAGCTTTTGGTTTCTCATAAGATACCCTGATTCCGTAAAGCGTAGTAATGCATATGGAAACACTCGTAATTTTAAATTCTTATTTTTGTTCACAGGTAAGCTTCATATATATGTATGAAATTATCTGACTGAAAAGGTAAGTAACAGATGTAGTACTGTACCATAATCCATAATTAAAAGAAGAGTATTATATATAAGCACTGATTTTAATAGATCCTTTTCTAACCCCTCTACAGCTATATTTTGCGTAGTTATTTCTTAAAGTAGTCACCGTGGCCGAGTGAGTTAGCCCGCTAGGCATTGCACGCATGGTGACCGGGTTCGGTCCCCAGCGGGTTTTGATTTCTTCTGCTCTGTACTTGGATGTTCGGGGTCCACTCATACCTCGTGAGGAAAAATGAGCAGCTACTTTGATGTGAAACAACGACCAGTGTCGAAATTCTAGACAAAAAAAATAGTACAAGATATTTTTAGTATTGAAGTGTTTAAGTCCTATGATTCTGCGCTACCCACTAAAATTATGACATGATAACACAAAGAAAAAACATTATTATTATTAGTTATAGTACTTTTTCATATCTTTATTATCCTAATATCTTTTTTTTGCCTATGATTCCGCCACTGGTCGCTGCTCACATTAAAGCAGCTACTCATTTTTCCTCACGACGTATGAGTGGACCCCGCTGGGGGTCGAACCGAGGTCACCGTGCGTGCAATGGCTACCGAGCTAACTCACTCTGCCACGGTTACTACTGGGAAATACGAGTACAACCAAAATAATCCAAACTGTCCCTCAACTCGGACCAAGGTGCTTGGTCGATGTGATTGGTCGAAACTCTGTCTTTAGGGACACTTTGTCCTATCTTTGTTGTAATCCCATTTTATAATGCAGCCCTTAGTGTCACACTCTGCCGCGATTGTTCTTCACCTCATCCTCCCAGCCATTAAGGAGCGAGTTGCATTTGATGTGCACTCAGTCCGAAATGGCAAGATTGCAGATAGCGTATGCACTATTGCATCCGTGCTCACGGGAGAAGTCACACGGAGACTATACTGGGTGATGCAGAATCTTGTTTTCTTGTGAAAAAGAAGGATTGTGAGAATTTGTGAATTCTAGGTTGTATCAAATCAAATCAAAAAAAAAAAAAAAAAAAAAACTAAATCAAATATGTTTTTTGTGACATGTGGTTACGTTATACACAATTTACATTGAAGTTGCATACTAGCATTAACATTTAAAAAAAGTTATCATATTTTTTATGATCACTTTCGTGATATCACTCGCTTCTCAAACTCGCTTTACTAATTCTACGCTGAAGCTGGACTTGAACCACCGACCTCCAGGTTACAAGTCCGCTGCCTTATTGATCAAGCTACTGAGGTTGTTTAGCATTAAGAGAACTCATGGGAGTGAAACAAAGGTCACTTTAGATACTTTTGAAGGGCGGTTTAGAGGATATGATACTGTGCTTTGTTTGTTCTTAGTGAGGATACTAAGGAAACCCTCGTACTCAAGTTCTGTGAACTTAACGGTATCACACTTTGCTTTTTCAGTAGTAGCAGAGGCATTGCACGCGTGGTGACCTGGGTTCGTTCCCCCGTGGGGCAGGAATTTTTCTGCTCTGTACTTGGATGTTAGGGGTCCACTCATACCTCGTGAGGAAAAATGAATAGTTACTTGTATGAGTAACGACCAGTGGCGGCATTACCAGAGTTAAAAGAAGAATGTATAATTAGAATTAATGTAATAGAATTCGAAAAGTGAAGGAGGCTCTTCGTAATGCTGCGCTACTCACAAAAATTTCACCAAATCATACATTTTACTTTTTCTTTCGCATCCAAAAAAAAAAAAACCTTTTTAAGCCTGTTTTTTTTTGTCACCGCTGCATTGGTAGTCATGGCCTCTGAAACTTTGTGGCTGTTCCTTATTTTAATCACCCCGACATAAAACCAAAACTTCCTTGGACCCTGTATGGAAAATAATCAGAAGAATCCTTTTCTCTCTTCTGTACTGTATTTTGCTCCAAGTATGTGGAACACTGATATGCTTCCGACTTCCGATATGCTGCTCTACTAGAGTACTGCACTAGAGTAGTGCTACGATATTTTTTGTTTTTGGACTTTTTCTGTTTTATAAATTTTAATCAAATATGTTCCACTTCATAAAGTTCGGAATCCCGTCTTCTGTTTCCTCCTCCATACTCCCCTCCCTCTCCCCCTCTCTCCCTCCTTCTCTCTCTCCCCCTCTCTCCCTCCTTCCTCTCTCCCCCTCTCTCCCTCCTTCCTCTCTCCCCTCTCTGTATCCCACCCCCTCCTTTTTTTCTCTTTCTCTCTCTCTCTCTCTCTCTCTCTCTCTCTCTCTCTCTCTCTCTCTCTCTCTCTCTCTCTCTCCTCCCCCCCCCCATTCCTCCTCTAATTTACCCCAATCCGCTCACTCCCATTTCCTTCATCTCCATTCTTCATCCCTCTCCCTGATTTTCTCCCCCTACTCCAGGACCCCGGAAGTATAGTTTCTGATGAGTCGCCAATATACGTATAGGAGTGTCGAGTATAGAATGTTAGAATGTATATATGTATATTAAAATTGTGTATTCCCCGCTTCAGATCTATCTATAATATCTATATACATTTAATTCTCTATCCATTGTTTACATAGCTATTGTTCAAGCCTCTTCTCTTTTTATGGTCCTTATTATTTTTTATTTGCTGAAAAAATCGGGCTCATATTTTACGGCTTTGGCACTGATCTCTTCGTATTTTCCTTCCTTCTCATTTACTGCTGCTAGTTTTCACTCTTCTGAATTTTCCCGTTTTAGAATGATCATTGAACGCAAACAGAGGCAATAAAGCCAGACGAGATGGAATGATCAACTTTATGGCGATTTTTTGTAAAAAATAATCAAGAAATGGGATTTTATTCAATTACACTTTAATTAATTAGATAACGAAAACCGACCTCAGTTGCTTGATGGATAAGGCGGAGGACTTGTAACCTGGAGGTCGGTGGTTCGAGTCCCGGTTTCAGCGTAGATTTAGTAAAGCGAGTTTGTGCAGTTTTTATAATGTATTTTGTTTATTGTTTTCGCTAACTTTTATCACTTTTCATTTTATACTCGAAGGAGATAAGTTTATCATATTTTTGTTAATCACTTTCGTGTTATCACAACTACTCAAACTCGCTTTACTAAATCTACGCTGAAAGCAGGACTTGAACCACCGACCTCCAGGTTACAAGTCCGCTGCCTTATCCATCAAGCTACTGAGGTTGGTAGAAGGAGATAAGTTATACTTATAATAGAGTTAATGTACCTCATAATCTCTTTCCTAAATTAATAATCCCCATTACTCGTATAGTATGTTATACAAACATGTCAAACATAGCTTTCTATGTTAGACATTTCTATAGGGTACTCTCTTCCATGTCTTTCCTAATTAATAATCCCTATTACTCGTATTATGTAGCAGAACTATGTATTTGTATACATAGGAATGTATATTTTACATACATTCCTAACCTAAAGTTTTTCAA
>CM044961.1:23487805-23850305 GCA_024516035.1 Bactericera cockerelli | reverse complement strand
CGTTGCTTAACTTCAGGGACAACACGAGAACTGGTTTATTCAACAGGCCATCGACACTGTACGTGTATACGCTTGAACTGGTCTTCTTTTTTTTCTTCATGTAACTTAGGGCGAAATTAATAGACAAATTCTGTATCACAAGTCATTGCTAAGCGTCGGTTTTCCCTATCTTACACAGTACGCAATCTGTGACTTAGCGCGCCACAGAGCTATTACAAAAACGTCTATTAATTCCGCCCTTAATTTCGAAAGTGAAATGTGTCCTGAACTTGAATTATTGCACTGAGAAAAAAAATTATCCTGGACATTCATCCTTGAAAAAATGTTAAAATATAAGGATGATAGATACTTAAATTAGTATATTACTCACTTCATTATTACAATGTAACTTGTATCGTTGTCTTAGTGTGCAAGCACAAATAATCTTTTCTGAAAGTAATCCCGATTCCATCCTCGTTTAAGGATAACTTACTAGCTAACAAGGATGATTTTTTTCTCAGTGTGTAAAGTGATATGCTGTAAATTCGCGAACCTAACTAACCTCACCAAGCCTGCTTTAAGCCGGTGTTTGTCAGTATGACCAAACGCTAACCATGGACACTGCAAATTCCTGAAATTGACTCGCATTACGACAGCAACGAGTCGCTGGATGAAATTCTGGTGCATCATAGAAATGCGAGCGCTTTCTAAGTGCATTTATTATGAGCTCTTAAAAATCTAGTCAGTTCATATTGTGACATGCTCAGCGGAGCGTATCACAATAGTATATTATTATACCAGACTGATATGATGTGAGATTTATAGTTTGAAAAAATCATGTATGTCACAAATACGAAAAAATATAGTTTTCTTTTTCTTCTGGCAAATCTTCTTATTTATGTGCTCGGGTTATACGTCTCTCTTGAGAAGGGATGTTGGGTTTATAGGGCAAGCACAGAGAGTAGAGAGTACTTTTAGTGTATACAACAGTATGCTCTTTTTAACACGTGTTTCGCTACAGTCGCTAATGGAGAGTGTGTGAAGTTGTGAACTGGCTTTTTTATCTTTTTATCACATCTAGAACATAAAAAGAACCTAGATACAAAATTTCAGCCCGCATAAATTTACTAAATATATCTTATTATTATTAAAGTATACAAGTTGGCAAATGTCTTGCAGGAAATTTCTTTTACCTGAAAAATATCAAAAAGTGCAAACTGACCAGATGAGAGAGAAGTTAGCGAAAAGGCAAAGCTCAGAACGAAAGGTAAGAAGACACAAGGAAGCGCTAGAGGAAGGAATGACGGGGAAAGTTTTACAAAAGTTCATTAAAATACGATTTCGGTCAGGAAAGGGACGTTTGAAGATCGTGGAAAAATTACTTTTGGTCTAGGTCGGAAAGTTTGTGCATGTTTTTCCAAGGAGAAAATTGACCAAGTTTTCCGAGAAAGAGGTTGAGAAGTAGGAGTGAAGCGAAGGGTTAGGGAGAAGAGTTGGAAGACTAAAAAGAGTAGTGGGGTTACAGGGAGGAAGAAGAGAAAGGTGGAAGAATAATAATAATAACATTCTTTAGTGGAAGGTATTAACCACCAGGCAAGGTTAGTGCTCAAAGCATTTTCTACCACCTCATCCTCAGAGTCTTATTTTATGTGGTCATAAACTCAAATTAATGAGGAAAAATTCATGCACTGGGTGGGATTCGAACCAGGAGATCTTTACCTGTATTACCAGACTAGCGCGTTAATAACTTGACTAAAAGAATTGAGAGGAGTAAAGAGAGAGAGAGAGAAGGCTGGAAATGTTGGAATAAGATTTGAGAGCAATAATGAGAGAGAGTTAGGAGTTCACAGTGGAATGAAGAGGAGGGGAGAGTGAGGGAAGAGAACAGTAAATAACTTAAATGTTGCTGAGATTGGAATAAATATTAAGAGTCGTACTTTGTAGTGTAAAATGTGAGAAAGAGAAGCAGATATCACAAGAGAAAATGAGAGGAATGAAGAGATAAGAGGGAAGTTAGAGGAGAAAATGAGAAACAAAGAAAGAAAGAAGGAAGAAAAGAAAGAGAATCAGATATCACAAGAGAAATTGAGAGGAATGAAGAGATAATAGGCAAGTTAAGGGAGAAAATGAGAAGCAAAGAAAGAAAGAAGGAAGGAAAGAAAGAGAAGCAGCTATCACAAGAGAAAATGAGAGGAATGAAGAGATAATAGGGAAGTTAAAGGAGAAAATGAGAAGCAAAGAAAGAAAGAAGGAAGGAAAGAAAGAGAAGCAGCTATCACAAGAGAAAATGAGAGAAATGAAGAGATAATAGGCAAGTTAAGGGAGAAAATGAGAAGGAAAGAAAGAGAAGCAGATGTCACAAGAGAAAGAGATAAGAGGAGAGTCAGAGGAGAAAAGGGTCTGATGGTCAACAAGAGAGTTTATGATTGTGGTCGAGGCGAGTTTGCTCTCATCATCTTCAAAGTGGAATCAAAGGAGTTGTAATGATACTGTAGGCAGTTTGTTAAAAGTCTACCAGGACGATGTGAATGAACCTTTCAAAGCTACTTTTACTACTGTTGTGTCATTCGCACTTTAATGATCATACATTTTTTTATTGTACTGTAATGCTATCGTATCTACCAGTGCTATGTCTTAATGATAAAATTAACAGGAGACCCCAGATGAAAGACCTACACATATTACTTCCGAGAAATTTCTAATATTAGAAATCGGAAGTATTGTGTTCGTTTTTGTAAAAAAAAATATTTTTTTGCTCCGATTTCAATTTTTTTCAGATTTCTGGACGTTTCATAACCTCCTGAGCAAATTTGGTTTTGTGTCTGTCTGTCGGTCTGTCGTTCTGTCGGTCTGTTAAAACGATTCCTTGTAACGCGCAAATCTCGGAAACTACTCGACCGATTTTAATGAAATTTTGCACACATCTAGGAGACATTCTGTAGATGGTCCCATTTTAAATTCATCGAATTCGTACTAGCGGTTCTTGGTGAAAGAGCCCATGCGCCTGACCACTAACTTTTTACTTAAACGCTTATATCTCGTGAACGGTACACCCGATTTTAATGAAATTTTGTGTGTGTATGCATATAATTGTTTTACATAGGCTATTTATATATATTTTTTAATTAATTATAATTAGACTCTGATATTTAAGAAAATCCGAAATTCTGGACAAAAAAGTCAAAAAATAAGGACCACGACCTGCCGATACAGAAATTTTTGTGGAATCTAGAATGTAGAAAAAACGATTTTCTACCATATAAAACAAATTTGAAGAAAATCGGTGCAGTCGTTTTGGAGATACAAGTAATTTAGTATAAAATCTCAAAATTGGCACGTGTTAACAATGTGAAACAATCACGAGGAAGTATAGAGTCCATAATTGGCAGTGTTTTTTTTCTCAAGTTTCTATATATTTATCTTTTAACAAATAAACATTTTCAACAAATACCGAGGGTATTTACCCACCTTCAAAAGATAAAAATCTTGTGCTGTGAAGGTGGGTATTGAAAGGATCAGTTTGACACCTGACAACCATCTAGTTTCTTTTTTAAGTTTCCATGTATTTATATTTCACAAATAAACATCTTCAACAAATAATGAGGGTATACCCACCTTCAAAAGATAAAATTCTTGTGCTGAAGGTGGGGAAAAAAAGTTGCTAGTTTTCATATATCTATTTTATTATGAACTGTTTTTAAACTTTTTAAAACATACCTACTTATTTTTCCCTTTTTATCATACATATATTTATTTAAGCTTTGAAATTTTCTAATGTTATTTGAGACTTTTCTTCATACACTCGAATAGCTAATTTTCAAGTAAGTTTGAATCTCAATAGTTTACCTGTTCGTGTTTGAATTTTCTCATAAAATCTGCCTGTTAATTACTTATCGGGTCAGTGAGTTTCTCCACTCAATTCTAACAATAACGGAAAACTCTCCTGGGAGCTGGGAGAGAGGAAAGAAGTAGTCAGTTCACCTTACTGAGCGAGTCATTCAACAATAGTATACCGGGTGGACCACGTCAGATGTCGCACGTAAAGTGAGAAATCTGCCAATGCGAGAAATTGTTGGGTGGAAGAGCTCACTCCAGTGAGAATCCTGCCATAAAAAAAGAAAGCCTATGGAAAAAAAAGAAAAAGAAATCTCACAATTCTCAGGTGTGGTTGGATTCTAGAAAAAGAGAACAAAATAATAGTAACACTCTTTAGTGGAAGGTAACCACCAGGCGAGGTTAATGCTCAAAGCATTTTCTACCACCTTACCCTCTTAGTCTTATTATGATGTGGTCACAAACTCAAATGAATGAGGAAAAATTCATGCACTGGGTGGGATTCGAACCAACGGATCTCTGCTACCTGGATTACCAGACTAGTGCGTTAACCACTTGACTACCAGTGCATGACAGAAGTAGATTGAAAATTTCAAAGAACTTTTTCCTATTTAATAGGAATAAAGGAGCAGTCAAACCTGGATATAAGAGAAATCAAGAGACCGGATTTTTTTTTATCTCTTATATCCAGGTTTCACTTTATATTGTTACCTTCTGCCATTCTGATGGAACATGGAAGTCAATTTACGAGATAAGACGCCTTCCTTTGCTTAAAGTTCCAGCATCCAATAGTGACAATAAATGTTTATTTAAACTCGACCCACTTAATATTTGTCATATTAGGAACCAACCTGAGTAGCTTGATCGATAAGGCGGCGGACTTGTGACCTGGAGGTCGGTGGTTCAAGTCCTGGTTTCAGCATAGATTTAGTAAAGCGAGTTTGAGTAGTTGTGATATCACGAAAGTGATTAACACAAATATGATAACTCAACTTAGGAACTCGAACCATCAACCTCCTGGTTTCAAATCCGCCGCCTTATCTATCGAGCTACTGTGGTCGGTTATCCAACAAATAAAGACACTCGTGAGATCCACCCTGTAGAAAGCAATAACTGACCTAGAAAACCAGTCAGGCAGAACTTCTGCAACTTTTCCAATCCGAGAGCTGCCACGCACTGATCTAATTGTAAGCTTCAGTTTCTATTGGACTTTGTGCTTTTTCTAAGGAGACGTTTTTTATTCCACAGAAATGTTCACACAATGAAGCGAACAGTATAATGTGATCTACGAATTAATAATAATAGACCCACCAGTGGTAGGTTACCACTAGGCGAGGTTTTTGCTTAAGGTATTTTCCACCATCTAACGCTCGGATACCTCAAAGTGCTATTTTTTCTGAGCTGATCACAAATATTCAAATAAATGAGGGAAAATCTGCATGGTTTTTTAAAAGTTATTTATGTGATTAATTTTATGAATTGGTACAGTTCATAAAATTGGTACATGGTACAGGTGATGTTCAACTGAGTAGCCAGGACAGTTTACCAATGTGTGTAAAAACCCCGTCAAAAGTGACGTTCTACCCCTCAAAAGCGAATTCTGTTTCATTATTGAAACCTTGTTTGAGGAAATGTCCATAAAAAAGCCCATCGACGATCTCGCAATATCAAACATTTTCAGAGTCTATTTTGTCTTCTTTGAAACTTCATTTCACAGGGCACTAAACCTATTATCACATCACTGTCTGAGATTGAGCTCAAGATTGGAAACTAAAATCTTTCTACTGAAAGAGGGTAATGGAACTGAAACATAACTCAATTTTGAAAATTCCAAACAAATGATGAAGGCCTAAACTCACTTAGGCAGAAGATTGGTTCTAGTGAAGCCTTTTATTATTTAATAGAAATTGTATGACCTGAATAACTTGTCGACCGTTGTAGTATAATCATGACGTTTTCACGTTGTTCAATTTTCTGAAACTTTGGTGTGAAATTTATTGTGTAGTTTAACTAAAACAAAGCAAAGAGAATGACGTACCTGCAAACAAGTTTCAGATGACCAGACTGGAAGATTCCGATCTTCTACTCCGTAAGATATTGCCAAAAAATCCAATCTGTTTGTGAGAAGAAAAAAGAAATCAACACGCAACGTTACTCCTTCAGTTTTTTGTATATCAATGTTGAGGTGCATGATATGATCTCAATTTGAAAGAGATTAGTATGCAACGTTTTTAAAGGATGGTAAAGCATTCTTCTTCGTTATTTCCCGAACCATACAAGTAGGTTACTAATTGTTTTCTGAAGTACCTACTCGTACATTATTTTGTAGCATGGGAAATGTACCAGGGATATTTCTCCTATTTTTACGTTTTCTCATTCAAACCATGTTGTCATTTTTCACCAAATTATCCAACAAGTAAATTTATACAATAACTGTTCGGTAATAAATTTATATGATAGTCAAACGCTGGTTTTATAAATGTTTTTTAGCACGTCATTCTTTTTTTACTTTCCTTATCCTATTATAATAAGAAAAGTTATAGGATCGCCCAAAATTTTCGATAGTCAGTTTTTCACCATTAGATGCATTGCAACGGTAAACAAGAAAGGGTGGATTTACTGGTCATTATTTTACTCCCAGCCAGACTTCTAAACTTATACCTGTTCATAGAACCCCAGCTTTATTTTAAAAGAGGTAGTCTAAAAATGGTGCTTACCCTGAGAAAAAAAACAACTTTCACAACCAATAAAGAAAATATTTAAAACACAAGTGGTACTTTTTAAATATTAAGTATATTTACAGATTTGGCATCGCAATTAATCATACACAGTAATATTATTTCAAAGTTAGCTTAGCATAAAAAATGAAACTGTACACAAATTAATAACTACATAGATATTTTGTAGTGTCTTGTCACAATATTATAAAAGGATAAGACTAATTTAGCAAGAGATATATGTATAAATAAATGTACATAAGTTTTTATTAGGTATCTTATAACTTGCAGCACATCATCTTGGTAGATGAAACACATTACCTTGGTAATAATGTCTTTACTTAACTTATATCTTTTAATGATAACTTAATCTCCCTTATATGTACCTATAGTTCTAGAAATAAAAACATCATAATTATAAACTGCTGTAAAGAGTTTCCTCGGTAATATTACACGAACAACAACAACGGTGCTGGAAAAGTGGTGGGTGATATTCAAGATGAACCATAAGATCAACCTCATAGACTAAGTTTGTACAGTACCTACTATAAAGAGGTGTTTTGTACTATTATATATTAAAAAAAATAAAAATATTAACTCTATAATGAATTTACGTTAATATTATGTGACTGGTATTTCTGGCATACATAGTACTAGTGAATTTTTATCAATAAACACTAAACTGTTCAAAGTTACAAATGAATCTCTAATAAATTAGGTAATTATAGACCCTGATAGCTCTATCAAGCATCCATGTCCAAATGTTCAACTAGTGGTCTTATTTGAGTTCTTTCACTAACCCTTTTCAGTGTCTCTTCCTTGATCCTTTTCAATATCCTATCTGAGTTGTTTCTGTAATCTCTTCCAATGTCGCATCAAAGTTTTCTTCAATCTTCTCTGGTCAGATGGAATTCCCAGGCTTCGCAGTCTTGACAGTTTACATTTGTTATCCCCTTCGTAACACACGAGTCAACTACGATTACACGAACAACAACAACGGTGCTGGAAAAGTGGTGGGTGATATTCAAGATGAACCATAAGATCAACCTCATAGACTAAGTTTGTACAGTACCTACTATAAAGAGGTGTTTTGTACTATTATATATTAAAAAAAATAAAAATATTAACTCTATAATGAATTTACGTTAATATTATGTGACTGGTATTTCTGGCATACATAGTACTAGTGAATTTTTATCAATAAACACTAAACTGTTCAAAGTTACAAATGAATCTCTAATAAATTAGGTAATTATAGACCCTGATAGCTCTATCAAGCATCCATGTCCAAATGTTCAACTAGTGGTCTTATTTGAGTTCTTTCACTAACCCTTTTCAGTGTCTCTTCCTTGATCCTTTTCAATATCCTATCTGAGTTGTTTCTGTAATCTCTTCCAATGTCGCATCAAAGTTTTCTTCAATCTTCTCTGGTCAGATGGAATTCCCAGGCTTCGCAGTCTTGACAGTTTACATTTGTTATCCCCTTCGTAACACACGAGTCAACTACGAGTACTTAGGACTTTTTACCCTCTGAGATGTTTTCTCTTCCTTCAGCTTTATTTTCAATTTCTCTCCGACTTAGAATTTCAGAAAATGCGAGCAATAGAAGCGCACTTTGGTTTTCTTTCGTTTCTTCTTGGACGTGAAATCGATCGTCTGAAAACTCATTTCCAAGAGGGTCCACCGCAGTATGTCCTGAGGACCAAGTCCAAGAGCCATCTCTTAAAAGGTCAGTTTCCATAAAGTCCATCCTTCTTCTGAGAATTTTATGACTTTATTCTAGGGTTCGATCTCTTTTGTTGTATGAATTGGTTTAGAATCATCTAATGATTTTATTCCTTAATTCTTCTTTGTTGTTGTTGATTTTACGTCGTATACAGGAATTTTTGAAAAAAATCTTTCAAGAATCGAGAACTATATTAAGGTCAATCGAATTTTCTGTTTCTGAGAAATAAATGAAAGACACTTTCACGAAAACTCCTGTTCGTCACGATTCTTTCTTCCCGTTTTCAAGTGCTTTATTTTTCTTCTGTCTAAAGGGAATAAATTCTGAGAATCCAACTGACTTAAGGTTAATCTGATCAATTCAGAAGAACCTCTTCGTGTTTTTCCAAGAATTGAATAATGAACACTATTTTTTTCTCTCGTTCATTTCTCATGGACACATCGAACTTTTAAGCTCTTCTAAAACTGTTTTTTCGGTTGAGTTTAATGTACTTAATGACTTTCTGTCCTGTGTACATTGAATTCTGTTTTCTCCTTACTGAAGGTAATCCGTATAATGGGAGATTCTAACTGCATAATTTTTTTTTTTCCCTTAATTTTTCTTGTGTATTTGAAACATAAAACTTCTTTGTCAATGGATAAATAATTACCATATTGCCAAGATAAAATTATGCTTTATATTCTTTAGAAGTTCAACTAGAAGAGTACAGCGTTGCAACCTAATTATTTTACCAATGAGACGTCGTTGTCAAATGACTCTGTTGTGACTTCTATTATGAAACATGTGAATGAAAATTCTGTTTACACATTTTGATATCTCTTAATACTCTCACCTATAACACTCTAAATCTCTCCTTTTCTCTATACGACATGAAAAAGGCATCGGATTTATGTTCAACGTACGAATGTGTAACTCTAAACTCTATACCTGAAGTATAAAGCTCTACTGAAAAAGTTTCAAATATCCCCCACCTCACACTTTCCACTGCTTTCTCTTCCGGCTGAGAGGGTATAAAATATGATACTTGTCACACAGTTCGACTTTCTGCATTTTTCGTCCTCATTCGCTTCTTAGTTTTTCATCAATTTTACTTGAAAACAAAATATAAATAATGGGTTTTAAAAACTCTTTTCTTTGGTGGCTTTTGTCGTGGTTTTCAAAATTGAAACAAGTAAAACGAAGGAGTCTTTGAAAAACAATGAATGAGTAACTTGTATTCATTTTTTTTTTTTTTTTTTTTCCAATAACTTTATTATATTTTAATATTCATACATATGCTGGATTGCAGCAAATAGCATTGTCTTCTTTTCTTTCATGTCTTTTTTTTTTATTATATATTGATTTGTGATTTTCATTGATACGTAGTAAGATTATTACTCAATTGTAAAATATCCCGAGCATTAAGTGAATGTGGCTGTGTTAACAAAATAATTAGAATTAAAGAAGTGTGCAAGTACCATTTTTCGGTTCGGTTCCAGAAACCAGTATTTGGTGTATTAAGGTTATGTATAAAATACTTGGAACTATGTAATGTGAAAAATGTGGTAGATTAATCCTTAAATTGGACTATACAAATATTGCTGCAGGTTATGGAATAAGTAAGTAGCTCATTGTGAACCGCTGTTTACATAGTTTATAAAACACTCGGAAAATAAACAAAACTACAAAATAAATTATATTATTTACAATTTACACATTTAATGAATTTATGCTCTCACACTCTATCCTCTCTTAGCAAACGTATAAAACACACCATCAAATTCTTCAGCTCTCTTCATATTGTTTCATCCAAATGAATTTATAACGGGTAATCAAGATTGCACAAACAAGAAGTAGAAGGAGAAATCATAAAAGTGGAAAATTAGAAGGAAGGATGGAAGTAATAAAAAACGAAAGCAGAAAAGTGGACGGACTTACAAATGAAATAAAACAAACATAAAAAAGAACATGTTTTTTTTACAGGAAATAAAATACTCGTAAAACAAATACAGCGAAATGAATACCAGTGAAGAGGGGTGTCTGTATAGCTACCTAGACGACTTTATCACATCGATGAAGATTAATTTTTTGTCAGTTTTATCTGTGAATGTATCATTTGTTCTGAGTTTTTTCATACGTGTATGCATCGTTTGTTATGAATCGTATGATTTATGATTTGTTGAGTCAGTTATAGTTCCGTTCGAATTCAATGACAGTAAGTATGTTATCAAATAGATCTCCTTGAACTATAAAAATGAAGATCCTCTTTCATCTCGTGAGTGGCATTTTAAAAATGCGTTTTATATGTGTGTCAGAATAACTCTTTGCAAATTTCAATATTTGCTAAAGATCATTTCCAACTCTATGGAAGTTTTTGAGGTCGCACTTTCTAGAGACATCGGTTCAATATCTTTCACATTTACCGAGGCTTTTGTTTCAAGTGATGCTGTACACATCCGAATTGTCCAGCATTTCTATCCTGTCGAAGTTGGAATCGCTATGCTCCTCGTCATCACTGTGGCCATTGTTTCTGTAGCTGACGTAGTTGTGGCAGTAGTAGTGAAGCAGAGTGTTCCACTGGAAAGTCAACGCCAGGAATGCAGCCACTATCATCAACACAACAATCATGAGGAAGATGATCATACCTGTGTGATAGTGCATGCCTTCCAGGGTGTTTTGAGACACGAGCTCATGGTATTTAGACGTTTCCAGCGTTCGCACCGTATTTTCATTGATTATCTTTTCAGTTTTGTCATCTATGATGTCCAGAAACTCAGCGTCCGTGTCTACAATATTCATTTCGTATTGAGCGTCTTTGTGGCTGTTCAAGTTAGTAGAGAACAATTCCTGTTTGTTTGTTTCTCGTTCATTGTTAGGATCATTTTTAGTTTGTCCTTGGATTTCAAATTCTTTTCGATTCAATGGGTAATTTTTTACGTATGATAGTATTTGATCGATTTGGTTGTGATAGTTGTTCGTATTTTTAGTTATATTTTTTCCGTCATCTCCTATCTTATATTCTTCTATTCTTTTATTTGAAATCTGTTCGCTTTGATTACTCTTCTTCACTGATTGATCCGATTTTAATGCCCTATAGACTGTATCATGAGATGACTCCAAAACAATTTTCTGATCATCTACCATTCTTCCATATTTTATTTCCTCTGGCCTTTTGGTATAATATTCGCTTGGTTGTATTATTATATTGCCCTCTTTTCCAATAGTAAATTTTTTATCGTCCTTAATTAAATTGCCTTCAAAGTCCACTACTTTATGTTTTTCATTTTCTTTATTATTTGTTGTTTTGCTGGATTCTTCTGTTTCTAATTGATCATAATTTTTTGTCTGTTTATCTTCTGTTTCATTATTCATATTCCTATTCAATTTTAAAATGACGTTCTTTTTATTATCTTTCACGATGGAAAATTTATTTTCCTCTCCTGGCGGTTTATTACTTTCTTCTCTCTTTTTGTAGTTCTGCTTTTCGTTCATTTTGATAACATCGTTCGTACTATTTTCTAGCACACTCGCCTGGTCGCTCAATTCAAAATCCATGTTTTGTAAATATCTGTGTTTATCTTTATACGTCACACTGGAATAATACCGAGACGATTTGTCCTCAACAGGAAAAAAATCTGTGCTCGAAATATCAGTATCCTTCGTTATGACAGATATTCCCTCGTTTTCAGTATTGCTTTTACTGAACATTCTATTGCTGGACGTTTTCCTCTTATTTGCAAACGAGCTTCTGTTGTTTCTCATCGGAAACGTCAACACATCTGTTGAATTATTCATCGGGGTGTAATTTTCAATATCATAGGTTCTGCGAGCATACCCTCCCCTTGAATTATTACTCTGCAAACAATTCCCTTGCTGCTCCTCCATAGCATGCTTTAGGTATGAGCGTGTATTGGTGTAGTTCAATACGTTCGCAAATGAAATAATATTTTCAATGTAACTTTCGACATTAGCAAAGTCAAACTCAAACAAAGGCTCATATATGCTATCTACTTTACAAATTGTACATTTATTTACATTCAACAAAATGTTATTATTTACATTTAAATTAGTATTTATTGTCTTGCTGTAAGCTTTGTTTGACCTTTTCCTCACCATGTTTGAATTTATTATTTGGGAAACATCGCTCTCATTATTTACACAGCCCTTAGTTTGATCAATGTTTATAATTTTTCGCGAGCTAATGAAATTCACTCGACTTCTGTTTGTTACACTACTCTTCGGTCCCCTTGTGTTGACAGTTTGGGTTGTATGTTCTTGTTGGACTATAGATGGTTCACATGTTTCGTTTCTTCTCTGGTTTTTTTCTTGTAAGTCTGATTCTTCATCACTTTCTGTTTGGTCACAGTTTAAGTACTTGATTTGTTTTAATGTTAACACAAAAGCATAGTCATCGAGTAAAAGACGACATAATTCGTCGCTGTTGGATAATTTTACTCCAATCAGTGAATATCCGTCTTCAACAGGAAACCTGTCACTATAATTTGACTGTATTTGCTTCAAATTTGATAGATTTATAAAATTAAGTTTAGGTAGAACGATGCTGTTAATAGTTCTAATTGGATTGTTTGACATATCTAGATGTTTCAAGTTATTTAAAAATGTGAAGGTATTGGGAGAAATGTATTCTATTTTATTACCTTGCAGATATAGCTCTTCGAGATTTACCAGATCAAAAAAGTCTTCCTGTTTTATTCGAGAGATAATGTTCAAATTGAGATTCAATATTTTAATATTTTCGGGAAGACTTATTGGTATGGATTTCAATTTATTCTTATCCACCAGTAAAATTCTCAAGTAATCTAGTCTTCCTAATGAGTCTGTTTCTATTGATCTTATTTTATTCTGAGATAAGATCAATATCTGTAGAAGTGGGTAGTCATCCAAGTCCCCCAACTTTAGCATTTTGATTTTATTCAGTTTGAGATTTAAAATTTGAATTGAATGTGTCAGTACTTTTGGTACTTGATTTAAATTGAGGTCTGTACATTCAAAATGTTTCAATCTTTGGCTGATACTTGCAAGTAGATCCAATTTGAAGTAATTGGTATTTCTCAAATTGCTTATCAAATTGAAGTAATTTATATTTGATAAGTTGTTAATATTTGGTTTTATACCTTTCTGAGTTTTATTCTTGTTTTCCTTAATTCGACCGAAATTAAATTCTGAAGCAATCGTTTTGGCTTTATTTTTATGAACCAAGTTGGTTCTTTTCATTATTCGATTATTTAGAGTTTGCTTTGATTCTTTCAGATTGCTTTCCTTTAATTCTTTATTTTTAGAAAAATTTCGATTTTGATTTGTGTTAATTGCCGATAAGTTGCCTTTGATAACTTTTTGGTAATTATTCATAAATTCAGAATCGTTTGATTTCCCTTTCGTTTCTGTAAAACCTTCGTAGTAATAATTTTTATTTTTCTTCTTTGTTATAGTTTTATTTTTAATATGGTGTTGAACGGTACGATTGAAGAATTGTCATCATTACCAAATACATTATTACTTTTTGCTATTGAATAAGTAAAATCTTTCATTTTATCATTTGATAAAATGTTTTGACCAGATATGTTCAAAAATATTAAATTATTAAAGTACTGGAACGTGCTGGGTGAGATATAATTTAATTTATTATTGGAAACATCTAAATAAATTAACTTGGTAAAGTTTATGAAAATGTTATCATGCAAGTGCTCCAATAAATTGTTGTTCAATTTCAAAACTTTCATCTGATTTGTGAGGTCTCCCAGAGTAATATTACTGAGTGAATTTATCTCATTGTGTGAAAGATCTACTGTTTGTATATTTTTGATATTTTTAATTGCTAATGTGGATATTTTATTGCTAGATAAATTCAGATACTTTATGTTTAGTATTTTTGGCAAACTATCTTCATGGATGTATTCTATTATATTACTGGAAAGATCCAAGTGTGTCAAACCTTGTAATCCTCTGAGTGTAGTTGCATTGATTTTTGAGATATTATTTGTATTTAAATTTAAATATTTCAAAGATTTCATGTTAGTAAATGTAAAGTTCCTTATTTTACTAATGTAATTATTCGACAAATCTAAGTACTCTAAATTACGCAAAGTATAGAAATTAATTGGATACAAATCCGTCAAATTATTTGATTCCAGACTTACATATTTCAGTGTATTTAAATTGTTAAGTGTGCTTAGATTAAATCTTCTAATTGCATTGTGTGAGAGGTCTAAATATTCTAATGACCTGTAGTTTATGAAGTGCTCTTTAAGAATATAAGTCAATAACATATAGCTTGAATTCAAATATCGCCTATTTACTACTGTTGCTTTAATGCACAGAGGCATACCGTTTTCTTTTGTATTATTGGTTACTGGTCGTTTCTTGATTTTAAACTTTCTCTTTACGGGCACACTTTTCTTATTGTTCTTTTGTTCATGGTTATTAGTCGTGTTTCTTTTTTTGAATGCCTCGTAATAGTTCAATAAGATTTCTTCTATACGGTTGATTTTACCTTTATTTTCATTTTTATTCACCACTGAAGTCTTTTTATAATCATTCTGATTTTTTTCAACGCTCTTTGAACGATAAATACTTTTGTTTTCTGATAGTCCTTCCCCAATATTACCCGGATCACTCTTTATCGTCTTGTTTGTTTTAAAATTTCTTGCTGGAGAGTTGGTTTTTGGAATAGTTTTACCGATTTTTTTATCTGTAATCTTATTAGCTTTGAATGGTTTGCTTTGCATATTTATATTTGTGTTGGTGCTGTAATCTATTCTGTTTGTTGATTCAGTTGTTGATTTTCTATGATAAATTAATTCACCCTTTGGCAATGCTAACTTTGTTTGATTATTTTTTCTTTCTTTATTATAGAAATTTAAAAGATACCATTGGTTCTTTGTTGTAAATTCCTGTAATGTATCAACTGGGCTTATTGTAGTTACAATTGAGCTATCTGATTTCATGATGGGTGTAAACGTAGAATTTTTTTGAGTTCTTTTTGATTCTTGATTTATGAAAGCATAATCCTCAGTTGTTTTATGGTTTTGCTCTTTTATTTTTTTGCGCTTTGATATCGGCCACTCTGTGGAATATCTCTCGTAGTTTGATTGAAAGAGCTTTGTCGGTTTTGTTGAAATTTCTGAAACTTCAAAAGTTTTGTCTTGAGAATTTTTTGAAATATGATAACTTTTAGTTGACATATTTTCGTTACTTGGAAAATTTCTTTGAATTTGTGTTTGTTTTTCTTTTGTTCTCAAGAGAAGTGTTGGTTTCGCTCGAATTCTTATCGTGTCTTTGTTTATTTCCACTGGTGAAATTTCTTTGGGTTCATTTGTATTAGAAAGAAAAATCATTTGTACACTTTTTCCTTTCAATGTTGTCCATTTTGTTGGAACTAATGAATCAGTAGATTTATTTTTTTCTGTACTTGTATGGAGTTGGTCTGGTTTCTTTTTTGTTGGCTCTTTGAATATTGATTTTCTTGTTGGCTCAAAAGTACTTAATTTTGATGTGGTTGAATTTAATTTTAATTCGGCTGATGTATCGCTCGTTTCTTTTGATTTTTCTAGTTTATCATCTTTGGTTGCTGGTGTTCCGAATTTCAAAGATTTATCTGTCGATTTTGTAAAGATTGTTGTTGATTTAATTGTAACCTGTGGATTTGTTTCAGGATTTTGGCTGTCCGAAGGTTCTGTTATCATTGTAAAAGAGTCATAATTTACCGATGTTTTAAAAACTGATGGACTACTTGTTGTCATTACTTGAAATATTGTGTTCGAAGGTATTGATATGGATTTTGTCGTACTATCTGAGGGTTTCATGGTTGTTTTTGACAATTCTGATGCTTCCTCCAGTGAATATTCTTTTGTGAATTTTTGTGATTCTAGATTTTTTGATAATCCTAAGGTTACACTTGATATTGTATTTGAGTTTTCAGTTGTTGTAGTTTCCCTTGGTGTTGCGCCTGAAGGTGTGAACTTTTTTGGAGAAGACTCGGTGTTTGTTAATATTGATCGCAGATTTGTGTGTGAAGAATCTAAATTCGTCCTGTTTGATAATAAGTCTGAGTTAATAAGTGGTGAAAGTTTTTGTGATGATAATGATCCTCGCGGAGTTGATTCTAGAGATTTATTGTTTGATATGGCTAAAATCGATATTGTGTGTGGATTTGCTAATGTTGATTCCAATGGTATTGTTTGTGTTGATGCTTTGTTAACTGCAGTTGTTCTTTCTGTATTTGTTGTTGTGTTTGTTAATGTCACTATTTCTGGAGTTTTGTCTATTTTTGTTAATGTTGAATCTAGGGGTGTAGTATTTTTTGATGTGATGTTTACTGTGGACATCATGTCCGTTTTTATTGATGTTGATTCTACAGTTGTAGTATTTGTTGATGCGATGGCTACTGTGGATGCCATGTCCATTTTTGCTGATTCTAAGGTTGTATTATTTGTTGATGCGACGGTTACTGTGGATATCATGTGGGTTTCTGTTGATGTTGATTCTAGGGGTGTAGTATTTGTTGATGCAACAGTTGCTTGAGATGTCAATACCGTTTTTGTTGATTCAAGGGTTGTGGTTTTTGTAGGTGCGACGGTTACTGTTGATGTCATGTCCGTTTTTGTTGATGTTGATTCCAGGGGTGTTGTATTTGTTGATGCAACAGTTACTGTAGATGTCATGTCCGTTTTCTTTGATGTTGATTCTAGGGGTGTATTATTGTTGGTGGGACGGTTACTGTGGATGTCATGTCCGTTTTTGTTAAATTTGGTTCTAGGGGTGTAGTATTTGTTGATGCAACAGTTCCTTGAAATGTCATATCCGTTTTTGTTGCTGTTGATTTTAGGGGTGTAATATTTGTCTGTGCGACGGATACTGGGGATGTCATGTCCGTTTTTGTTGATTCTAGGGTTGTGGTATTTGTAGGTGCGACGTTTACCTTTGATGTCATGTCCGTTTTTGTTGATGTTGATTCTAGGGGTGTAGTATTTGTTGATGCAACAGTTACTGTAGATGCTATGTCCGTTTTTGTTGATGTTGGTTCTAGGGGTGTAGTATTTGTTGATGCAACAGTTGCTTGAGATGTCATATCCGTTTTTGTTGATTCTAGGGGTGTAGTATTTGTTGGTGCGACGGTTACTTTGGATGTCATGTCCGTTTTTACTGGTGTTAAGTCTAAAGGAGTAGTCTTGGTTGATGCTACGGTTTCTGTTGATATTTTGTCTGTATTTGTTGATGTTGGTTTTAATGGTGTATTATTTGTTGATGCGACGGTTACTGTGGATGCCATGTCCATTTTTGCTTGTGTTATTTCTAATGGTGTAGTATTCGTTGATGATACGGTTTCTGTTGATATTTTGTCTGTATTTGCGATGTTGGTTTTAATGGTGTAGTATTTTTTGATGCTGCCGTTTCTGTATAAGTTTTGCCTGCATTTGATGATTTTAATTCTATTGCGCTAGTTTTTGTTGATGCTATGGTTACTGTAGATGTTATGTTTGTTTTTTCTGATGTTGATTCTATAGTTGATGGTACTTGTTGATGTTTTAACTTTTCATTTGTATTCGCTGATGTTAGTTCTAATGGTGTATTTTTTGTTGATTCTTTATGTACTGTAGATGTTTTCATTGTCTTTGCTGAGGTTGATTCTAGGGGTGTAGTATTTGTTGATGCCAAGGTTCCCTTGGATGTTATATCTGTTTTTCTTGGTATTGATTCTAGTGGTCTTATGTTTATTGGTGGTACGGTTGCTGTGATTGTTATGCCTTTGGCTGATTTTGATTCCAATGGTATCGTTTTTCCTGATGCCATTAATATACGTAATGTTCTATCTGTTATTGCTGATTCTGTGTTGAAAGATGATTCAGTCATACTAGATGTTTTGTCTGTATTCTCTGATGGTGATGGTGTAGTATTTGTTGGTGCTATCATTTCTGTTATTGTCATATCTCTATGTACTGATCTTGATTCAAATGGTGTTGTGTTCGTTAATGTTACGGTCACTGTCGATGTTATGTCTGTATTTGATGTTTTTGGCTCCAATATTGCTGTGTTTGTTGGTTGTCGGCCTGTTGAGGTTATTGCCAATGGTATTGTGTTTTCTGCTGTGGATACGATGTCTGGTTTTGCTTGTGTTGGTTGTAATGGGGTAGTGTTTGTTGATGCTGTGGTTTCTGTTGATATTTTGTCCCTATTTGTTGATGTTGATTCAAATGATATCGTGTTTGTTAGTGCTACGGTTTCTGTCCCTGTTATCGAATCTTTGGCTAGTTTTGATATGGAAATTGTGCCTACAGATTTTGAATTCAGCGGTATTTCGTTTGGCGATCCTGATTTCCCTGAGTCCAAGGTAATACTGAAAGGTGATTGATTACTATTTAAAGTTCTCGAGTTATTGTTTTCCAAGATATTTGGTATTCTTGTCCCTGGAGTTGTTGATTCTGATTCTTTTGCGATGACTAAGTTGTTTAAAATTGACTTCGTACTTCTTAATTCTTCACTAGTTGCTACAATTGTGCTTGTTTCTGACATAACATTGGCTATTGAGGTTGTTTGGTGTATTGCTGATGTTTTTGAATCTGTCGCAGTAAGTTGCGCATTCATCGTAGGTATTGACCATTTAATGAACTTTGTCCTTTCCGGCGAACTTGTCAAAGTTTCAGTAATCTTTCCTTGTGTAGGTACAATATCATTTCCCTTGATTATTGACATCGGTGTTCCCTTTATTCTAGCTATATTTTTCTCTGAGGATATCGTTTGAGGTGAAGTCAATCGAGTTTGAAAAGATTCAGAAGACGAATCATTTTTTTGCAATGTATTATTGTTATAGAGTACTGAAGTTAAAAGGGATTTCTCCAAAATCTTGTTAGGCAGTATTGATACTGCTGACTCATTCCATTCCTTCGGTAGTGTTGTTCTATCTACGGTTACGAAGAATTCTGTTGCTGTCCCTCGTTCTGGAGCAGATGGCTCTCCCGTTAACCTTGTCCTCGGAGTTGTCCATGAGTTCTTTGTTGTTGCTAGTGTTGTGTTTCTGATATTTTCTTTTCTTTCCTGCGAGCTGAATGTCATAGGAGTTGCTTTTGTCGTGAAGTTCAGCCTCTCATCTGTCTGGAATGATTTTATTTGTGACACCTCACTCGCCAGGTTCAGATGTCCATTCTCCTCTGGTGCCACTGTCTTGATGGTCGCCGCTGGTTTCAATGCTGCTAGAACTGTCATCAGTAGAAGCGCACGCAGAAATGATGTCCGGTGGGGATGTTTGAGGGTTTTCATCTTTTGTTTTTATGTTTCCTAGTCCATTTTGAGCTGAAACAGAGAGAAAAGAATAGACCTATTAATATGATACGTACCAAAATTTTGGAAACATAATAATTTAAATATATAAATTTTACAAGAAGATTAAAGATTAATTTTTTTTTGGCTGAAATTCCTTGTGATTTTTTCAATGCATACATTCGAAGAATATCTTCATAAATATTAAATGAAGTCGCTTTTTTTTCCTTATTAAAATCCATTTTACTTTTTGTTATTTTTTCTCCTCTACCGCTCCTTCCCATACCTCTCTCTTGTTCTCTTATTAAGTTGCGCTTTCATTGCTTTTAACTTTGAAGCATAATAATGGAAAAGAAAAAACAACGTCAACTTTTCCTCTCTCCCTCCCCCCGTCACATGCCCCGCCCTACTTCCCCTCCTTTGTGTTCCCTTGTTATTCTATTTCTCGAGAACGCTCCCGGCACGAGATTAAGATGGAATAAAGAAACTTTGAATGCAATTTTCATATTATTCCAGAAAAACACAAAGCGAACATATTAAAAACTATTTCCAGATGTTTCCCTACACTTTTGTGAAAAGTCAGCTCGGAAATGAGATGTTTTCATTTATTCATATCTTTTTAAAGTTTGAGCTGCACGGAAAACAGGTATTGGAATCATACAGAATCTGGAATGGTACCCTGCGTATTTTAGGGACATAAACCCATTTTAGAAGAAAAATTAAATATATTTTTATGCACAATAAAATAAGTATTATTATTGATGGCACAAATTGATGGGTTTTGCATCTTGTAATTTTTAATAAAAAAAAAAAATTGGGATTAAAAAAAATCTAAGATGCAAAAAAACGCATCAATTTGTGTCAACAATAATGCGATCCTTTTGCATCTTGGGTTTTATTACCCATGTTAATTATCATTGATTTATTCTATTCATCAATTTTATTCAATTCTATTCGGATTTTTTTTTCATTTAGTATCTGACCCAATCTGAGACTTAGGTCTTACTGATATTGCCATTCCCTGCAGAAGTCCTTGCAATTGATTTTCAGGGAGAACGATTTTTTTTTCAGTCTTTAGTGTTGAATACAGGTGAGTAGTACTTATGTTCGGACTTTCACAGGTGTGTCAGTGTGACTGGGTGTGCTATTCAGACTGGCGATCCTCATTCTTTCGAATCTATGTACAATTTGGTTACCGCTTTGAAGCTCATTCTCGAACTTGTATACTGGAAAGGGACTACATCTATTCTAATAGATATATTGCGTCGAATTAATTTACAATAATGAAGTAAATATTTTAACTTGAAATGTTATCCCAGTAATTATTTATTTCTCATTAAAGTTATTTAATTGATTTTATATTACCTATAAATAATTTTAATGGTAATATTCAATACTTAGAAACCTTACTAATTATTGAAATATTAATGAAGTGTCTAATCGATGCACAAACTACAATATTGTAACATTCGTGGAAACCTGCTATTACTTCACGACTTGCAATAACGAATAGTGTGTTAAAAGAAAGACATACATTGAAACGTGTTAGTTTCCTCACCACAAGTCGAGAACGACAATTTAGAAACCCTTTCACAAAAAATAATTATCACTTAAAATTACTAGCAGATTCCTTTAATTTTTCAATTTCTAAATGGTTTGGCTCCCCCTTAGTGTCCCCCTCAGAAAAAGCGACTTCACATAAAAAGAAATGGACTTTCCATGTCCGAATGAAATCCAAACGCGCCTTTCATCTCCGAAACAAAACCCGACCAACACGCAGTCCCCTCCATTAAAACAAATTTGAAAACACTACCAATGATGTAGTTCTAATTCCTCCATTAGATTTTACTGCGTTTTTAATTTTACAGCATTTTTTTTTAATTGAAATACCGCTCGGGGTGTTCTTAAGCGTGATCCAATTCACCCCACCTCGCCCTACAGAACGACATTTGCGTGTAATAAATGTTTCATTGCGTTTTGGCTCCATTTTGAGGTGTTTACTAGTACAGGGTTTTTGCATTATTGATGAATTTTTGTTTTCCACTGATATTGCACAAATGGTTTACTGCCTCAATCCCTTACTCGATATTAATCATAATTTTGGCAAAGACAAAAAAAAATATACATATCCATCCTGGAACGAACTATAAGATATCCGGCCCTAAAGTACCACTGAACTGCTATAGCAGCTTATGGATATACTCGTTAGACATAAATACCATTATTGACAATATTCAAAATGGAACTATTTTCTTTATATACTTTTTCATTTTTCTCATAATTTTCTAAAAAAAAATTGCTTTTTCATTTTCTAAGTACGAATCGTATCGTCCTTCCGATATTTAACTAATACTAGTTCTCGGAAGTAAAATATGAAAAAAAAAAGTTATTATATCTTGGCGAAACCTGAACTAGAGATCAATTTTCCAGAAAAGATTCATTTATTTTATGTAACTAGTTTACCACAGTAAAAACCATGAAAACTAGCTGTTTTCCTAGAAACACGTATTTTCCCAGAATTTTTCCGCAACTCTTTTCACCACCAGGTTTTTCATTAACCCTTTTTCTTCCTCTTTTAATTAGAAACAGTTTTCCAGATCGGTTTCCCTGTTTCGGGGATTTCCTGCTTCCGTGCGTTTCCTTACCGTCTTCCTCCTCATTTCCTATCTCCCCCCCCCCGCCCCCTCTCCCTTCTTCCTTCTCCCCTCCCTTTCCTCTTCCTCTCCCTCTCTCTTTTCACCGCAAGCTGCCTTCCACACTCCCTCTTCTTCTCTTCAACCTTCCTCTCCAATTCTCCCCCTCCTCTCAATTCCTCCACCTTCATTGTTTCAGCCCACTGATTTTCATCCCAATTATTTTGAATTAGGGGGCGCCGCGCTGTCCTGACACCCTCGAATCCGGCACACTATCGAAACACAATTATTAGAGGGGAGAGTTCAAGAGGGAGGTGGGGAGAGTTAGGAGAGGGGAGGGAGAGGGAGGCCCCTATATTGCAGAGGAGAGAACAAGGCTTGTGGAAGGTTACATTTGGGGTTACAACCTCTTCCTCTTTCTCTCCCTCTTCCTCCATCTCTCTCTTTCTCGCGGCTGAGTTCTCATTATTTTAATTAATTAATCCAATCAAGTTTTCCTTCCTATTCTCCTCTTCTTCCTCCTGTGAAATTCATAAATTCGATTTGCACTGAACTTTTTTTATTAAAATTAAGCGTTGTGTTTTCAAAGGGAAAGAGGTTGTTAGTTTAGTAGTGTGTGCGTGAGAGAGAGAGAGAGTGAGTGAGTGTGAGTGAGTGAGTGAGTGAGTGAGATGAGTGGAGTGGAGTGAGTGAGAGAGAGAGAGAGTGTGGTGAGTGAGTGAGAGAGGAGTGTGTGAGTGATGAGTGAGAGAGAGAGAGTGTGTGTGTGTTGTGTGAGTGGTGTGAGAGAGAGAGTTGTGTGTGTGAGAGAGAGGAGAAGAGAGAGTGTGTGTGTGTGTGGAGAGAGAGAGGGAGAGAGAGTGAGCTTGTGTGTGTGATTTTGTGAGAGGAGAGAGAGAAAAAGAGTGTGTGAGTGTGAGAGGAGAGAGAGAGAAAGAGTGTGTGAGTGTGAGAGGAGAGAGAGAGAGAGAGAGGAGTGAGGAGAGAGAGAGAAGAAAGAAAGAAAGAAAAGTTGTGTTGAGAGGAGAGAGGGAGAAAAAGAGTGTGAGTGTGAGAGGAGAGAGAGAGAAAGAGTGTGTGAGTGTGAGAGGAGAGAGAGAGAAGAGTGTGAGAGGGAGAGGAGATGTGAGTGTGAGAGGAGAGAGAGAGAAAAGTGTGAGAGGGAGGGAGAAGGTGTGAGAGGGAGGGAGGAAAGTTGAGAGGGAGGGAGGAAGGTGTGAAGGAGGAGGAAGAATGTGAAAGGGAGGGAGAAAGAGTGTGAGAGGAGGAGGAAGAGTGTGAGAGGGAGGAAGAAAGAGTGTGAGAGGGAGGGAGGAAGAGTGTGAGAGGGAGGGAGGAAGAGTGTGAAAGGGAGGGAGGAAGAGTGTGAGAGGGAGGGAGAAAGAGTGTGAGAGGGAGGGAGGAAGAGTGTGAGAGGGAGGGAGGAAGAGTGTGAAAGGGAGGGAGAAAGAGTGTGAGAGGGAGGGAGAAATGACAAACGCCGCGGGTGGATATTTCCATACATTTCCGGAATTAATAACTTTTCCACCGGAGTAGGTATTGAAACCTGTGTCGTTTCCCTCGCACACTCTCCCTACCCTACTCTTCCTTTACACATTGGATAATAAAATGGAACATTAGTTGAATGTTTTTCCTTTTTTTTAATGAATACATTTGTAGGATTGAACTGATTCTTTCTGAATACATGCGTGATGATCTGTCTTTTCAACATAATTATTTTTGAAAAATTCCCCTCGTTCTACATTAAGTAGATATTAGCGACAACTTTAACATAAATAAACTTAGTGTGATTTATGGATTGGTGTAATAATTTACACATTACATCGTTGTGTTGTGTTGGAAAATCCTCAAAAAATGGAGATGAGGTGGGTAGAAAGAAAGAATACTATTGCAGTTAAAATATTTTAATATTATTTGCAAAAAAAAACTTTAGTTCGCAAAAAAGAAGAAGAAGAAAAAAGTATTCGATGACGGTAAAATGGCACGAAAATAAGGAAAGTAAAAATATGCAAACATATAACATGTTTCGAATCCCACCCAGTACATGCTATACCCACATTAACTTCAACCAGCCTGAGTAGGGCCGGAATAGCTAGCCTCACGTGTACGGAGGGAACTGAATTTTCTGTGTGATAAGTCTGCTTCAACCGGGGATCTAACTCGGTATCTCTGGATTTTTATTATTATTATTATAACAAGTAGGTATAACAACAATAAGGATAAATACCTACGACTTAGAGTTTTTTACATCTTGTTACTGAAATTTCAATAATACGAAAAGTGACTAAGCAGAAAAAAAAATCCCGGGTCAGAGAGTAAACAAGATTATTATTCCGAAAAAAAAAAAATGAGAAAAAAAGTTTTCGATCGAATAAATTACTTTCCAAACCATGCTGTAAATATTTTTTCGACACCACCACGCAGGAAGGACCTGTCACATCCACACCTTGCTTGTTAGCAGCCAGAAGTGAATAAGATGCTGACGTAGGCTGCTGCTCATCAGGGAGCTTTCATTCAGCCAGCTTTTGTTGAAGAAGCAGCCAAACGTAAGAGGATGCGAAAGAAATTGGAAGAGATTGAGTTGAATGATTTTGATTGTTAACAGTTTGTTGATCTCCTTTTAGGAAGTTCTGAGAAATAGGAAGGAGACAGAAGGGGATGAGGAAAAGAGATAGGATATGTTAAGGTAGAAGAGGAGAGATAGGATATGTTAAGGTAGAAGAGGAGAGACAGGATATGTTAAGGTAGAAGAGGAGAGATAGGATATGTTAAGGTAGAAGAGGAGAGATAGGATATGTTAAGGTAGAAGAGGAGAGATAGGATATGTTAAGGTAGAAGAGGAGAGACAGGATATGTTAAGGTAGAAGAGGAGAGATAGGATATGTTAAGGTAGAAGAGGAGAGATAGGATATGTTAAGGTAGAAGAGAGAGAAGGATATGTTAAGGTAGAAGAGGAGAGATAGGATATGTTAAGGTAGAAGAGGAGAGATAGGATATGTTAAGGTAGAAGAGGAGAGATAGGATATGTTAAGGTAGAAGAGGAGAGATAGGATATGTTAAGGTAGAAGAGGGGAGATAGGATATGTTAAGGTAGAAGAGGAGAGATAGGATATGTTAAGGTAGAAGAGGAGAGATAGAAAATATTAAGGTAGAAGAGGAGAGATAGGATATGTTAAGGTAGAAGAGGAGAGATAGGATATGTTAAGGTAGAAGAGGAGAGATAGGAATATGTTAAGGTAGAAGAGAGAGATAGGATATGTTAAGGTAGAAGAGGAGATAGATAGTTAAGGGAGAGAGGATATAATTTAAGGTAGAAGAGGATAGATAGGATAATGTTAAGGTAGAAGAGGGAGATAGGATATGTTAAGGTAGAAGAGGAGAGATAGGATAAGTAAGGTAGAAGAGGAGAGAGATATGTTTAAGGTAGAAGAGGAGAGATAGGATATGTTAAGGTAGAAGAGGAGAGATAGATATTTAAGGTAGAAGAGGAGAGATAGGATATTTAAGGTAGAAGAGGAGAGATAGGATATGTTAAGGTAGAAGAGGAGAGATAGGATATGTAAGGTAGAAGAGGAGAGATAGGATATGTTAAGGTAGAAGAGGAGAGATAGGATTATGTTAAGGTAGAAGAGGAGAGATAGGATATGTTAAGGTAGAAGAGGAGAGATAGGATATGTTAAGGTAGAAGAGGAGAGATAGGATATGTTAAGGTAGAAGAGGAGAGATAGGATATGTTAAGGTAGAAGAGGAGAGATAGGATATGTTAAGGTAGAAGAGGAGAGATAGGATATGTTAAGGTAGAAGAGGAGAGATAGGATATGTTAAGGTAGAAGAGGAGAGATAGGATATGTTAAGGTAGAAGAGGAGAGATAGATGTTAGGTAGAAGAGAAGATAGGATATGTTAAGGTAGAAGAGGAGAGATAGAAATGATTAAGGTAGAAGAGGAGAGATAGGATATGTTGTAAGAAGTAGTAAGGTAGAGAGAGATAGGATATGTTAAGGTAGAAGAGGAGAGATAGATATGTTAAGGTAGAAGAGGAGAGATAGGATATGTTAAGGTAGAAGAGGAGGATAGGATTGTAAGGTAGAGAGGGAGTAGATTGTTAAGGTAAAGGAGTAGGATATGTTAAGGTAGGAAGAGGAGTGGGATAGGATATGTTAAGGTAGAAGAGGAGAGATAGGATATGTGTAGGTAAAGGAGAAGTGGTATGTTAAGGTAGGAGAGATAGATTGTTAAGGTAGAAGAGGAGAGATAGGATATGTAAGGTAGAAGAGGAGAGATAGGTTTGTAAGGTAGAAGAGAAGATAGGATATTAAGGTAGAAGAGGAGATGATAGATATGTTAAGGAGAGAGGAGAGATGATATGTTAAGGTAAAGAGGAGAGATGGGATATTTAAGGTAGAAGAGAGAGTAGGATATGTTAAGGTAGAGAGGAGAGTTAGGATATGTTAAGGTGAAGAAGATAGTGGATGTTAAGTAGAAGGAAGGATTTAGGAGTGGTTATGTAGTAGAAGAGTAGGATATGTAAGGTAGAAGAGAGTAGATAGGATATTGTTAAGGTGAGAGAGGAGAGATAGAATTGGTAGAGGTAGTGAAGGAGTAGGATAATGTTAAGTAGAAGAGGATGATAGATATGTTAAGTAAAGAGGTAGATATTAAGTAGAGAGAGAGATAGATATGTTAAGGTAGAAGAGGAGAGTGGATATGTTAAGTAGTAGAGAGAGATAGGATATTAAGGTGAAGAGAGAGATAGGATATGTTTAGGTAGAAGAGGAGAGATAGGATATTTAAGGTAGAAGAGGAGAGATAGATATTTAAGGTAGAAGAGGAGAGATAGATATGTAAGGTATGTAGAGGTAGAAATTAGGGAGAAGAGGAGATGGATTTTAAGGTTGAAGAGGGAGATAGGAATTTAAGGAGTAAGGAGAGATAGGATTGTTAAGTAGAAGAGGAGAGAAAGAGGAGATAGGTTGTTAAGGTGAGGGAGTAGGATATTAGGTAGAGGAAAGGGTTAGGTAGAGGGGATAGGTATGTGTGTAGAGGTGGTGTAATTGTAGGTGAAGAGGAGATAGATATGTTAGGTAAAGGAGAGTGTTGTGTAAGGTAGAAGAGGAGAGTAGGAGTTGTTAAGGTAGAAGGAGTGATAGGATTGTTAAGGTAGAAGAGAGAGATGATGTTAAGGTAGAAGAGGAGTTGTAGAGGAGGATAGTTGTTAAGGTGAGAGTGAGAGTAGGTGATATGTTAAGGTGAAGAGAGAGAGATTAAGGTAGTAGAGGAGAGTGGTTGTTAAGGTAGAAGAGGAGAGATAGATATGTTAAGGTAGAGAGGAGAGATAGGATATGTTAAGGTAGAAGGAGAGATAGGATATGTTAAGGTAGAGAGTAGATTTAAGGTAAAGGAGATAGGTAGTAGTAGAGAGGAGATAGGATATGTTAGGTAGAAGAGGAGAGATTTGATATGTTAAGGTAGAAGAGGAGAGATAGGATATGTTAAGGTAGAGAGAGGATGGATGTTAGGTAATGGAGTTATGGTAGAAGAGGAGAGATAGATATGTTAAGGTAGAAGAGGAGATATAGGATATGTTAAGGTAGAAGAGGAGAGATAGGATATGTTAAGGTTAGGGAGAGGATGGATTAGTAGTAAGATAGAAGTTAAGTAAGAGAGGATAGATATGTTAAGGTAGATAGGAAGATAGATAATTTAAGGTAAGAGAGTGGATATTGTTAGGTAGAAGAGGAGAATAGGATTGTAAGTAGAAAGAGATAGTATGTTAAGGTAGAGAGGATGAGATAGGAGTTGTTAGAGGTAGATAGGAGAGAGATAGATATGTTAAGGTAAGAGGGAGATGGATATTTAAGGAAAAGAATGTTAAAGGTAGAAGAGGAGAGAAGGATATGTTAGGTAAAGAGAGGTAGAATGAGAAGAGATATGTGATATGTGGTAGAAGAGGAGAGAGTGATATGTTTAAGGTTATAATAAGGAGAGTATAGTAGATATTATAGGTAGAAGAGGAGTAGAGAGCATAAATGTTAAGGGTAGAAGAGAAGAAGTAGTATATGTTGAGGTAGAAGAGGTAGATATAATACTAGCGGGCTAGCCCGCTTCGCGTGGCCAAGGCATGGCCACATTTTAGTTAAGGCATGGCCACCGCCGCTGCATAAGTTTTATGGTTATTGAAGCACTTCTTTATACACCAGGTTCTTTGTTATACCATCTGGCTGTAACACAATGAGGGACTTGGCAGACCTTACTCTTGAAAAAGCAACATACAGCTGACCGTGGGAGAAGCAATCTGTTCTAAGGTCAATTCCAGCTAACTCGAGAGTTTGCCCCTGTGCTTTATTTATCGTCATGGCAAAACATAGTTTTATGGGGAATTGAACTCTTTTGGAATTAAAGTGGTAGTCGGAAATCACATTAGAACCCAAGTGCATAGTTGCTAATGGATGAGCACACAAATAGCTCAGTGGTTAAGCACTCGCTTGCCATGCGGAAGGTCCCGGGTTCGAACCCCCGCGCCGACAAAAAAATCCTGTGTACATATACCGTTTCACCTGCACCAGCCCCTGTGAATATAACTGCCTCGATAATGTTTTTTTTTTTTAAAGGATGTAATTTGAAGCCGCGGGCCGTTACACAATTTCGGGGGTCTCAGATTTCTTAGTAATATTATTGGTGCTCCAACCTTAAGGCATAGCCGATGGGGTGGCAAGCCAGGCGGATTTAGTGTATTAAGAAATTCGGTTGGGTAATGGATGGCTTCTTCCTCTTCCACAACAGTGTCTACGGATTCGTAAGTTGATAGTTCAGAGGGCATTCTTTTTAATAAGTCATTATTAATTTCCAGAGCATTATCATTCTTTGGTGTTAGTATGGCCCTTATCTTTAGCCAAAAAGGGACAACAACACTTGGGTCATCTAGATTGGGGTAGATAGTGTCTAGGAAGGTGTTGTAATCGACTAATAAGTGACAGTGTTCGGTAGGAATTACAATTTTTTCATTTTGTTCATGTAACTGTCCATCCATCACCTATCCGACAAAAGATTCGAAAAAACTTCTGCATTTTGATCAGCGTGAAGGTGTACACGCATATTCAACTTTAAAGAAAGAACAGTTGTTATCTGTAGCCAAAAAATGGATGATTTTGAACATGCCTTCACTTCGTCAGCTCTTGTTCCACGTGGAACAACGGGTAAAGTTTGTCTAAAATCTCCAGACAGTAGCACAGTTTTACCACCCATAAGATTTTAAACACCACGAATGTCTTGTAGAGTACGGTCCAGTGTCTCTAAGCCAGTTTTATGAGTCATTGTACATTCATCATATACGATCAACTTGAAATCCCTGAGGACTTTGGCCATATCACTTTGCTTTCCAAAAATACAGCTTGGTGTATCTACTGAATTTAAATTGAGCGGCAATTTCAAAGCAGAATGAACAGTGCGGCCTCCTTCTATCAGTGTCGCGGCAATACCGGACGATGCAACAGCAATGGCAATATTTCCATCTTTGCGTATTGTAGCTAACAAAAGGTTTATTAAGAATGTTTTTCCAGTTCCACCTGGAGCATCTAGGAAGAACAAATTATTACCTACAGAATCAAGAGATGAAGTGACGCTCCAGGGTTGCCAGATGAACTTTGTGTAATTTCCCCACCATGTACAAAAAATTTCCCCAAAAACATGCTATTTTCAGAAAAATTCCCCAAAAAAAATCTACCGTTTATTTGCAGTTATTCAAACCCAAAAATGTGTTATTTTTGTTCTTTATATCTTAGACATGTTCTTCGTGTCTACTTGTCTAACCCTTATACTCACATATCAGTAAACACCAGCAAAAAAAAGTTTCAAAACATTAACCAACATTAACCAGATTCGTAATCAAAAAGTCATCCCAATCCAGAATTTGAACCATTAGCTATAAAGAACAAATATTTCCTCACATATGATATGGATCCATGAGACAAGCAGGGTTTCACTGAAAGACGTGAAGTAGGTTTATCTGAGGCAATAGCATATTTATATGAACCACAAGACAAAACCAATAGAATATTTTATGTATAGGAAGCCTAGAAGAAAAAAAGGCACCTCAACCTCAAGGTAAAATTAAACAGTAACACTGCAGTGGGAAGAAACTTATTTTTGTGAACGAGAAAAAATAATTCAGTACAATGTAGCAGAAAAAAGACATATTTAAAAAAATCACGATTGTCATTAGTTGGCCTTCACTCACTGAGTTACAGTTACTCAAGACAGCGGATACCCTGTCTTGCAAAAGTCTTAAATTTGTAGGTTCTCTTAAGCAAAAAAATTGTCTCAGGTCGGATTTGAATTTATTCATAAATATGGGCGACAATTTTGTTTTCAAGTGAATCTGAAGCACTTTTTTCTGTCTTAAGACAGACTTAAAATCATTGATAAATACGGGTGAAAGCCTTGATATTCTTTTTGGGACTCATACCCACAGATCACATGATATCTGTGTCAAAGACTTGATATTCTATTTGGGACTCATACCCACAGATCACATGATATCTGTGTCAAAGACTTGATATTCTATTTGGGAGTCATACCCACAGATCACATGACATCTGTGTCAAAGACTTGATATTCTATTTGGGACTCATACCCACAGATCACATGATATCTGTGTCAAAGACTTGATATTCTATTTGGGACTCATACCCACAGATCACATGATATCTGTGTCAAAGACTTGATATTCTATTTGGGACTCATACCCAAAGATCACATGATATCAGATCTGTGTCAAAGAGTTGATATTCTATCACGATTTTTTTTTTCTTCGAGAAATAGATTATTATGAATAAAATTAATGATACAGAAAATTAAAAAAAAAATATTTACCTTACCAAATTTTCCCAAATATTTCCCCAAAGTTGGAGTCTAAAATAATTTCCCCAAAATTTCCCCAGGAGCGTGTTTTTTCCCCATTTTGGGGAAAAAATCCCCCAATCTGGCAACCCTGTGACGCTCTGAATTACAGTTTCATGCACGTATCTCTGTTCACTATTGAGTAATGGCACTTTTTCAGAGACGAAAGACCTCATTTGAAACGTGTTGTATGAAATTTCTGCCAAATAAGTTCTGTTGGTAATAATGTTCACATTGCTTGCGCATCATCACAAACCCATGGCTAGGCATGCAGCATGGAACGTAGGGTATTCAATGCCGCCTACCATTTTGAGGCTTCTGAATGAAGTAGGTCCTCGCATTTTATGTAGAAGTAATCGTAGGTAGAAACATTCTGAGTCATTCGGATGTACGGTATAAATTTTACCAAGAACCTGGTCTTTTTTTACACCCGGATGTCCTGGAACAATTTATCTTTTTTTCCTTCTTTGGAACATGTTGTTTTTCCACACATAAAATGCTGGTACTTCATTATAAAAAAGAGTCTTTGCAAATTCATCCTGGTTGCATAGTTGGAAAAACGCTATTAATGTTGTTTTAGGAAGGTTTTCAATTCTCTGTTGGACATTTTCGGTTGTAAAAACTACCCTTTGTCCATTTTCAAAGTGGACGGCCAAATGTATGACAGGAGAGTATCTTTCATGAGTCGAAAAACATAGTATTCGCCATCCAGCTTGACCATAAGTTTAGAACCCCTATTTTCTTTTAAAATTTGTTTCTTATTATTCCCCTACATCACAAAAAAAGCTGTCTGCCAAATTTCAAGTCATTCGGCTCAACCGTTTTGAGAATCTTGCAAGACGCTAAAATGTCTACTTTTGTCCATAAGTTGAGGACCCCTGTTATCTTTGAAAAATCCTTTCATATTAAGCTTCTTCATCACTGAAAGAAGTTTTCTGCCTAATTTCAAGTCATTCAGCTCAACCCTTTTGAGAATCTGACAACACTCTAAAAATGACTAATTTTGATCATAAGTTGAGAACCCCTGTTTCCTTAAAAAAAAAAATCCGTTCTTAGTACGCCCCTACATCATAAGGGGAAGCTTCCTGCAAAATTTCAAGTCAATCGGCCCAACCGTTTAGGCTCTGCGTTGATTATGAATAAATGTTAATTTTTGGCCATAAGTTGAGAACCCCTGTTTCCTTCAAATAATCCGTTCTTAGTACGCCCCTACATCATAAAGGGACGCTTCCTGCAAAATTTCAAGTCAATCGGCCCAGCCGTTTAGGCTCTGCGTTGATTATGAATGAATGTAAATGGATTTTATATATATAGATAGATGATAAGGTAGAAGAGGAGAAATAGGATACAATAAAGTAGAAGAGGAGAGATAGGATATGTTAAGGTAGAAGAGGAGAGATAGGATATGTTAAGGTAGAAGAGGAGAGATAGCATATGTTAAGGTAGAAGAGAAGAGATAGCATATCACCAAACTAGCTCCTTAACTAATAGGACCATGTATGACAAAAGAACTCGTATAGAAATGATAAGAGAAAGATAATGAAAAGGACGCACAAAAATTGTTTAAAAATATGAAAGTAGTAGAAGCCAAGAAGATAGAAATATCAAGGAACGTAGAAAGAGACTTGAGTGCATTTTCTTCTGAATGCCTCACATTGGAAGGAGCCTCACAACTTTTTCATCCCCCCCCCCTTCACTTTTTTTAACAAAAGCCCCAGAAAAATAATTCATCATCCAGCGTTTCTCTTCCCTAAACTTCACACAAAATGTAAAACTCAGCAAAAGTCTGGAGAGGGGGAGAAGGAAAGGAAACAAGGAAGGGAGAGAGAGAGAAACCAGAATTTTGTCCCCATCTATTCACTCTGCCACCTCCATTTCTTAATGTAATTAAGTTCTCAGCAAAAAAAAAGGAAAAAAAAACTCTTAAGCTTTCACTAAAATGAAAAATAATAGGAAGTAAAAAAGCCTCCTGACGGTTTGAAGAAATGAAAATAAATTGTCTTCTGTGGTGCGGTTGTAGCGCGGTGTCAAAGGCTCCTTGGAGTTGTGAACACGTGTCCTCTAGATTTGAGATCTCGGAATGTGACAACATCATGCTTTTCCATATCCAATTCCATTAGGAAATTGTTTCACACACATAATTTTTTTTTCAACCTCAATTTCTAAAGCAAAGCTGTTAATAAACAACTTTCTTCCACCGTTATATCACAGTTAGGGACTTTGTGTTGTAAAACACACCTCCCCTAGCGGAGAAAGCTAGATTTCTGAAAGTAGAGTGTACCTTTCTGGTTGGAGAATAAGAAGATTATTATGGTTTGTATCTTTTCGATAGATAAAATTTCTCAATTATAATAATTTTTCGAACTGGGGTTCGAGCCCACATCAACCGTCAGATTAAGGAAGAGATGTTTATTTTTGGATCAGTCAAATTATAGCTCCAGAATTCAGTATCAACAGTCTTTTATAGGTGGTGTTCTCTCTCTCCCTCTCTCTCCCTCTCCCTCTCTCTCCTCTCCCTCTCCTCTCTCCCTCCCTCCCTCCCTCCTCCCTCCTCCTCCCTCTCTCTCTTCCTCCCTCCCTCTCTCTTTCTCTCTCTCTCTCCCTCTACCTCTCCCTCTCTTTCCCTCCCTACCTTTATGATTTTTCAAAAGTTTCTGCTGTTGACAGTTACCGAAAACACAAACTTTGAAGTCAGAACATTACACTACACACATAGTTTTAAGTAAGTTAATGATGTAACTTGAGGTTTACATAAAATGTAATCCTAAAAGTTGCCTTACTATGCATTAGCTCAGACCTCTTGTTAAAGCAAGTTTTTTTTAACTTTTCTGGAGATAAGACTTTCATTATGTATTTTAGAACTATAAGTTATCATATTTGTGTTAATCAGTTTCGTGATATCACAACTACTCAAACTCGCTTTACTATATCTACGCTGAAACCGGGACTAGAACCACCGACCTCCAGTTTACAAGTCCACCGCCTTATCGATCAAGCTACTGAGGTCGGTTTGTAGAACTATAATTCTGCGCTACCCACTGAAATTGTGATATAATAACACAAAGAAACACATTTATTTATTTATAATTTTAGAACTAAGAAACAATAAATAAACAATGTTGCATACCGCATACCGTATAGTATGTACGTTTTTATCCAATGCGAGAGAGAAGTCACAAATTCCAATAATCGAACCCAAGGTCTTGTTCTAGTGCTCATTATATACGTACATTAGCATATTTACATTATCTTTTGGGTCGGATCCCTCTCACATTTCCTATTCTAGAAATCAAAAACAGTTGTTCTTAGTTCAAAATCAAAAATCAAAACAATCTACTAAGTTACATAGGGCCAAATTATGAAACAGGATTAAAGTTAAGATAAGGTAGAGTTGGAGTTTCAACCAATCACAGCGCATTAACCCCGAGTAGAGGGAGAGTCTGGCTTATCTTAACTATCCTGTTTTATAGTTTGGCCCTTAGTAACGCCTGTCCTACCTTCAGGTCCTTTACAACCAAAATCAAAAATGTTAATTGCTTGGAAGAGCTCAATTTTATCCTACACAAAAAGCCCTTTGAAAAACCTGTTACCTCCGAAGAAAATTTCCGATCGAGATTACTATACCATGTGTTTATTCTGTTCTACTATCACAAAGTGTTTTGCGATCTCATGAGAGTCGGGAGTATCAGATGTGAACAATAATGAACCCAGTGCTTTTTAATTAAAAACGAATTTGCTCCTGCGAGCGCCTACAGAAAGGTTTCTTTGATGAGGAGAAATACACTACACGAAGGACTCTTTGGGGGGGAGGAAGACACTTTGGGAGGGAAAGGAGGAAATCCAATATAAGATGTCTGGAGCAGAACACGGGACCTTTGAAGTCTGTGGACAGTTGGCACAACAGCGGGGAATTTGGCAGTGCCGTTGTTACAAGCAGCGCTGTAGCTAATCATTATTAAATTTGATGCATTAAGGGCCGAATGAAAAAAAGAAAAGAATGATAAATATATAAATTTGAGAAAGATAATGCAGACTGTCCCTTAACTATAGCGTACTTATTATAGCCCCACTTGAGGTACGGTAGCTATTTCTTGTCATCCTTGTTTATAATTCGGACATTAAATTTTAGAGTTTATCAAAACTAGCGGACTTGTGTTTTGGAGAACAGTGGTTCATTGTCCCACGAATAACGAATTTTTATAAAGAGGATTCAAGTGACAGTTACAACACTAATTTAATAAACAAGAACTCATTCTGTGCTTCGCCACTGGACCATTGAAAAAGATATAACTATGAAACCAAGGAGAAGCTAACATGATTTCGTGATTCGCCACTGAAGCAGGAACGAGGATGTTCATCCAGGAAAGCAGGAAACAGCTCCCCTGATTTCCTCTTATTAATAATAATCTTTCCTTAATAATAATCTTTCCTGTTTAATTAAAGCCAAGCTTTGAGTATTATCAAAGAAAATGATGATTTTCTTTTATCTTTTTCGGCTTTTTTTCTTAATTCCATTCCCCAATTAAACCTTGCTCCTGTTTCTTCCTCTAACCTCTCTTGTTATTTTCTCTTTTTCGCTAATTTTTTTGTAAAACTCTCTTTCCTTGGAAATTCCCTTATTTTTTGTAAGCCAGGTTGGAATAATGAACCAAATTTGTAAGAGAAATTTGTGAATTGCTAAGAAGGGAAAGTAAAAAGAAGTAGATGAAAGTTAAGAGTAAATGGAAATAAATAAATTACAAAAGAATACTAGAATAGGCAAGTTCACGACGTTTCTGGGTAAAAGATGAGTAACAAAAATAAATACTTTTAATTTCATCAAGCCCAATTGTAACTGGTTTTTTTTTTTAAGCAATAATAAAGAGAAAACAATCGCTTTTAAAATTAAGAACAGAATTAATTATAAAACAGGATTATAGTAAATAATGTTATGATATAAGCTAGATTGTCCGTCAAGTCCGGCTATAGTGCGCTGTGATTGGTTGAAACTCTGACTTGAAGGCGTGTCTTGCTTATCTTAATTCTACTCCTGTTTCATAATTTGGCCCTATATCACTTCCAATATCTCTTCTTAATCTTCTTATACATTATTTATTTATTTAACCGGGACATTACAAGTTATCCTCCTATTTTGGGATTTTTACCACATAATAATACGTCATGGGCTTACTGCTGGAATAATGGGACTTAAAAGTCCTAATCGGACCGTATAAATAAGGCGATATTATTATTATCATAGCTAAGGCTGAAAATGGAGTATACCACTCGTTGAGGGGGAGGGAAGGAGGATGGGAGGGGAAGGAGGATGTAAGGAGGGAGCGATGAGAGGAACTGATAGGAGGTATATTAGTAATCCCTACAGGGGGCACAAATACCACAGCAAGTCGAAAAGCCCCATGACTTTTCTCCTCTGCTCTTCAGGAGGTTTTAATCTCGTTTCTCTCTCTTCCTCTTCCTTCTTCCGCCCTCTCTCTCTCTCTCTCTTTCTCCCTCTCTCTCTATTCCTCCCTCTCCCTCTTTTTTCCTCTCTCTCTTCCTCCCCCTCTCTATCTCCCTCGCCCTCTTGAATATCTCCTACTGTGTTGGTATCAGACAGCAGTTGAGAAAACAACAAGTTATCCGAAAGGGAAGATAAAATATCTGAGGATGGAGAGGCGAGGGAAAGAGAGAGAGAGAGAAAGAAAGAAAGAAAGAGAGAAACCGTTCTTTCGCTATTTTCCACAAAACGCACTCAAGCAACATCAAGCTTGGTAAAAACTTGGGTTGATGACCATTCTCGTTTAAGCACATCCGAGGTAATTTTGGTCAAATGTGAGTAGCTGTGTTTGTGGAGTGAGTGCGGTGTTAAAGCCGCGTCCCGGTAAAAAATAACCCATTAGTGGAAATAGATTTACTATCACAGTTAAATTAATAAATATAATAGTCTGAATTTAATTTTATATACATTTTTTTTGTTTTCAGGTAAGTTGATGAAATTTTTTGAAGGGCACTATGAAATCAGGGGAGTTTAAAGTATCCTCCAAGTACTGGTAAGTATATAAAGTTGTTAACTATCTAACTAAATTTCATCTTCAAAGATTTCCAAATTCATATTATTTTGTCTAAAATACTCGAAAAATAATACAACGGACCTGATAAATTTTGCTGGTTTCTTGTAGAACATCAGCACTTTTTGTAATTTGAAACAAATTTCGTTTTTTTGCTACAGCGAAATATTCTTTGTTGTATTAAATTTAATATTCTGGTGCTCTTTTCTTTCTCATCTTCTTCAACGTTCTCGAAAATGAAAAAAAAAAACTATATAAAAATATAATCAAATATACCGGGTACCCTAGATACAACTCAATCTTACTATCCCAAATTTCTACAGAATTTTGGAGTCCGCTAATTTTGAATATGAAGAACTATATGAATTTCGGGAGAACCAAAATGATCCTTACAATTATTTGTTTATTTATACCGTGTACCTTTTTGCGGTATTACGCAATCGAATATAGTAATAGTTATAAAAAAAAGGAAATGCAAATTCAATGATCTCGTGTAGAACATTAAATCAAATATTTAAATTGCTTCTTTTCTTCGAAAAATCAAATACCAAAATTCAATATCACATTAAACTGATTCAAAGGGTGTACTTTGCACATCCACCATTTTTTCATGTTTCCCCGAAAGCGAATCCAACGAAATTCATATTTCCATGCTTCAAAAGATCACATCCCACCCTGTATAATAAAAAAAGCACTTTTGCACCCCGAAAAAAGAAATTCATTCTTATTTGGATCTGATACGTTTGATATTGTATTGTATTGTGTTGCGTGGGTGCGACCGAGCAAGCTTTCGGAACTTTTGTTTCCAACACTCGGGTGCTAAAATGTGAATGCTAGAAACACTTGGCTCCTGAAAATATGGGACTTATTTATGTATGTATGATTTTTATTTGTGATGAAGCACAAGGCCTCTTCACAAGTTTTTGTGGGTAGCGCAGCATTAGTAAGAGCCTTCACATTTCGAATTATTCTATTACATTAATTTCTTTTTACTCTGGTAATGCCGCCACAGGTCTTTACTCATACAAGTAACTACTCATTTTTGCTCACGAGGTATGAGTGGACCCCGAACATCTAAGTACAGATCAGAAAAATTCCTGCCCCGCTGGGAATTGAACGCAGGTCACCATGCGTGCAATGCCTAGCGCGCTAGCTCACTCTGCCACGGTGACTGCTTATGGGACTCATTTGATATTATTGTACTGTTTGATACGTATGTAATGTATGATTGTTTTCGTAACTTTTCATTGTACCATTATCTCGGTACCATTGTACCATATACTCTACCAGGTAACCCGGTAGTCCCGGCACTTTATCGCCGTTGAGGTTTTTACCTGTTGAAAAGTTCAACACGAGTGAGTTACAGTGAGTGAACTAACTATCGTGATTTTCGTAATATTATTTTTATATCTTTATGTTTTTCTTTGTTAATCTTCCACAAAAAAAAAACAAACCTTAGTCAGTATCTGTAAAATAATTAGTGTTATTATTCTGTGTTATCGAAATACTTTTATCTTTTCGCATTTTTGTGTAATTTAAATTAAACCAAAAAAGTTTTTATCTGTACCGTCCGCTATGTAAATTGTGTAGTCATACTATATAATATACCTATCCATGTATTGGTTCTATCATTACCTACTCTAACTGATTTTATAAAATCGGACTTTGGACCCTAGACTCTTTGTGTGCTCGATACCTATCACCTATATCATTCGCTTTACTTATCTCTATCAATACATTACATAACTGTTTATCTACTTCATCCATAGCACATAGCTATACCGAATTACCAAACCTAGCATACAAGCACCTCATTGAACAATGTTGACAAGAGCAGCTCAGGCGCGGCGTGCTGGGGGCGGGACATTGGGGAATCGGAACTCAGTACCAAGAACATCCCTTACAAGAGATCAGCTTGCAACACCTCAGGACAATTCAAAGCCTGCTCTTAAGGTCAAATCAAACCCTAAATTGGACGCGAGGACTAGAACCCCTAAGGCTACTGCGGCCACTAACAGAACTGCAAAGACTTCTACACATACCCCAACATCAAGCTCACCCCGTCCTCCTCAGTCACGACCAATTGAGAAAGTTGGAAATAGACCTTATGTGTATACACCTCACCCTTCTGCTAGCAACTCCACACATGCTACATACAAAAAAGAGAGCTTGAAATCCTCGAATGATTTAATATCATTAAAAAAGGAAAATGCCAGTCTTCACAATCAGCTGGAAAATCTACAAACAGAACTTGAACATATAAGAGCTATGTACACCAATCTACTCAAGTCGAAACCTGTAATCCCAGGCTGTCCCGGCGGAGCGGTTTCTGCGGTTGGATCTACGGCCCCTGACACTGGCGGTCCCGGCGGAGCGGTTGCTGCGGTTGGACCTGCGGCTCCTGGCACTGGCGGTCCCGGCGGAGCGGTTGCTGAGGTTGGACCTGCGGCTCCTGGCACTGGCGGTCCCGGCGGAGCGGTTGCTGAGGTTGGACCTGCGGCTCCTGGCACTGGCGGTCCCGGCGGAGCGGTTGCTGAGGTTGGACCTGCGGCTCCTGGCACTGGCGGTCCCGGCGGAGCGGTTGCTGAGGTTGAACCTGCGGCTCCTGGCACTGGCGGTCCCGGCGGAGCGGTTGGACCTGCAGTTCCTCACAATATCTTCTCATCTGAGTCAAATCCCTCCCTCACTCAACATGATTGTTCCCCTGAGAAGCAACGCGTGCTAGTAGTGGGCGACAGCATGTCACGTGACTTTGGCTCAATTCTTTCAAACTTACTCCCTGAGTATGAGGTTACATGTCTTACCTATCCAGGTGCATCTTTTTCTCGAGTTGTTCACAACCTCGACTCACAGACCAAATCTTTCACTAAAGCTGATTTTGTTTTCATTCTTGCAGGTTGCAATGATATACCTTATCTTCATCCTCAGCTCTTGGACCAAATTTTCCAAGGAATTCAAAATGTTTTCTCTCGAACATCAGTGATTATATCAAGTGTGCCCTTTATGTTTCACACTAGTCGCTTTAATTCTAATATATTTTCTACTAATCTTAATTTGTTTCGTATTAGTCGCCAGTACAAGTTTCACTACCTTAATTGTAATTTTATATTGTCACGTAGAATGTATACTAGGCATGGCTTACACCTCAATGTCATAGGTAAATCTACAATATGCAACAGCCTAGTAAGAATTATTTTATCGATCTCTAGCAATAATTTTAAACTCTTTAAATCATTCTACAATATTCCTGTAAGTTCAACTGGTCAATTCATAGCTACAAACTCTAGTCATTTTACACAGTTAGATATTCCCTCCTCTCTATCAAATGTTACCTGCCCTGTAAACTATCAAGATACCTCTATGAATGAATTAATTAATGATTCCCTCTTAATTCTAAGTCCCAGCACTACTCAGCCTAGTCAAAATGTAAATCTGAAGTCTTTTAACAATAAACCTGGAAATACTATCATAACCATTGGCAAAAATAATCTAGAATTAGATGAAACTTTCAGTTTAGGTAACGACGAAGCAGGTACCCAGTTTTTTCTATAATAATTCGTCTCTCTCACCTTTCGCGCAGCCTTACTATCCCGCTCATAAATTTAACCCAAACATAAAAACTAATCTCATAACTTGTACTCCTTCCTCTTATATCCAACCCTCACAAAGAATTAATTACTCGTCCAGCTCGCCAGAAGTGACAGTAACACACACACACCACACACCAGTCAACACACCCAGATCTCAGCTTTCTGCACTAGCCATCCCATATTTTCCCACATCCTATACACATATCAATGATTATTTAAACAGTCATAATTCAAAGCTGCAAACGCTTACAATCTTACACCACAATTTACAAAGCATCAGAAATAAAATACCATCCGTTGAGCTCTTCTTCCACATATTATATGATTACTATCGCCATACACCTGCGATCTTCTGTGTGACAGAATCCTGGTTATCTCCTCAAAACTACCAATGTACAAATCTCCCAGGGTACACTAATGTCTCGAGCTACTATAGACCAAATCGCTTGGGCGGGGGAACTTCCATTTTCGTCAAGGATAACTTGGACTTCATCCCCCTTGACACTGGAGTGGAACCGTTAGAGTTCTCTTTTGAGTTTTGCGCTGTAACCTCTTGCTCTTTAGATATTGCAATCCTGTGTATCTACAGGTCTAATAATCTGAATTCCAGTTTTCCTGTTTTCTTCCACAATCTTGAGCTAATCTTACAAAAATTGAATAAATACAAATTTTTAATCCTATGTGGAGACTACAACATTGATACTCTTAAAGACTCCAAAGAAAGGTCTGAATTTCTATCTCTCCTGGAAATGTTTAATATGAAGCTTACAGTGCATTCTCCTACCCGTGTTGCGAATGGATCTATCTCGTGTGTAGATAATATCATCATAAACTTTCCTATCAATAATCTCCTAAACACTGAAACAAACATATTTAGTGGTCTCGGAGACCACAAATATGGCCAAGTAATCTCATTTCAGGTTGGTAGTATGAGCGAAGCCAAAAAGATTATTACACGTACCTTTAAACACTCACAAGTAGAACTCTTTAGGAATGCTCTTTGTTCAGCAGACTTTTCTGAAGTTTACACACTCACCTATCTAAATGAAAAAATGCAAGCATTCCACAACACGTTTTTCAACTTGTTTCATTTGATTTTCCCCTATAAAACCATAAGAAGCTCTAATCAAACGCATAATAAAAGCTGGCTGACTCGGGGTATAAAGACCTCTTGCTTAAAAAAACGTTCACTACACCATCTATGTAAGTACAGTCGAGATCCAGCGGTACACGCTCACTATCGACAGTACTCAAATATGTTGGCCAAAGTGGTGAGAGCAGCCAAGACAAGGCATACAACAGATCTCATAAATACAGCTCCCAAACACAAGAAAATTAAAACTATATGGAGTATAGTAAGTACTTACAGTAAGACCAGCAACAAGCAACATGTAGATCTCAGGCTATTGGGAGACGGGGGAGAGGTGAGGAACCCCCGGGACGTGGCAGAGATGTTTAATAAATATTTCATTGAAATACCTCTGCAGTGTCGGGCACAGCCTGTTACATCACTCACGCCTGTCTCTGTTACTGCATCCATCAACAGCCACTCTGCCACATCAGTCCCTACACTGTACACTAACCCCTCAGTTCTCACTAGTCACTCGAACACATCAGTCCCTACATTGTACACTAACCCCTCAGTTCTCACTAGTCACTCTAACACATCAGTCCCTACACTGTACACTAACCCCTCAGTTCTCACTAGTCACTCTACCACATCAGTCCCTGCATTTTACAATAACCCCTCAGTTCTCACTAGTCACTCTAACACATCAGACCCTACACTATACACTAACCCCTCAGTTCTCACTAGTCACTCTAACACATCAGTCCCTACACTATACACTAACCCCTCAGTTCTCACTAGTCACTCAACCACATCAGTCCCTACATTTAACACTACCTCTTCAGTCCTCACTAGTCACTCTAACACATCTGTCCCTACACTTTCCACTACCTCTTCAGTTCTCACTAGTCACTCTACCACATCAGTCCCTACACTTTACACTACCTCTTTAGTCCACACTAGTCACTCTACAGCATCAGTCCCTACACTTTACACTACCTCTTCAGTTCTCACTAATCACTCTACCACATCAGTCCCTACACTTTACACTACCTCTTCAGTTCTCACTAGTCACTCTACCACATCAGTCCCTACACTTTACACTACCTCTTCAGTCCTCACTAGTCACTCTACAGCATCAGTCCCTACACTTTATACCACCTCTTCAGTTCTCACTAGTCACTCTACCACATATGTCCCTACACTTTACACTACCTCTTCAGTTCTCACTAGTCACTCTACCACATATGTCCCTACACTTTACACTACCTCTTCAGTTCTCACTAGTCACTCTACCACATATGTCCCTACACTTTACACTACCTCTTCAGTCCACACTAGTCACTCTACAGCATCAGTCCCTACACTTTACACTACCTCTTCAGTTCTCACTAATCACTCTACCACATCAGTCCCTACACTTTACACTACCTCTTCAGTTCTCACTAGTCACTCTACCACATCAGTCCCTACACTTTACACTACCTCTTCAGTCCTCACTAGTCACTCCAACACATCTGTCCCTACACCTTACACTACCTCTTCAGTTCTCACTAGTCACTCTACCACATCTGTCCCTACACCTTACACTACCTCTTCAGTTCTCACTAGTCACTCTACCACATCAGTCCCTACACCTTACACTACCTCTTCAGTTCTCACTAGTCACTCTACCACATCAGTCCCTACACTTTACACTACCTCTTCAGTTCTCACTAGTCACTCTACAGCATCAGTCCCTACACTTTATACCACCTCTTCAGTTCTCACTAGTCACTCTACCACATCTGTCCCTACACCTTACACTACCTCTTCAGTTCTCACTAGTCACTCTACCACAACAGTCCCTACACTTCACACTACCTCTTCGGTTCTCACTAGTCACTCTACCACATCTGTCCCTACACTGTACTCTACCTCTTCAGTTCTCACTATTCACTCTACCACATATGCCCCTACTTCTTTCCTAACCTCTCCACATTTCACCTCACATCCTACAACTTCTACTCCATTAATTCAAAATTTTAGACTCTATCCAACTAACCCCGTCGAAATTATGAAGATCGTAGGTAACATGGAGAGAAAAATGTCGAGTGGTGAAGACTCTGTACCATTAACTCTTATTAAAGATATAATCTCACTCGTTGCTGAACCACTCGCACATATTTTTAATAATTCCTTCTCATCTGGTCAGTTTCCTCAATGCTTCAAATACTCAGTCATTACACCAATACATAAAAAGGGCTCTAAAAAAGATGTAGCAAACTATAGGCCAATATCTCTCCTGAGTAACTTTTCCAAAATCCTAGAAAAAATTGTCCACTACCGACTGTCAACCTACTTAGAAGAAAATAATCTACTCATAAGGGAACAATTTGGGTTCAGGGCCGGCAAATCTACTGCTGATGCCGTGGCATGTTTTCTGTCTACTCTCGAGAGTGCTCTGTCCTCTAAAAAGCATGTAATAGGTCTATTCTGTGACCTGTCTCGTGCTTTTGACTGTTGTGACTCTTCAGTCCTCCTGTCCAAACTCCCAACTTTTGGCGTAAATGGTTCTGCTCTGGAGTGGTTTCGATCCTACCTTCAGGACAGGCATCAAAAGACCAAGGTACCTTGTATCAAACATGGAACCAGGACTTTTGAGTACTCAGCAGCACAGCTGGTCATGTCGGGTGTCCCACAGGGGTCGGTTTTGGGGCCACTTTTATTCATACTGTATGTGAATGACCTTACTTCCTCATCTGATCAAGGTAGCTTCACAATGTTTGCTGATGATACCACGGTCCTTATAACAGGAGAAAATAAAACCCTGGTTTACGAAAAACTTAATTCCCTACTCCTAAAAATACAGGCATGGTTCTCAACAAACAAACTGAAGCTAAACTCCAACAAAACCACATACATGTATTTTAATCCCCACACAAACGATAGTCTACACCCCATCACCTGTGGCGGCCTAACTGTCTCTCACTCTAGAGAAGTGAAATTCCTAGGCATGCTTCTTGACGATAGACTCAAATGGAAGTCCCATGTTGAATACATCAAGGGAAAACTTTCTTCGGCCATCTATGCTATATCATCTGTAAAAAAAAACGTGGGATCTGAACCTGCCCTCCTCTCCTACTTTGGTTATTTCCATAGTATTATGTCCTATGGAATTGTTTACTGGGGGTTTTCATGCTATGCTAGGGATGTCTTTCTGCTCCAAAAAAGGGCCCTTCGATCTGTATTTGATCTAAAGAGAGATGTGTCGTGCAGACCAATTTTTAAAGAAAAAAATATTATTACCATGTGGGGTCAACTAGCCTTGGATACATGTGTTCTTATACATAAAACCAAAGAATCCATTAATCGCCATAGCAGTATCCATGGCTACAACACAAGAGGAAGGGATAATCTTGTTACTAGTGGGGAGACACTCTTCCACAAATCTTACCTGAGTGCAGGTATTAAATTATACAACATATTACCAAACGCACTAAAGGAGAACAATAACATTGATTTATTCAAAACTTCACTCAAGGAGATTATCATGAATGTGTCTCCCTACAGTCTACAGGATTTGACCCAATCTCTCGCTTCATAATCAGTCAACCCTCCATTCTATCTAGTCATCTCTCCTTTCTTTACCTCCATCTAGTCAAATGTCACATAGAACCCATATAAATATTAGCTCAATTATATATATTATTATTATTAATATTTTTTAATTTTTTTTTTTTTTTTTTTTTTTTTTTCTGTTTAATTTTATGTTATCTTATCTGTATTTTCTGTCTTTTGTTCTACTTCTCTGTAACATTGTGTACATGCATTTTTGTATAATTTCACAATAAAAATAAATACCAAATACCAAATACCTGTGGCTGGGTTCCTATTTGGAAGTTTAAAAAATCCTTAGTCCGCACCGAAAGACCAATAGGAGGCTCTGTGCCAATGTGGGAGTCATTTGGTCTAGCCGTGTTTGAGTTCTATTGATTAAGAACGAAAGAAATGTAATTAATTGTCTTTAACGTTTATTTCACAAATTAATGACAAGGTAGGAATTAATGACCTTTAAATATTTTAACAGTTCTTCTACCCGTTACACTGAAATCCGCCAACGTCAAATCAGCTATCCCCAGAATAGGAGTCTGACATCTACCAGCTAGCTGCTGTAGGTTGGTTTCAATTTTATTTAGAAATGTAGAGATAACTTAATTTTTTACCAAAAAATATTCTATCAAGTTCGGTTATTACAATGTTGAAAGCGAGTTCATCTTCAGCCATCATAAGCTTTTCCAAGGGAAGGAAAGTGGTCCTCTTTGTTTGCTCGCGGGTGTACATTTCTCGCAGTAAAACATTTCATCAGATGTTTCGGAAACTCGATATTTCCATGTCATACAAAGTTATGACTTTGAGAACACTTTGACGGGAAATATTATATTTCGGAAAATTGAACATCTTCCAGCTCTTTCTCATTTTTTTCTTGCATTCTTCTCTCTCACTTCTTTTCTCATTTTCCTGCTCGCTTCTTGTAAAATGTCTCATCTTCTTTTTTTACTTTTCATTTACCATTTCTTTGAAATCTCTCTCTCTCTTTCTTTCTCTCTTTCTTTCTCTTTCTCTCTCTCTCTCTCTTTCTCTCTCTTTCTCTCTCTCTCTCTTTCTCTCTCTTTCTCTCTCTCTCTCTCTCACACACACACACAAACAACAGTTGATAACATTTTTCTAAAGTACATTTACCCTCTCCTTTTGTAACCATGATTGTACTGTAAAAAAAAAACATCCACATAAAAAACGAACCAGATTTAACAAACCGCTGATAAAAAGGAAAAGCCGTTCGCCACAATATGAACCCCAAATAATCTGATTTCCAGTTGTGTACATAAACAAATAATGTGTCAGCTATCACACCACCATCACATACATACCATTCCCTCCAACCCCACACACATACCCCCCCCCCCCCCCAACAAACACACACACCACACCACCCTATCACATACCTCCATGTGTCAACAATTCTTCCGGAATGTTCACTGATAGGAAAAACAGAATTGACCAAATACCTATTCTGTCGCGAAATATTACCACTGATCAAATACCTACCCTCTCCCAAATAAAATTATATGGTCATAATATTTCCATTTAATTTCTAAAACAGAATTGACCAAATACCTATTCTGTCGCGTCTCTCATCAAATATTTACCCTCTCCCAAATTTCATTGTCATATCTCCATTCCTCTTTCTAACAAGAACATACAAAATATTTATTTCTTGTACCTGACCATAGTGTTGTATTTTATGTACCTGGGTAAAACATGGACTATAACCGTTAATTTGTGAAAATTACAAAAAAATATTTGTGTATTGAAATTTGTCATGAACCTATAACATACATAACTTATGCATGGCTAGTGGCTACTATGTGATCCCATTCATATTTGTTTCACGCAGTTTCTCCATCATGTCAGACTGTCACGCACTTTTCCGACACTTTTCATTATTCACGACACATTAGTACATCCTGTTTGTATCCAATATCCACATGTGTTCATACATAGAGTATCACAATGTGCTGGTACAGTTGTAATATAAGGATGTGTTTTACATATATTATTTCTTCAATGGGGAAGCTTGGGTTTGTTTCGGGAGGGATGGGTTTGAGTGCTTGGAATCCTTAACACGCAATGTGTTGCTGTTTCCAATATTGTGACATGTTGATGCTATGGGAAGAATTTAGGAAGAGAAAGTGAGTGAATGAATGCTGAAAGAGAGAGAGAGAGAGAGAGAAAGAGAGAAGAGAAGGAGAGAGAAAAAAAAGAGAAGGAAACAGGAGAAGAATATGCATGGAGAAGAAAAGCAAGAAGTAAGGATAACAGAAATACACATCAGGTAGAATAACAAGGGAATAGAAAAAAGTGAGATAGAATCCAGATAGATGAGAAAGAGAAGGAGGGACAGCAAGAGAAATAGACGGAAGAGAAATATATTAGAAAGGAAACAGGAGAAGAAAATAGACATAAAGAGGAAAACGAAGGAGTAAGTAAGGATAAGAGAAATACACACCAGAGAGAACATCAAGACGGAAGAAAGAAAGATAGATAGAATACCAGATAGATAAGCAATTGAGATAGAAAGAGCGAAGAGAAGAATAGGTATGAAAGAGAAAATCAAAAAAGAAGCAATAAGAGAAATTCACATCAGAGAGAATATCAAGGGGAAAGAAGAGAGACAGATGGAATACCAGAGATGGAACGTTAATGCCTTTGTAATGTATGCAGAGCACGAGATTGAACTAGAGAGACTTTCAACAGACTTCAAATCTCAGAGGCTTGAGTTCTACAATACAACATACAATCGTATTGTATAGTTCCAAGTGACCTATTCTACATCTTTCAAGCACTAACATCCTTTACCGACCTCTATATTAAGCACTCAAATACTGCGATTAATCCTATTATTATCATTGAAACATCAGCAGCAACAATAACAACAGCAGCAACAATGAGCGCACGATTAGCTCAGTGGTTAAGCACTCGCTTGCCATGCGGAAGGTCCCGGGTTCGATCCCCCGTGCCGACAAAAATTTGTATTCTTAATTAAATTACAATTGTTTGTAAGGGATACCTTCCGGTGCGCTCGTGTTGACCCAGCACCTAAATGGGAAGTATTGTGTCACTTCTCGCCCATCAGAGGGGAGGCATACTACGGGATGGGCAGGCTACAACACAGACCACAAGCGTCTACAGTAGCTCCTGTTTCATGGCTACGAAAAAAAAAAAGGCTGTGAAACACTCATCTTTAAAAAAAAAAAAATAAAAAAAAAATAACAACATCAGCAGCAACAATAACAACATCAGCAGCAGCAACAATAACAACAACAGCAACAATAATAACAACAACAGTAGCAAAAATAACAACAACAGCAGCAATAATAACAACAACAGTAGCAACAATAACAACAGCAGCAGCAATAATAACAACAACAGCAGCAATAATAACAACAACAGCAGCAGCAATAACAACAGCAGCAGCAACAATAACAACAACAGCAGCAATAATAACAACAACAGCAGCAATAATAACAACAACAGTAGCAACAATAACAACAGCAGCAGCAACAATAACAACAACAGCAGCAACAATAACAACAACAGCAGTAGTAGCAGTAACATCACCGTTACCATTAATTACCAATATTTGATCTTTTGAATGCCGTAGCTGCTGAAATGTTGAGGGCTCGTTTCCTTTGAATCCGGAACGCCAGGCGTTTAGTACCACTTTATATCCTTCATAAACCTTTGAGTTCCTCTCTCCCTCTTTCTCCTTTCCCTCTCTCATTTTCTCGCCTGCTTTGAGTTCCTGTTTCTCTTTGCCTCTTTTTATCCTTGCATCATTTTGTAGTTACTTACTCTCTCTATCTCTCTCCCCCTCTCCCTCTTCAATTCAAATCAATTCGAATTCCTCGCTGTCTCTCCTGATATTATTTCGTCTATGAGTTTAGTATGTATGTATGTATGTATGTATGATTTTCTTTGTGGTGAAGCACAAGGCCTCTTCACAATTTTTGTGGGTAGCGCAGCATTACTAAGAGCCTCCTTTACATTTCGAATTATTCTATTACATTAATTTCTTTTTACTCTGGTAATGCCGCCACTGGTCGTTACTCATACAAGTAACTACTCATTTTTCCTCACGAGGTATGAGTGGACCCCGAACATCCAAGTACAGAACAGAAAAATTCCTGCCCCGCTGGGGATCGAACCCAGGTCACCATGTGTGCAATGCCTAGCGCGCTAACTCACTCTGCCACGGTGACTACTATGAGTTTAGTATTTATCTCTTCCACATTATGTTACTATAAAATAGTATAAAAATAGTCGCTTAGTCGTTAATCAAAAGAGAATATAATGTGCACTTGGTGAAAAAAGAGATAGAGAGAAAGAGAGTTAGAGAAACATAGGGAGATGGAAAAAGAAATAAAGATATACAAAAAAAAGGGAGATAGATAAAGAATGGGAGATAGATATAGTGATAGACCAAGGAATAGAGGAAGAGAGAGAGTGTTTTAAAGAGAAGGAGGAGAGAATTAAAGAGAGGAGGCAAACATACAATAGACAGAAAGCTGAGATAGTGAGGAAGGAGAGATAACACCGAGAGATGGAATGATAGAAAATGTGACAGGGGGGGTGAGGGACACAAAAGTTACATATTCCAACTTTTTATTTTTATATTTTATTATTCGAGAGAAAACATTTCCACTGTCAGATTTAAATTAAACAAATAAACAATGAAAAGCATATATCCAGAGGGTTTTATTCTCTCTACCTCCCAGTATCCTTCTCTCCTTTTCTCTCTCTCTCTTCTCTCTCTCTCTCTCTCTTTCTCTTCCTCTTTCCTATCCATTTATCTCTCTCTCCTCTCTCTTTTTCTCTACTACTCACTTTCTCTTTCTGTCTCTCTTTACCTCCCTCACCCCATTGTTTACCTCTTGTTTTGCGCTTTTCTCCATGCCACCTCTTCTCCCTTTCTCTCTCTCTCTTTCTCTTTCTCTTTTTCTCTCTCTCTCTTATCTCTCCATCCCTCTCTCTCTCTCTCCTCTCTCTCTCTCCTCTCTCCTCTTATCTGTCCATACCTCTTCCTCTCCCCTCTCCTATCACTCTGTATAAATGTATCTACCATTGTGTTTTATTTTCATCCCTCATTCATCTGTTGTTCCATTAAACGTAATTCTGTTGCGATTTAAAACGGGAGAAAAATCAACGCCTGGAGATATGACGTATAGTTTTTTTTTCTTGAAAGTTATGATTTTTTCCCCTGAAAGCTCCATTTTCTGTTTTTTCTTCTTTTCAAGTTATGCAGGTGATGTTTAAAAATAAATTTCAGAAATAACCTAATTATATTCTGCTCCCACAATCTTTTCAAAACATTGTAGTTCTTTGTGTTTGATGACAAAAAAAGTCATTGTTATGAAAATGGTTGTGCTAAATATTAGCAACCATTTTCCGTGACACATATTATGTCAACATTTGTTGCAAACTGTGCGGTTTCTATTAGCTTTTCTATTATCCTAAAATTAGTGCTATAATTATTGCTTAATCCATCAATTCGTAAGTATGTATGTTTATGTTTCGCAATCTGGCAATCCAGGTAGCGTAGGGATCCGTTGGTTCGAATTCGACCCAGTGCATGAATTTTGCTCATTCATTTGAGTTTGTGACCACATAATAATAAGACTCTGAGGGTAATGTAGTAGAAAATGTTTTGAGCATTAACCTTGCCTGGTGGTTACCTTCCACTAAAAAGTATTATTATAACTGAAGTCGGCCTACTGAGGAGATGTAAAGTGAGAGAGAAAAATAGAGCAGGTGAGAGAGAGAGAGACAGAGAGGGAGACAATCAAAAGGTGAGTCATACTACGAAGTAATTTAATATTCATGTGACATATGACCTTTGAAGGAGAGGGTGGGAAAGAGAGAGAGAGAGAGAGAGAGAGAGAGACAGATATTACTATGGCCGTAGGGAAAAAGATGAAGGTAGACAGTGTCAGAAAAAAGAGTACTTTAGTCTACGTGTGGCCTTTGAACTAGAGATATAGAGTAATTGAAAAAGATGGAAGTTACTAGAAATAGAGAGATGGGCCAGTGTGAGAGAGAGAGAGAGAAAGAAAAAAAATGAAAGAAGTAGGAGGAACAGAAAAGCAAGAAGAGAATGGGAGAGAGAAAGAAAGAAGAGGGAGGAAGAGGAAAGCAAGAAGAGAATGGGAGAGAGAAAGAAACAAGAGGGAGGAAGAGAAAAGCAAGAAGAGGGAGGAAGAGAAAAGCAAGAAGAGGGAGGAAGAGGAAAGCAAGAAGAGAATGGAAGAGAGAAAGAAAGAAGAGGGAGGAAGAGGAAAGCAAGAAGAGAATGGAAAAAAAAAGAAAGAAGAAGGAGGAAGAGAATAGCAAGAAGAGAGAGGAAGAGGAAAGCAACAAGAGAATGGGAGAGAGAAAGAAAGAAGAGGGAGGAAGAGAATAGCAAGAAGAGAATGGGAGAGAGAAAGAAAGAAGAGGAAGGAAGAGAATAGCAAGAAGAGAATGGGAGAGAGAAAGAAAGAAGAGGGAGGAAGAGGAAAGCAAGAAGAGAATGGAAGAGAGGAAGAAAGAAGAGGGAGGAAGAGAAAAGCAAGAACAGAATGGGAGAGAGAAAGAAAGAAGAGAATGGGAGAGAGAAATAAAGAAGAGGGAGGAAGAGAATAGCAAGAAGAGAACGGGAGAGAGAAAGAAAGAAGAGGGGGAGAGAGACAATGACAGAACAGGAAGTAAGAGAAATAGCAAAAACAGATAGAGGGGGTAGAGAGAATGGAAGAACAGTGAGTAAGAGAAATAGGAAAAAGAGAAGGAGGGGAGAGAAATAATGAAATGACAGGGAGTAAGAGAAATAGCAAAAGAGAAAGAGGGGAGAGAGAGAATGAAAGAACAGTGAGTAAGAGAAATAGCAAAAAGAGAAAGAGGGGAGAGAGAGAATGAAAGAACAGTGAGTAAGAGAAATAGCAAAAAGAGAAAGAGGGGAGAGAGAGAGAATGAAAGAACAGGGAGTAAGAGAAATCTGAAGGTAAGTTTGAAAGACCTCAAGGTAAGTAGGGTATAAAGCACAACTCTACCTAGTCCTGAGGACTTACCTCCTAACATTTCTTCATTTTTCACCTAACACACCAGCAATTTCTCCACACCTCTCTCTCTCTCTCTCTCTCTCTTTCTCTCTCTCTCTCTCTCTCTCTCTTTCTCTCTTCTCTCTCTCTCTCTCTCTCTCTCTCTCTCTCTCTCTCTCTCTCTCTCTCTCTCTCTCATATCTTACTCCACCACCCCCTCCTACTCTTTCATCTTTTCATCACTATCAACTCTGAAGTCTCCATATATGCTGGCTCGTTGCATTATTCATGAAGGAAGGCGCTTCAGGGGATTGGGAGGGATGGCAAGGATAGCTTAGACAACGCTTGAGGAGAAAAGAGATTGTGTGGCTAGGAAGTGGGAGGGACATCTAGATATGAGATAGAAGGGAGGGGGAGATGGTGTTTGAAAGGAGAGAGCAAGCTTATCAAACTGTGTCAAATAGGAGATTTGACCCTTGAACTTTACTACAGAGAAATCTAGGTTTCTCTTTATCGGACGATAGTAACAAACGTGTTAATATAGGCGCTACTTGACGAGCGCTCGCCTCCCGGCTGCCAAAGGATTTTTACTCTTTAGATCATTATCCTGATATTTTAGAATCTAGTCTTGTATTCAAATTTTCGATTCAAATACTCGGAACTTTTAATTACTGAAATACATAAGAATGACAAATATTAACCCATAACGATTATGAAAAGAATATTTTCTCGTGGATTAGTAGTTCTTTGTATATGTAGGAGAAGTACTAAGTTTTTCTTTGCCTACCTGAGAACGTACAATTAATTATACTCATGTCTACGGCGGCTGTAAATGCATTGCTTTGTAATGAAAAATGCAGTCAAAACCCCGCCTACTGAAGAAATCCTAGTACTTCATAAATCAAATAATTTTTCCACAGGTCTCCGCCTTTCAACCGTCGCATCAATTTTTCTCAAGTCTGCTCTGTGTTTTTTCCCATTTTTGAGTAGAAATAATAAAGTTAATATTGTGATTTTTTGCATAGACACTAATTTTGGTGATATAAACAGTTTTTTCAGTGCATAATTTCTTTTTTATACAGTGATTAGTGTGTATTCACGATAATTTAAGTACCTCCAAAATGCAGATTCCTTTTTCATCATTTTCCGTTGCCATGGCAACGATTTGTTAGCTATCCAACTATATCTGTATCCTTTATTTGACCATCCTATCTATATCACCCATTTACCTTTATCCGACCTTTCGTATCAAATTTGTTTATTTCGTTACCTAGTAACGGTTTAATTTATCAGCTGGTTGAAACAAATTTGCACTACTTTCCACTGATAACATGAAAGTTCAATTTATGTTTGTTTACGTTAGTCCATTGGTTTTATTTACTCAGTGTTTTTCTAGCGAGTGTAACTAAGTGACTTAAGTGTTTACACTTCCAAGTCCTTCTTATATTCTTTACCTTTAGAAATATTTACTTCCTTACACTTTTTCTTTATTAATAGCTCCCTTACCTATTTATAAACAATGGCCTTTTCATATTCTAGTACGCTGAAAAATAACTTACCTAACTCTCAACATATCTCCTTCGCCCATCGGGCTGGTTTTAATCGAAACTTTAGTAGACCAACCGTGGCTCCTAAGATTGATAGTTTATATCTATCTATAAAGTGTGGTTTTTCATTACCATTCGACCCCGATATCGTCATGGATAAGTACTTGAGTGCTGTAGGAGATATTGTAGGTGATGAAAATATGGTATTTGCGGGTAAAAACAATGATCTAGTGAAAATATACTTAAAAAGTGAAATTGAGGTTACCAAATTATATGAGAACCATCCTCAAATCGTAATAGATTCTAAACCGTTTATTGTTAGAAAACTTTTTGAAGATGGTCATAAAATCTTCTTGTGCAATGTGGAACCTAATATCCCAGACTCTTTATTGATTCAAGAGATCTCAAAGTACACAAAAGTCATGTCTCAAATGAAATTCGTCAACCTAGGATCGCGTAATGAGCGGTTCGGTCACCTTATCGGATTCCGAAGAACAATTCAAGTCGAGATGATCGATGATTTACCGGCCTTTTTCAACTTCTTTTATGACAACATTAGTTACAAAATATTTGTTGTCATTGACAGAGTGAAATGTTTTAAATGCAACGCTGAAGGCCATCTAAAGAACAAATGTCCTGTCAACAATATTTCTGTCCATGATCGTGTTTCTCGTATAGAAACTATTTCTTCATCCTCTCCTCAATCTCAAACTATATTACCAAGAAATGATGATACATTAATCAACACTTTCTTGCCAGCTTTTGCGAGTAAAACTCTAACTACCGCTGTACCCCCCCCTCCTAGTTGATTTTGTCACACCTAGTACACCTCCTACAATGCCAAGTGATGATAATCTTTTCAGTCAGCTTCCGTCTGAGAAATCGCTTATTGAGAATAGTACAGTTGTAACATCATTTAACAAAGATGTAAATAAGCTGCCGACTGGCGAAAGTTCACCCTCTGATCTCGAGACCCCCAAGGACACCGCAAACCTGCCCACAACCGAAGAAACTCCTATGATCACTGAGACTGCCCAGGACAAAGGTACCAAACGTCATCACACTCAGTCCCCTCCACCAGCAAAGGGAGATAAAAAAGCTTGCATACTGCAGAAAAATGAGCTAGAGTGTTTAATTCCGGTAATTGATAAGATTGAACCCTCAATGGACAGTTCTGTGTTTATAAATCTTTTGCAAGATCTTAAAAGTTCTCATAAAAAAATTGAAATTATATCTGATAAATACGGTATGGATTTGAACATGGTAACATCAGTGGTATCTAGTATCCTATTGAGTGAGACGACAGGTATAACTAAACCAATTATTAATCGCTTAAAAAACTTGAAAAAAAGTTTAATTGGTCTCTCAAGATCTGATATGATCTCTGAAGACCTATCACAAAGTTAAACCTCGTTCCTTTATTATAACTTTTTTTTTTTATTATTGTTTTTTTTTTTTTTTTCTTCTTCTTTAATTCATCTTGTTCTTCTCTCCTTCACACTTTTACAGTGTGTGTCAAACCCCCTACCCTTCCTTGTATATACTTTAATACCTTTTGAACATACTTCCTTAAAAAAAAAACAAAAACAAAAAAAACAAAAAAACAAAACAAAAAAAAACAAAAAAAATTATAATAAAATTAAAGGAGGAAAAAAAAAAAAAAAAAGAAAAAAAAAAAAAACCTCCTGTGTGTATTATGGCGTATAATGTTACTTCACACAGCAGAATCGATTCCCGAAACAATCAAGAAAACTCTCCACCTTATTAGACATCCACATAGAGTTGTAGTACTCGCAGTTCCAATATTCCAAACGAAGTATCCTTTGTGTGCTCTCTACATACATTATCTGATCCTGTGTTTTAAAACTCAATTCATTAACTTACAACAAGCTTCCTGAGTTATCTCAATGATTTCTGAGTTATGTCAATATTATTTTACCAAACTTCAGGGTTTTTTACCCTCCTAAAATCCCTGATCCTGTAATTTACAAAAGATTGATGTTGTAAGTGTTGTTACCAAGATATATAACAAACCATAAATTATCAAGCAATGTTTGGCTATACAACAGACTACCTATCTCTCACTCAACTTACCCTGCTTAAAAAAGAGGGCTTTAAAGTATCCTCCACTCACCAGTAACAAAGCTACGTCACAATTTTGCGACCCCTACTTAGCAAACTACCTCATGTGTACCCAAGATTATACCACCGAAGCCGTACCGTCACCAACTGGATCCAGCCGAAACTCTTGCTGTGTGACTATCTATATTGTGTTGGTATATGGTGTTTTTAAACTATATTAAATTTAAGGAAGTATGTTTTTTTTTTTTTTTTTTTTTTTTTTTTTTTTTTTTTTTACATAATTAAGTTACAATTTTTGTGAATTATATACATCCCCCAAAAAACACTTCGTGTAAAAATAGTCGTCAAGTGTTGGAATAATTAAAAAGAACTGATATCAAAAACGTCAATTTTCTATGTTTCAAGGAATTATTTTTCACGTAATTAGTCACACAACAAAATAATGCTCTCGAAAGAACCATGTTGCATAGTTACAGAACCACGTTCTTGACTACTGCACACTGTTTTGTTAGCAAATTTCTATACATAAATTTCAGAACAAAACAGTGTGCAGTAGTCAAGAACGTGGTTCTGTAACTATGCAACATGGTTCTTTCGAGAGCATTATTTTGTTGTGTGACTAATTACGTGAAAAATAATTCCTTGAAACATAGAAAATTGACGTTTTTGATATCAGTTCTTTTTAATTATTCCAACACTTGACGACTATTTTTACACGAAGTGTTTTTTGGGGATATCACTACTTTTTGATTTAATTTATTTTCCTCAATCAGTGATGCAAAAAGGGCGTAAATCGACTTACGTCCTTTTCCACCAAGCCCCGCAAACAAAAAAGAAACTTTAGAAAGATGCTGAGAGAAAATTTTATAGTATACTTTCTAAAGAGAGGAGAAATCTTGAGATAACAAGTGTGATAGCGACACTAAATAGCGCTCAGCAATTTTGTTGATCTTTTCAAATTTTGAAACCCACTGCTAGATTCACTAACAGAAAAGTACCCCGTTTCAGTATTGTTGGCAATAATTAGAGATGGGTAATACCGAGTATTTCATAGAACCGGTACTTCAGTAATCGATTACATGAAAGTACCGAGTATTTACCCAGGTTCTTTTGTACTTGGTTTTTGAGATTCTGAGAGCGAATGTAATGGAATAGTGGATTCGAGTAATTACTCAAGAACCAAGTACAAAAGCACCGGTTCTTTCTTCATTCAGTACACTAACTAAATCTCACATTTTTGCATTCTGAACGTGTACAGGAGATAAATTTCGATTCACAAAATTTGTTAGGTGTTTTTGGTTTTAATATATCCAGCCCCGGTGAAAAGGGCCAGTCCTAAAACTTGGAAGGGCGACACATTTTTTTTACGTTTTTAGACCTAAATGACATTTTTTCTCGAAATTTGTCGCAAGGACCTATCAAGTCAAAGCCAGAAAGTTTTAGGCAAGGGTTTGAGCTTTCAATTGACCTATCGATCGCGAATTTCTGATGAGCCGTTCTTGAGCTACGCCAGGTAAGGTAAAAAAATGGATGGGTAACACGTAAAATATTGTGACCTAAATGACATTTTTTTTTAAATTTGAAGTGACGACATATCAACTCAAAGTGAGAAAGTTTTAGGTTTTATTTGTGATGTGTGTGATTTGTGTGTGGTTTGTGGTGTGTGTGTGTTGTGGTGTGGTGTGGTGTGTTGTGTGTGTGTGTGATGGGCTGGCGAATCGATGGGTGTAAAACGCTAGTGTTTCAATAAATTAGAAGTTCCACTTCCTAGTTTATTTATTAGTTACATAATCTACACTTCCCTAAACCGTCCGATTGTTTGAAACTGTTTTTTACAATGGCTTTAAGAAATTATGACCCATATATTTGACTAACTTCAAGTTCCTAAACATTAAAGTAAAGTTACAACTACTCAAACTCGCTTTACTAAATCTACGCTGAAACCGGGACTTGAACCACCGACCTCTAGGTTACAAGTCCACTGCCTTATCGATCAAGCTACTGAGGTCGGTAAGTTGCTAAACATGGTGTCATTTCAACATAATCAGTATAAACAGAAAAGTAAGAAATTGTTCTAGATTATACATTTTTATTATTATTATCTGACCTGGTTGCAGGGTTTCCAAGAAACCCTTACAATTAACACTGCAACCTAATTAGATCTATTGTGACCAGTTGATTCTATGTGGTTTTAAACGTCCTGACTGAGATAGTCAGGACGGGGGTTTTATAATAATAATACTCTTTATTAGTGGAAGGTAACCACCAGGTGAGGTTAATGCTCAAAGCATTTTCTACCACGTAACCCTCAGAGTCTTATTATTATGTGGTCACAAACTCAAATTAATGAGGAAAAATTCGTGCACTGGGTGGGATTCGAACCAACAGATCCCTACACTACCTGGATTACCAGACTAGCGCGTTAACCACTTGACTACCAGTACACGTTTTACCCTCCCAGCGAATGGAGGGTAAAACCCTCCAATCGCTGGGAATCGTACCAGCTACCCACATTAACCTCACCCAGCCTGGGTAGGGCCGGAAATGCCAGCCTCACGTGTTTGGATGAAACAGAATTTTCGTCGAAAAGTCTGCCCCAACCGAGAGTTGAATTCGGCATCTCTGGACTACGGGCAGTAGTCACAACCATTAAGTCACGGAGGCTGGCTAGATATACATTTAATATTTATTAATTAATAGGCAAACATGTATCCATGAAACATACCCTGAAAATTTCAGCTCGATTGGACAAAATATGCAACTTATATCACGTTACATACATAGTATAGGTAGACCGATGGTTAGATTGTGACATATCAAAGTTGATCGAGTTAAACCATACTCACTTCATTCGAAATTAAACGGTCATAGGAAGTTGACTCAAACTAGTAACTACTGTTTTTTTCTCTCACGAGATATAACAGAAAACCGGCCATCCACAGTACTGAGTAAAAAATTCTACCTAGCCGGGATTCGAACCCAGGTCACCTTGCAAACTTTGTGTTTTACCTACACCAGTCGACGATCACAGAGACTACTCTGTAATCGTCGACTAATATTTTATTATATTTATCATTATTTTGATCTACATTAATCAATATTTTGCCTCTTACTGGCCAATATTTATACTTTTCTAATAATATCAGAGGCACGCTTCCTCTCAGTAGTGAGTTTGAAGAAATGTTTTACCTTTGAAATATAATTATGATTGTTATGATAATATTATCGTGATGTAGAAATCTTTGAACGAAGTTATGTGACGTTATTATTCCCATTCTGATAAATCGGTCTGTTGGCAGCGTGGATGAAGCGAAGACGTATCAATCTCATAGTCTGTGTGACGAAATTTTTTGTTGTTACTTTCATAAGATTAAATTCTGTTTTTTTCTTTTATCTCTCAAACTGTCTTTTTACCTCGCTGATTTTTTAATATTTTTATTTACATCGTAGTATAACTTTGCTTAATTAGACCTTTTTTTTTAAGTGGGGTTTAACGTCGCTTTCAACTGCCATGGTCATATCACGACGGGGGTTTTACCCTCCATTCGCAGGAAACTCACAAACCTGCTACTCACATTGACCTCACCCAGCCTGAGTGGGGCCGGGAAAAGCCAGCGTCACGAGCATTAGAATTTGAATGGTCACCCATCCAAGTCTTAACCTTGCTGGATGTCGCTTAACTTCGGTGTTCTGAAGGGAACCGGTGTATTCAACATGCCATCGACGCTGGCTAATTAGACCTTTAGAAAGAACCTTCAGTCATCCACTTGAGATAACTAGGCGTGGCTCCAGGGTTCATTATAGATATTCCTTTAGAGAGCTTTAAATACTTTTCTACTTGTTTCAACCATCTGAAATTAAAAGATCCCATTCCCTTTGACTAGACCTTTCTAAAAACACCAGAAATACATTTCTAGGATAACAATAGGCGGTTCTGGGCTCCATAATAAGTTTTCCTTTCAAAGGCCATAACTCAAGTTTGGTCCAGTGTAATACTTTGGTTATATTTTTATATTTTTTCCTATGATAAGGCCTTTCGAAAAATACCAGAATCGCAGCTCCAAGATAACCAGGGGCGGCTCTGTGGAACTTTCCGGTTTTATTTTAGAAGGCTATATCTCCTATCCTATAAAAAATAAATACTTGAAACTATAAAAGGTATGCAGAAATAAAAATTCCCTATCCAAAAACGTAGCTCACGTCTTTCCACAACAAGCACACATTGCTGTACCCTTGACAGAAAATTGGTCTGAAGAAAAAAAAAACCTGTATGAATATTATCATGCAATTCAAGATTTTCGGGGTGGCCAGAAAACGACTTTAACTGTACGTAGGAACCTCGCGCTTTCGTGAAACACAATCTATTTTCGCGTCTCATTACGAATTTGAAATAAAAATTGATAAAAGTTAGCGGGAAGTGGGCGAAAACAATAAAACAAAATACATATAAACTCTGTTTCGTGTTAATATAGGCCGGTGGGCTGGCGCTACTTGACGAGCGCTCGCCTCCCGGCGAGCTTGATATTGTATGTACAGTTCTTTACTTTCTTCTTTGTGATAAGTCTTAAACGATGACCAATTTATTAATTCAGTGGAACATCAACGGCTTGATTTCCCACCTTCAGGAACTTAAATGTTTAATCAAAAAGTACTCACCACTTGTTATCTGTATTCAAGAAACACATTTAACCCCCAATAAAGAACCTATACTCCGGGGGTATGATATATATAGACACGACTTTACAGGCGGAATGATCGCTTGTGGAGGTGTTTGCATATATATACATGATTCTTGTCACTCTAAAGAGTTGATTATCAACACAAATCTTCAATGTGTAACTGCTCTTGTGAAATTTCCTCACTTCAATCAAAGTATTTCTATTTGTAATATTTACACTCCAAACACAGCAAATTCTATTCGTTACACTGAAACTGATCTTACCATTATCAAAAACCAGCTTGTAGGTCCATTCATTATTCTAGGTGATTTCAATGCCCACAATCCGTTATGGGGCAGCATATCACTTTCCAACGAAGGTAAAGAAGTTGAGAGGTTCATTCTTAATCACAATGACGTGGACCTACTCAACACTGGTCAGAACACTCACTATAACCTTTCATACTGCTCAGAATCTGCAATTGACCTGACACTATGCTCGTCCTCATTATTCTTGGATCTTACCTGGACTGTTACTGATGACCTATGTTTCTCGGATCATTTCCCGATTTTATTAACACATGACCTACCTATTCCTACCACTTGTGCCATAAGTTCAAGTTATCCTACAATTTGGAACTATGACAAGGCTAACTGGGCTCAATTCTCTGGAAACATCAACTTCGATTTCATTAACGACAAATTTACTCCTAGATCTAATGAAGACATTGACAATTTACTATGTAACATCAATTCGAACATCACCTGTGCCGCCAAGGCTTCTATACCCGTTAAAAAAATTCCCCCTAATAAATTTCCTGTGCCTTGGTGGGATGATGATGTTAAAAAGGCCATTAAAGATAGAAGAAAGTGGCTTCGTAAAGCTAGGCGTGACCCTACCCTTGACAATCAAATTGCATTCAAGAAAGCAAGAGCTATTTCCAGAAGAACAATTAAAGAAAAAAGATCAATTAGCTGGAATAATTTTGTCAAATCCATTGACCAATCTACAACGTCAGGGGAAATGTTTCACAAAATGAACAAATTACGTGGAAAATATTCCCCTCGTCATATCAATGCTTTAGAAGATCCCTCTAACCATAACCTGCTGATCCATGACTCAACATCCATTGCCAATACATTAGCTTCACATTTTTCCACGGTCTCGTCTGACTCTCACTACTCAGCTGAGTTTTTAAATCACAAAAGATCATGTGAGAACGTTGCTTTTGAGTTTGACCTGGCAGACAGCTGTAATCAAGACTTCAATTGTCCTATCACCTACAATGAAATGTCTTCTGCCCTTGCGTCTTGTAATTCAAAAGCCGCAGGACCAGACGGCATATCTTTTATACTTCTTAAAAAGTTACCTTCAGAAGCTCTCGATAAATTGTTAATCTTTTTTAATCTAATATGGAGATCTGGTTTTCTACCCAAAAAGTGGGGTGAGGCTTTAATAGTCCCCATTTTAAAGCCGGGGAAAACACGCTCTTTACCAGTAAGCTATAGACCAATATCTTTACTCAACTGCAGTGGTAAACTCTTGGAAAAAATTGTCAACAAGAGGTTATTCTGGATATTAGAAAAAAAGATGTTTCTTAACCCGTTTCAAAGTGGTGGGCGGCTCAAGCGATCTACTATTGACAATCTTGCAATTCTTGAGAATGAAGTAGCCAAAGGATTCGCAAGAAAGGAACAAACTTTAGCTGCATTTCTAGACATTCAAAAGGCCTTCGACGTAACTTGGAGGTGGAAAATAATTTCGACTCTCCAGAACTTTGGCATTGTCGGATATATGTTAAAATATCTTCACAACTTCCTTAATAACAGATCTATAGTAGTTAAATGTAATGGACTGCTTTCTGATACATACACCCTTGAAAACGGTATAGTACAAGGAAGTTCTCTATCACCGTTATTATTTATAGTATTTATGAATGACATCTTTCATGTTATCAAGCCGCCACTAAAAAGTCTACTCTTCATTGATGATTTACTTGTAATTTCCCGTGACAAAAATTTTGATACCATGCTCACACGTTTTCAATGTACATTGAATGATATTCACAAATGGTCTATAAGCAATGGTATCTCTTTTTCTACGGACCCTAGCAAATCAGTTTGCATTGATTTTAATAGACTTAGAAAACCACTGTTACCAAAACTTACTTACAATGGAATAAATCTGAAATTTGTTAGAAATACTAAATTCCTTGGTTTATTTTGGGATTCTAAAATGAATTGGTCCCAACACATTGAATTTGTTAAAAGGCGCGCCATTAATTCTCTTAGTGCACTCAAAATGGTTAGCAACAAAAAGTATGGAGTACGCCGTGAGACCCTCCTGAAATTTTATCAGTCATATACTCTTCCGATTTTGGATTATGGAAGCTTCATCTATGGTTCAGCTAAAGATCACCTCCTCAACAAACTCAATACCGTACACCATTCTGCTATTCGGTTGGCAACCGGTGCTCTTCGCTCGAGTCCAGTTGTCAGCCTTTATGTAGATTCTGGTATTCCTCCACTTACCTTGAGGAGGGAGAAACTTATGCTGAACTATGTTGCCAAAATATCAGCTTCCCCTTTTAACCCCACTCAAAAAGTTTTGCTCAACCAAAATCTGGCTGGATTCAACTTTTCCAAAAATAAACCAAAGCCTATTTGTCTTCGGTTTAAAGATATATTTGAAATCTATGATCTAATAGCTTCCAGCGAAATTGTTCCCTATATTAGAGTAAACCCCCCTTGGTCTTCCAAATCACCCACCCTTGACCTTACTCTGGCTCAGGGAACAAAAGACTGTACTGATCCTAATGTATTTCGTAGCCAATTTGCTCATGTCTTGAATAACAAATATTCTGATTACACTATTTGTTATACCGACGGATCAAAATCTGCAAGCATGACAGGTTGTTCTTTCAGCATTGACGACACTGTTAAGTCATATTGTCTTAACAAAGTCAACTCTGTTTTTTCAACGGAACTAATTGCCATTCTTAAATGCTTTGAATCTTTGAAAGAGCACAGTTCATTGAGATTTCTCGTTGTCTCAGATTCTAAAAGTGCCCTTCTTGCTCTAACTAATATTAACTTTGTTAACCCATTAGTTAGTAAAGTATATACAACCTGGTCTCAGCTGGTCTCGTCCAATAAACAAATTACACTCATGTGGTGCCCGTCTCATTGTGGGATTAGAGGGAATGAAAGAGTGGATGAAGCAGCCAAGAACCCAGACACAACATCTATATTAAAAATGATAACTCCCGAAGATCTAAAACCCGTAATAAAATCAAGACTTACAACTGCTTGGCAGAATCAGTGGACTAACATCAGCACTCCCAATAAACTGAAATCTATAAAACATACAGTTAACAAGTGGTCCACTAGCAATCAGAAAAATAGAATTCAGGAAATAGTACTCACCCGAATGCGAATAGGACACACTCGCATCACTCATAACTATTTGTTCACGAGAACTGAACCACCAACTTGCCAGTGTGGCGAGCGTACGTCCGTCAACCATATTCTAACATGCCCCAGACACAATCATATCCGAGCAACCCTACCCTACCCTCCTGCCCTTCATGATAACATGGACAGTGTCCAGGCCCTGTTTCAATATCTAAACATCCTAAACATATTTCATTTAATATGATACACTAGTGGGACCAGCGCGAACGACTTGCACAACAAGTTAAAGCGCTATATAAGAAAAAAAAAAAAAAAAAAAATAATTTTTCCCTGACTCTGGCGTACTCTTTGGAATCTAATATTACACATTAAGGCCCTAGGAAAACCCCAAATTTAATAGTTCGGGGAGAAGTTTGAGTGAAAGAAGACTTCGAATTCACGCACGACCTCTGGAATCTCTGGATTCACAGAGTGCCGCCTTTACCACCGGGACAGCTACAGAGATAAGTGATTAGTGAGTGACTTTTATGAGTAAAGAAGTCTAATACGCTTGTTTTCCATCGTTATTTTATTCTACCGGCATTATCCTGAATCTGCCTGCAGAGGCAACTTTCTAGACACAAGTTTGTCTCCCTCTCTATTGCTCGGTTTTATTTCTCCCTCCCCATCCCGCTCCCTAGGGAGATATTATGTTCGGTTAGAAAATACCTGACTCCTTTTAATTTCGTATTCCTGAGACGTTCCTGTTTCTTTTCGTCTCCCTCCCCATAATCTCTGCGCCTTCAATTTGTTTTATTTTTCAACTTCCAGCTATAAACTTGGTGTCTCCTCCTAAATGTTTGAACGCATGAAACTTTCCCCACGTCCCTTTATCTCCTAACTCCCTCTCTCCGTTCCTCCCTCCCTACTTCCTCCTTTCTACAGTACGATGTGACGCGCCGAAACTTTGAAAACTTTTCTCTCTCCCTTTCTTTCTTAATTTTCTTTCCATGTCTGTGTCTCAAATCACGTAAATAATTTTTTCGCCTTTTCCCTGTTCCTATTTTCTTCCTTACTTCCCATTTATCCCCTCTTCCTTTATTCCTTAAATTTATCTTACAAGACTTTATCTTTTTCTTCGTTCCACTTCATCCGTTTTTCGTGCTTTTCCCTCGGACCAAATTTGTTAAACATTTGTCCTAATCTTTCAATTTTCCATCTTATTTCTTTTTCTCCTGCTTTCTATTTCCTTCCCCCCTCTTTCTCTGTCTACTTTCTTTCTCCCTTCTTCTTTTTCCTCGAGTTATTTATTTCTCCCCTTGTATCTCAATTTACCACTTCTGCGTGTCTCCCTCCCTCTCTATCTCTCTCTCTCCCTATAATTAGTCTCCCTCCCTCTCTATCTCTCTCTCCCCATAGTTGGTCTCCCTCCCTCTCTATCTCTCTCCCCATAGTTAGTCTCCCTCTCTCTCTCTCTCTCTCTCTCTCTTTCTCTCTCTCTCTCTCGCCATAGTTAATCTCCCTCCCACTCTATCTCTCTCTCACACACCATAGCTACTCCCGGCCTCTCTATCTCTCTCTCCCCCCATAGTTAGTCTCCCTCCCTCTCTATCTATCTCTTGCCATAGCTACTCTCTCTCCCTCTGCGATTTTTTCCCCTCAATTAAGTTCGACTTGATTGAATGCCTAACTTCTTTTATTTATTGGTTTTCAAGATATAGGGCGATATGTGTGAGGATAGAAGAGTAGAAAAGGGGGGGGGGGAGAACGTCTTCAGAATCCCTGATGTGAAATTGCGATCAAAAGCTGAAGGAAAAAAGAGGGGAGGGAGATAGGAAAGTTTTAATCTCTCCTTGTCTTGTATTGGATTTATTTTTTTGTGAATTACGTGTTTTTCTTATCTTTTTTGGGGGAAAAGAGGAAAAATGTGTGTGTGTGTTTGTGTGTGTGTGTGTGTGTGTGTGTGTGTGGTGAGAGAGAGAGAGAGAGAGAGAGAGAGAGAGAGAGAGAGAGAGAGAGATAGAGAAAGATAGAGAAAACCCAATTTAAACGATTTCCAAATCAAATGAGCCGAAAAAATTGTTCTCTCTTTACTTTTTGTTTTGCCAGTATTCCTTGTATCAGCTCCATTGTACCCTCCTCTCGTGCTTGTACTTTTTACTGTTCATTCGGGAAAATTACCCTAACTCAAAATTTATCTGGTACTGATTTATGTTTTATACATGGACTGAGCTGACTGACCTCAGTAGCTTGATCGATAAGGCATCCCAAGTACAATTTTTTGTTTAGGAATGTGAGTTTGAGTAATAATTGAGAGATTATGATTTTTTTTCTTCCTTTTATGCGCTTTCAATCTGCTGGGACAGGTCATTTGCGCCGATATCCTGTTTTTTAAAATCATAGAGTATGCTGATCAACACAAAAATATGATAACTATGGTCGGATTTACTGTCATACTTATAGCCTTAACTATTTTCCTGCTTTGCTACTCACTGAGATCACTAGAAAGCTTTCTACTGTCTGAGTTGGGCCATGCTCTGAACAACAACGCAACAAGTCAACAGAATTTAGAACAACAACAAACGATCATAGTTGATTTGTTCTAAAATTACTTGAAGTATAAATCTGAGTTTTGCATTGGCACATCCCTCTGAATGGAGATGTGAGAAGTACCTATATTTCCAGGGACCTGCCAAGTAAGTACTTACTTATTTCCACTTATTTTTAAGTTTTAATTTTACTTTTAGTTTTAAGTGACTTTGTTTACATGCCGTATGGTGTAAAATGTACAATAAAATGAATTTATTATTATTAATATTTATGTACTTCCTATATGTTCTTTATGCACTATATATCCGCTTTTGAACCAATCCTCTGGGATATCCATTGCACTTTAACCCCCACTTGAAACTATAATAAATATATCTCTTTTACTACCCTGCTTTTTCCTGTGTCTGTGTATCCCTCCCTTTCTCTCTCTATCTCTCTCTCTCCCTCCCTTATTTATTTCTTTATCTCTCTCTCTTTCTTCTCCGTGCCTTATCACTCCTCCTATTTACCTCTCTTTCTCCTTGTTTCCTTTGTACTTTTCCTTCCTGCCCTATCCCTTTCTCTCTCACTCTTCTCCTCCCTCTTGCTCCCATCCACTCTCTCCCTCCCATCTCCCCCTGGAATAGTTAGGTAACGTTTATTTTCCGGATGACCGAACTTTCGAGTTTCTAGTTAGATTGCCGTTCGATCTTCCTGTGTGACGTTTGTATGCACTGATTTGTCTCACTGGATTGGTGACTGGGATTTTATACTTATTATACTTATCTTATGTTTGTATTTGCTTCAGATTTTTCTTTATGAACCTTTATTTAAAGATAGGTCTATAACAGTCGGAGTTCTTGCCCTTACTTCAGACTTTAAATTAGTTTGTTTTAAAAATCCAACTGAATTTTTGTATGTAATCTCATATTATTAGCTTATGTTGCTTTTGGGGTCGGCATTGTTTAGACTAAGAGCCGTTTTCTGTTTAGACTACGAGCACAAATTTAATGTAAATGTTTGAAGTTATCGTATTTGTGTGAATCACTTTCGTGATATCACAACTACTCAAACTCGTTTTACTAAATCTACTAAATCGTATTTTTGCTGTTCTTTTATATTTTTTTCCTATTTTATGTATTCATTTTTAGAGTGTACAATAATAATACACAACACATTCCACTAATCTAATCTTATGTATAAAACCCTCTTACAACTACAGAAATATTACCCAGGTCTGTTACCCATGAGATTACCCTAAAAGATGCATTGCTTATCCTGTAGGGTGGACAAGTACCCTCATTGCTACGCATTGTTATACGAGTATGTTCCTACATTATATGCATGCAACCCTTGTCAGCGTATCTAGTCATAAAGAACCTCAAGTACGTCCGTGCAGATACGAAATTTTAGGCTCTTTAAACCCTCCACTTAAATTCTCGTTGGGACTACGATAAATTTTGCTGATTAGGTCCTTTGAATAAAACGAGTGATTCTCAAAATGGTATCCAAATTCATTCGTATACCACCTATGTAATAATAATAATACTCTTTAGTCACTTAGTGGAAGGTAACCACCAGGCGAAGTTAATGTTCAAAGCATTTTCTACCACCTAAACCTCAGAGTCTTATTATTATGTGGTCACAAACTCACATCAATGAGGAAAAATTAATGCAATGGTGGGATGGTGGGATTCAAACCAACGCTACCTGCATTACCAGACTAGCGCGTTCACCACTTGACTACCAGTGCAATATGTACGTACCACGTAAATTTCTTCGTACAACTTATTCACAGAATTAAATTGGGTTAATCCAATCGAGTATCTAAGGATTCTTGCTTACCATGTAAACATTCTCAGGTTTAATATCCCGAGGGTGTCATAACTAACTAAATGCGGGGTTATTGCCTATGGTAATCTCTTCCACCCAACCCTTTGTGCTCACTTCACTGCCCACATTGGCTGAATATAAACGTACCATAAACAAACACCTCGGCCGAGGTGTGAAGAACGCCTATTATATAAAGAAAGAGACAGCGCGGCAGAGTGTAAGGTAACGGAAAACATATTTCCTATACAGTTGAACCTCGATTGAACCCAAGGGACAGAGCAAAAAGTCTATTATGGAGAGGTTTCTAATATAGTAAGTTCTCTATTACACATGAACAGGTGACGTAGGGCCCTGAGATTTTTTTTTTTTTTTTAAGTGGGGTTTAACGTCGCTTTCAACTGCCATGGTCATATCACGACGGGGGTTTTACCCTCCATTCGCAGGAAACTCACAAACCTGCTACTCACATTGACCTCACCCAGCCTGAGGGCCGGGAAAAGCCAGCGTCACGAGAATTAGAATTTGAATGGTCACCTATCCAAGTCTTAACCTCGCTGGATGTCGCTTAACTTCGGTGTTCTGAAGGGAACCGGTGTATTCAACATGCCATCGACGCTGGCTGAGATTTTCTCTATTAGATATAAATATTTTTCTATTATACCCCGTTCTATTTTATTCATGGTCAACTAGTGGCATTAGGAGAAGAAGACCTTCTAGATTTTATTACTACCACCTTGTATTCACAGGATAATCTAAAGGTATTAGACCAACAGAAAAAGAACACTGATTCAGACAAAAGAGATATGGCTTACTGGGGAAAGGGAGAGAGAGCATGGTGTCTGCTAAATGAAATGAAAAAGGCCAGAGAGCCCTTTTCAAATAACCATATAATACATTCTCTGAAAGAGTTGAGGGCCCCAGACCATTCTGGCCTCTCGCTTTGTTATTATTTATGGAGGATACTTTCTATTTATTTTTCAAAAAGTTGGCGGTGGTGGTGGGGGAAATGGGGCTTAAACCCCTCCCATTACTTTGCTGTGCTTTGCGCCTTTTCTCCCACGAAATTTATGTTCTCTGCCTGCGAGGATTTCGATAAACAATTATTATTCAAAATATCCGAACGCAGATTATTAGATTCTACAGGGTGATTCTAGTAGTCCAGTGGTTAACGGGCTAGTCTGGTAATACAGGCATAGGGATCCGTTGGTTCGAATCCCACCCAGTGCATGAAATTTGGAAGTGACCACATCATAATAAGACTCTCAGAGTTAGGTGGTTGAAAATGCTTTGAGCATTAACCTCGCGTGGTGGTTACCTTCCACTAAAATAAAGAGTATTATTATTTAGTTGAAGATATTAAGACATTACGTTTGCTCAATATTTATTTTCTACTTTTGTACTATACAATCTACACGTGTCTGTTGAAAGTTGAAACGACAGAATCATGCATATTTCTACATAGATTGGAGATTTTTATTTGAGAAAAAAAGATCTAATTTTTAAAGAGATATTTAATTTTGTAAAAATGTTCCTAATGGAAAGAAGTACCCAAACATGAAAGAAAAAAGCCAGCCTGTCTGGAGACGGACGGCCGAAACTCTTTCCTCAACTTTTTGGCAAGCTTGCATAAACTTTGATTGTTATTCTTTGATTTTTTTATGTTTCTCCAGAAATTCTATTATACCTCTGAGAAGGGTGAAAACGTATAGAAAACTATATTTCGTTTGCTTTCGTTCTTTCAATATGCATTATTAGGATTATATCTTTTATGAAATGTGTATTCAGCTCCAAAAGCTCCACTACCAGTCCTTTTGTATATTATCTCCTATGGCGCCTGACAGCTTCGTAGTTGACGGCACTTCTGTTCTCCCTTTATTATATTCCCTTAAAAAATATTTCCTTGACTTCTGCTATTTTTTATACCAGGGGTTGGGTTCTTCCTTCTTTTTCATTTGGAATTCCCCGTGCTGTTGTTTCTACTTTTCTCTCAGCCGTATGTGTGTGCGTTAAACGTAAGAGTTCTTTCTGCGGGGTCTCCAAGGAGACATATCTTCTCATTTTTAATATTTCTCTGTGTCTTTATTTTGCCTTCTCCTCCCTCCTGTCTCAGCTTCTTTACTTGCTTATTTAACTCCTTATTCCCACTCCCACCCTTTCTAACACTATCTTTGCCATATTTTTCACTCTTTCCTTCACTCTCTCGTTTCTCATACACACACACATATTTATATTCCCTCCCCTCCATCCATCCCCTTCATCTTCTTCTTTTTTGAACTTCTTAACTTGTTCTCTCTCTCTCTCTCTCTCCTTCTCTCTCTCTCCCTCCCCCCTTCGCTCTCTCTTCTATGTATCCATCCTTTCCACCCCTTCCATCCTACTGCACCTCTGGTATCATTCTTGACGCTGTCTTTAGACAGAAAATTATTACCTGTCTCTTCCTCTCTCATTCTATTTCTTGACTCTCATTTCCCCTACCACGTCTTGTGTCCCCTCCTTTCCTGTTCCTCTCATTCTATTTCTTGACTCTCATTTCCCTATCATACCTTGTGTCCCCCCCTCCTGTTCCTCTCATTCTATTTCTTGACTCTCATTTCCCCTACCCATGCTTGTGTCCCCTCTCCTCCTGTTCCTCTCATTCTATTTCTTGACTTCTATTTCCCCTACCATGCCTTGTGTCCCCCCCCCCCCTCCTGTTCCTTCATTCTATTTCTTGACTCTCATTTCCTACCATGCCTTGTGTCCCCCCCCTTCCTGTTCCTCTCATTCTATTTCTTGACTCTCATTTCCCCTACCATGTCTTGTGTCCCCCCCCCTCCTGTTCCTCTCATTCTATTTCTTGACTCTCATTTCCCCTACCATGCCTTGTGTCCCCCCCCCTCCTGTTCCTCTCATTCTATTTCTTGACTCTCATTTCCCCTACCAGGCCTTGTGTGTGTCCCCCCTCCTGTTCCTCTCATTCTATTTTGTGACTCTCATTTCACCTACCATGCCTTGTTCCCCCCCCCCCCCCCCCCCCCCCCCCCCCCCCCCCCCCCCCCCCCCCCCCCCCCCCCCCCCCCCCCCCCCCCCCCCCCCCCCCCCCCCCTTGTTCCTCTCATTCTATTTCTTTACTCTCATTTCCCCTACCAGGCCTTGTGTGTCCCCCTCCTGTTCCTCTCATTCTATTTCTTTACTCTCATTTCCCCTATCATGCCTTGTGCCCCCCCCTCCTGTTCCTCTCATTCTATTTCTTGACTATCATTTCACCTACGACGCGACGCTTAGTATATCATTGAGATCTTTATGGATTTAAGAATTTAGGGCCTTTTTCTTTTGGTTTCAGTATCATTAACATAATTATTTAAAACCTTTCGACAAACCAAACGGGAGGGAAGAACATTATCTGTTTGTGCAACCTACAAGATATGAGGGCAGCTTCTTCTTTTTTAAAAGAAACTTTCTCTCTACAAACGCAGGAAAACTCATCTTGAAAGTTGAGCTAAACTTCTGAGTTTGTCTCTTACTTGATGTTTTATACCGTGTTTATTATACTGGGTAAACAGTACACAACATCCTTAACATACTAAACACACACCCACCCACACATACACACCCACACACTCTCTCTCCACCTCACTCCTTCTTTCTTCTGATATCTTTTGTTTCGGGAGAATTCTGAATGAATATTTCATGGGCATTTCATTTCTATATGGGATAAAACTCTGTTCCTTATTTTTCTCTCCGTTTTCTCCCTCTCCTCTTTCTTCCCCTCCTTCTCTTCCTCCTTCCCTCTCCTTTTCTTCCCTTGTTTCATTTCTCCTTCCCTCTCTCCCTCTTCTCATATTTTCCTTCCTTCTCTTCCTTACCTCTCTCCCTCTCCATTTCTCCCCTTGCTTCATTTCTCCTCCACTCTTCTCATTATTTCCTTCCTTCACTTCCTCCTCCTCCTCCTCTTCTCTTCCTCCTCCTCTTCTCTTCCTTCTCCCTCCTCCCCTCTCTCCTCCTCTCTCCCTCTCCATCTCACACATTTCAAACAATAAAAACAGGAAACAAACGACGTGCTTGTATGTATTTACATTTCTATTATGTATGGTCCTCCGCTCGACAAATTCTTCCGTGTTCTCTACAAACATGATAGCCCCCATCTTATTTTTCTTGTTTTTACTGCCTTCTTTTCAATCATGAAATGATAAAAAAAAAAGTTTGCAGCCCTTTATCTTGAGGGACTGGGGACTTGCCTTATGAATAAGTTTTCAAGTTTTAGGTGGGGTCTCTTCTTGTGCTTTCATTCCTACTCTTAGGGCGGAATTAATAGACGTTTTCGTAATACCTCTGTGACGCTAAGGCCCGTATTTTTGAACGACCCTAAAACAAATTTAGTGTGAGTGGTCCGGATACGCGTGCGCAGTGAATCATATCAGCCACAGAGACAGAATTTATTTTGAACTTAAGTTTTGAACGCTTCTCACAAATCTTGAGCGCAGCTCAGCGCATGAGCAAAAAACCATTTCAGCCAGAAAGATGTAGATATAAATATAAATAAACAACACGTTTCTTTGCATTTCCAATCAGCTGACCCTAAAAGTGAATGAAATTTGTTGAAATTTTGAAGTGTCGGAAATTGGTCACTTTACAACTGCCGGTGATTTCTCATCGGTATTTTTGAAATTCGTGAAGACACATTATAATATTTCTTGGAAGTGATTTTACTTCCTAACTATTATTGTATTTTATTTATTTAGCAAATAGATAACCTTTTTAACAAATTTGTGATAATCCCTTATAATTATGCTGGCAATATTCGAGAAACAAACAAAACGCTAATTTTGCACCGCCAAGAAAGAAAGAAAGAAAAGCTTTTTTATATACCTACGTATATCCACGTATTTTCTTTGGGAAGACGAACATCTTTCAAGAGATATCCTTAATTTTGAATGGCCTAATAGAGGCTGAAAGACCTGAAGACATCTGATTAAGAAAAAAGTTTGCTAACAAGTAGTTTGGACAAACTAATTTACAATAGGCATGTTGTATTTATTGAAAGTTAAATATTGGTCATTATATTCTAAATATTAATAAAAAATATTATATGTATCTTTTAATCAAGTATATATATGCAAAAAAAAAAATATTTTTACTGTACCCTCCTCATTTTAGGACAAAGGTAGCATTTACCTATCTCGTTTTTTTTTCATATTACGACGGGGGTTTTACCCTGCGGTCGTAGGAAACTCACAAACCTTCTACCCACATTAACTTCAGCCAGCCTGGGTTGGGTCGAAATGCCAGCATCACGAAGTCTTCACCTGGACGTTGCTTAACTTTGGTGGTCCCACGAGAACCGGTGCGTTCACAGCGCCATCAACGCTGGCTCTATCTGGTTTATTTGTGATTTTATATCACAACGTATGTCGGTAGGTTGACGAAATTTCAAGTAACATATTCATTTTTTATTCTCGTATGTCACAAGTGGTCGTCTCTACCAATACTCATTTTTCCACACCAGATATTAGTGAACCACGTAACATCCAAAATACACATATAAAAAAGTCTAATTCCTCCGGAATTCAAACTCAGCTCACTTCAATGTAAGTCTGGTGCGCTAGACCACTCGGACACTGTGACTCCTGACACCGTCGAGCATAAAAAGTCTTTGAAGGGCTTGGGAAATCATGAATAATGAGTACATTTGGTAGATACCTGTGTAGAAAATAAGTAAAATGCAGAACATTGAAAAGAGAACATTGGATAGTGATAAAACAATGAATTAACATTTTTCTTTATTAATAAATTAATTCAATTATTGAACAATAGATAGCACAGTTTGAGTTGGACCGGAATAGCTAGCATCAAGATTGTCCAAAATTTAAATGGTCACCCATCCGAGTCCTGAATTCGCTGGACGTTGCTTATCATAATCGACAGAACGAAAACTGGTGAATTCAACGTGCCATCGACACTGATTTCAAGATTCAACGTGCCTGTGAGATATAAATTGTAGGTACTTCTTTCGCTGAGAAGGCTGAGATCGGAATAGTAATAATTATTTTCAATTTGGCTTCCATCTCGGAAAAAACTTGTTTAAATTCATAAAAAGGATAAAGAAATTTAAAACTATTAAACAAGAAGAATCACCAGACAAAAATTATTTTTGAAAAAATTAGAAATGTAAACAATAACACAGATGATTTTCACACAGAGGTGAAAATACCCTCTGTGTGAAATGGGCCATATTCACAGAAAAATTGTAATTGCTCGTGAGGAAAGAAAATGTTTGCAAGCTTTATTTTTAGCTTTGTGATGTACATATACCTTTTACTTCCATAGAAACAAAAGCTTTTGATATTTGATAAAAGAAAAAACTCTTTATTGTACTCAAAACTTTTTTATTGTAGATCGAAGCAACTCCTTTGGATTTCGGAAGAAAAAGCATTTCCTTCTTTTGAATGGGGCCCAATATTGCGCCTGTGCGGAAACGGCATCGAGCACTGAGGTTATATAACATAGAGGGAACCCGATGTATCAAGATTTGCGTTCAAAAGGGACTATCAGCTGATTTCAAAATCAATGCCGGACTTGTAGTAATTTTTCTTTCGCGAAAGAGTGGGTACCTAAACTACCTAATTCTTCTGAAATAATATTTTTACTATTTTCATACTTACATATTAGTAATTTCTGTCTTTCTTCCTCTTTTACTTTCCTTATTTTCTACTTATTACATGTAGTAATATAAGAGTTGGTATCTGATGTGAAAATTAAAGATGTTTAGATGTCCGCCTTTACATGAAGTAAACAAAAAATTCAAATAAATTGAACCAATCAGAAGCCGGGATTTGTTGAAGAGGGACCATCAGCTGTTCAAAGTTGGACGCATAAATTTGTTCAACTCGAAATAGGTAAGGTTCCCTCTATATTATATGATCTCAGTGGAATCGAGAGATTCATAAGTCACAATTTATATACTTAATTGGCCAAAAAATTTCAAAATCCCGACGGTTGTCCCTAAAGTAGTTTTAGGGACGTTCAAAAATACGGGCCTAAGTCACGGATTGCGTACTGTGTAATTTAGGGAAAATCGACACTTACCAACGACTTAAGTTCTTGATGTTGTCTGTTAATTCCGCCCTTATTGTCTTGACAAACTTCGAGATCGAATTCAGTCATTCGTTTTACATATTTTAGGAGTATTTACTGTTGATTATCGAAAAAAGAACCTGTCTTACAAATAATTTACTTATTGTTATCGTCATTTAGGTAAATGACTCTTTCCAAACTAAGTATAATGAAGTTTGCTTTCAAATTATTAACTGATATGTATTTTTGTTAACTTCAGTCTACTCATACTAAAAAAATAATTTTATCGGATGAAATGAAAGTTTTTTTCATTTAAAAAGCCGATTAATCAAATTTATCAAGCTTCACTGTCAAACTTTATCCTGAAAAATCAGGTTTGGGGCAAAATAAAATATTTAAAACAAATAGTATGATAAAAGTAGTGTATTGGTATAGTAATTAGTAATTAACTACAAAATTAGGTATACAAATATGTAGGTTTATACAAAACCTTATTACTCACATAATATATACATATATTTATTGCTGGTTTAGGAACCATTCAACCTCTGTGGCTGTGACTGTGAGCCCTGTTGATACCTATGAATCACGTGAAATTGTTGATAATTTTAATGCATGCTTCAGCTGATTCAGGGTGATAATTTTAAAGATTTGTGTTAGGGTCCTAGAACGACCTTAAGATTGATGGAATTGAAATATGTACGTTCTGATTGTGAAGGGGGCAGTCACTCTCACTCTCTCTCACCACTGGGAAATCTCAATCTATCTTCACACCCTTCTGGAAATAAAGTGTTAGAAATCAGTTACTCAGCGCTTTCTGAGACTTAGGGAAAGAGGCTTCACTTCCTGACATTGAGGGAGAGGGAGGCTTACTAATGTTCTAGGGGCGATCAAGTCATTATTATTTTTCTTACCCTCCTCCAAAACCACTCTCTCTCTCTCTCTCTCTCTCTCTCTCTCTCTCTCCTTCATCCATCTTACAGTAATGTTGATTTTTTCTTGCTTATCACGAGCTCAATTTATCAGATTCAGGAAAAAATTATCAGATTTACGGCGTTCTAGTCATTTCTCCACCTCCTTCTAACCTCTGGTACAATCTCTCTTTCCTCTTCCAAAATTATGTGCTCTTTCCTCTCCCCCAAGTTATTTGCTCTCTATCTCTCTCTCTCTCTCTCTTCCTCCCTCCCCCTCCAGCGCCTTATTCCTTTTTTCACGCCTTAAAATTTCCCAGTTATTTACATTTTTGCTCTCTATCTCCCTTCTTGATCTCGCTCTTCTGATTCTCCTATTTCTGTCCTTATCTTTCGTCAGATTTCTTCATTTTGTGTTAAAAGGAACAAAATTAAATCTTAAATCTAAAAGGAACAGAATGAGAATGTGAGAAATTTTAAGTCCAGAGAGAGAGAGAGAGAGATAGAGTCCGAGAAGGGAGAGCGAGAAAAGGAGAAAGAGTGAGAGAGAGAGTGAGAGAGAGAGTTAGAGAGAGAGTTAGAGAGAGAGAGAGAGAAGGAGAGAAAATGAGAGAGACAGAGAAGGAGAAAGAGTGAGAGAGGGAGAAAGAGAGAGAGAAATAGAGAGATAGAGATAGAGAGAGAAAAGGAGAAAGAGTGAGAGATAGATAGAGAAAGAGAGAGTATGTGAGTGAGGGAGAGAGAGAGAGAGAGAATACGAGCAGAAAGGAGTATGAGAAGAGAAAAGCCAAATTGCTAGGGAATAATACACACAACGTAAATGGACAGTCGAAATCCTTTCTTGAAAGCGAAAATCTGCAGGATACTTTGCGCAAGGGGAGATTAGTATCCTTGTGTGAGGCCATTTGAGTGGAGGGGAGAAATCCAAGCAGGATTTTAGGCTTTTTGTGAAGAGGAATTAGAGATGGAGGGAGAAGAATTACTATTTCTAGAAAATCTAGCAAGCACGAATATGTACTGTTAGCGAAATAGGACTTAATGTCGCGAACCGACATCGACAATCTTAATAAAGCACTACTATACTATGCTGCTATGTACTTAAAAAAGGAGCGATGCACTTATTTTCTCTGTGAACACTTGCATTTATCCAGCAGCATGTGCTATTTTCATAGAATCACTTTTACTGGAGTTAGTTAGTTATTAGTATGGTTCGGTAAGGTTATTCTTTCCAATGATTGTTATTTTTCCTCAGACGAGAACGATATTTTCTTAGAATCAATGGTGTTTTAGCACAGGCAGGCATGGATACCGATCTATAATAATTATAATTTTAATACCAATTCTATATTATAATCTCTTGGATGTGAAACACATGTATTGACTTTTTTTTTCACAATAAATAAATTATTGAGAATTGGGCTGTCTGAATTGACTTCTTATCACTTTGATATGATTGTCAAATGCCTCTTCTTATCCATACTACTGCCTTTTCTAATGTATTTGAAACACTGAACATTATAAAATCCCAAGTGCAAACACACTGCTAGAAGTCATTATGACTCGCTTTCTACTTGGAAACATCTCTTTCTGTTGCTTATGACCACGTGCTCTGTTAACTTTTGCAGGAAGCGCATTACTCTCCCAGTAAAAGCTTTCAGCAGCCGTTGTCATGTGCTAAAACTTCCAAGTCTCGTCCTCCAAACTTTGAAAAGTCATTAGAAAAACTTTACTGCCTTTTAGTAGTTTGCTTGCGGCTTTTCTCAGTCCCGGTAGATCCCAAGTAAAGGCGGCGGTCTGGTAATCCAGAAGTCCCGGGTTCGAAACCAAACCCAGCCGGGAGTTATTTTTTATTTATTTAACATTTTAATTGTTTGTAATACAAATGTATGTTAACAATGTGAGTTGAAAAAAAAGAACAAACAAAACTAGTTATAATTTACAAACAATTAAAAATTAAAAAGAGGTACTGATAAAATAGGTGCCAAAAGAAAAGTAGGTATAGATAAAAGATTTGACGATAACAATAATTGATAAAAACATTAGAAGGCAGGATTGCATTTAGAGGTTTAAAGGCTTAAAATTTTTTTGATACATGGTCTTTGTACATATATTAATTAAAATATTTATGTAAAGTAAGGAGAAGAAGAAGAAGATGATGCTGATGATGAAGAAGAAGAAAAGAGAAATTAAGAAAGCGAAAGGGGGAAAAGAAGGATGGAAAAGAAGAAGAAAAAGAGAAAAAGAAATATAGTACAAGGGTCAAGGATTCTAGATTCTATTACTGCCCCAGAAAGTCATTTATTTTGTAAGGAGCAACACTGACAAGATTTTGTTTCAAGGTACATTTGAATTGATCACGATTCATTTGTTTTAGATCGGTAGGTAGGGAATTATACAAGTGAATGCCTTGTTTTAGAAAAGATCTTCCAAATATAGCGTTTTTAGATGTTATAATATTATTTCTGTGGCGCGTGTCATACTGGTGCACATCGGAGTGTTTGGGAAGTGAATCTGACATATTGTGTATTCGTGTGCAGGAGTCCAGTATGACTTGTGCCGCAAAAGTTAGGATCTTGTTTTTAATAAAGATGGGTTTACATGAAACGATTCTAGGGAAATTGAATATAGCTCTAATAGCTCGCTTTTGTAATTTAAATATGTCAGTGTTGCACATAGCAAATCCCCAATAAATTATTCCATATGCCATTATGCTGTGGAAGTATGCATGATATGTTAGTAAGGCAGCGCTGGAACCCACATTTCTTTGAAGTTTTCAAGTTTTCAAGGTTTCAAGTTTTCCATAGTTGACTTGTTATCCTCCCATTTGGGATTTTTACCACATAAAAATACGTCGTGGGCTTACTGTTGGAATAATGGGGCTTAATAGTCTTAATCGGGCAGTATAAAATAGGGCAATATTATTATTATTTTCTCCTTTCTACGCCTTCCAAGTTCCCAGTTGTTTATATTTGCTCTCTATCTTCCTTCTCAATCTCGCTCCTCTGATTTTCCTACTTCTGTCCTTATCATTCGACAGATTTCTTCATTTTGTGTTTCAAGGAACAAAAATAAATCTACATGGGGAATGAGAAAATGAATTAAGGTCCGAAAAAGAGAGAGAAAAAGAGAAAGCGAGAGTGAGAGAGAGAGAGAGTGAGTGAGTGAGTGAAAGAGAGAGAGAGAAGGAGAGAGAGAGAGAGAGGTAGAATACGAGCAGGAATTGCTAGGGAATAATACACACAACGTAAATGGACAGACAAAATCCTTTCTTGAAAGCGAAAATCTGCAGGATACTTTGCGCGAGGGGATATTAGAGTATCCTTGTGTGGAAAGAAACAATATTAAGGCTCTTTGAGACAGTTAAAAGTATAAGGACAACATTTATAATAAAAAAAAAAACTATTTTTAGAAAATCTTGCCGGGAACTTGAAAAGACTAAAGGTTTTTGTCATTTTCCCTAAATTCTTCATCAATGATCTATTTCCAACTGTTAAGCCCATATGTTCTGGAACATTTTCAAGATTCGCAATTTTCTCTATGTCTTTCAGCAGCCGTTGTCATTCGCTCTTCTTCCAAACTTGCAAAAGCAATATTACCTTGTACTTTTTGATTCTTTATTTAAATCATATAAAGTATATTTATTTATAAATAATACATAAAAAAAATAAAAAATTCAACAATAAAATATAGGCACTCCCGGACCATTTCTTGATCCTCTGAGCCTAAGCGATGTTGCTCTAATGATCGAATATTGCTGCTTAGTCTTTACGCATGCTAAGACTGATGAAAACGCCTTATCCTATTTATATGTCTCATCCTAAGTGAAAGACTCCTTGTACTCAACTTTGGAAGTCACGTAAGAAGGATTCAGGAAACTAAAAGAAAAAATATACTGGAAAAGAAAAGTCATCTTATATTTGGGGTAAAAATGTCCTAAATAATAATATGAATCAGGTGGGAATTGAACCCCCAAACAATTGGTTCGAGACAAAAGTTTTCTAGACAAATGGCAGTCAACATTTCCCTAGTTCCATTAGGCTGTCAAGCCAGCCCTACCATCACATCAAGAGTCGAACATATTTTTTTTAAACCTATGAAACCAGAAAACCTCTTTTGATTTTCAACTACTCTCTGTCGCTTTGAGTCACATAATAATAATAATCCAAATGCTACGAATTTTATGTGAAGGTGTAAAAATATAAGAGAATGAAATGGAAAAGATTATAAAAATAAAAAGAAGGAAGGAAGAGGAGACAAACAAGAGTAAGAGAATGATGGAAGCAGAGTAGGAGGGAGAAAAAGTGCTTTTTAACAATATATTGGTTGAGATAAAAATAATGGGATGAAGCAAGATATACTCCGGTCTAGTAGTTTTGTCCCCTCCACGCCTCTCCCCTCTCTCCCTCCCATTTCTATAGTCAACTCTCCTCTGCTCCTTTTCCTTTTCTCCCTCCCATTTCTACAGTCAACTCTCCTTTTGCTCTTTCTTCCTCTATTCTCCCACATCTTTCTCTCTCTTTATAACCTTTTAGATATCTCTCCTCTTCTCTCTATATCCCCCTACTTCTCTCTCGTTCTAGTTTCAAAGTAGCTTTCATACTTGAGGTCATTTTCAAGATTTCCAGTCTCTTTATTATATCCCTGCTCTCCTTCTCCCTCCCTCTTCCTCGCCCCTTCTCACCTCTCCCTCCCATATCTCCGCCTCCTCCTTGTTCTTATCACCTTCTTTTATTTCTTCAGGAGAGAGCAAAAAAAAAAAACAGAGAAGTGCTTTTTGCTCTTTATCTTGTTTTGCGTCGTGTGCGACTTTTATTGTGTCGAGAAAAATTATTTATTGGCGGCGGCGAAGAAAGTAAGGAGGGGAGGTGGGAAGGAAGGGAAAAAAGAAGGAAGGGAGGAGGGAGAATTGGGGAGGGTGAAAAAAAGGGAGCTGCGATAGAAAGGGGTAGGGAATACGATTTAGAGGAGCAAAGAGGAAAAGAGAGGAGAGAGAGAGAGAGAGAGAGAAGAAGGAAGAGAGGGGTAAGAGATAAAGGGAGGACGGAGAAAAGGGGAGGGTGAAAAAAAGAGAGCTGCGATAGAAAGGGATAGGGAAAAAGATTTAGAGAAGCAAAGAGGAAAAGAGAGGAGAGAGAGAGAGGGAGATAGAAAAGAGAGAGCAGGGAGATAGAAAAGAAAAGAGAAAAAGAAAGAGGGTGGGGAAAGAATGAACAGTAGAGTGAGAGAATTAGAAGAAAATAGAGACAGAAAGAAAAATGGGTAGGGCGGCTACTTTATTTTTTCCTCAGAAGTAAGTTATGGGCAGGAATTATGTGAAAAGAAAACAATCTCATACATTTGTGGTGAAAATAAAAGACAAGAAAGAAAAGAAGTGGGTTCCTGTGTGTTCAAAGAAAAAATAAGTTGGGGTAGAAACATGTCGCTAGCTTGGGTAGTTCTAAGTCCGGCTTTTTTAACAGTTCTTGTAGAGAACCTTCAGCATCTACATTTTGGAAGTTTTTTTATTGATTTATTAGATTAATGGTCCGGGAGAAGGAGATATTCCAAGTTAGCTAAGGCATTTTATATACAGCCATACCTCTATGTACTACATATTTATAATTTTCACAGGAAGAGAAATATTGGAATAATAAAAATTGGTTGATCTTCATCAAAAAACCTTTTGGGTATCAGTAAGAGACAAAACCTAAAAAATATTTATAAGTTTATATGTATAGCGATAATATTATTAATCTTACCTTCTCATGCTGGCTGAATAAAGATCTCAAACATCTTCAGGTACATTTCAGTGGAGGTGCATGAGGTGTACAGCGGGGGTCCATGATCATGCTCCTGCCATCGAGGTCATTACCCTACGACACTGATGCGGTGGTCTGAAATCGGGAATTGAGAAATCGAATTTTAATTCACCTGACTGAGAAAATGTCAGTTTTGCAGTCTTCGGTCTTATGTACAAGAAGCAACATTCTTCTGCTGTGCCATTTTTAGTAGGCTGAAAGACAGAGGAAATCATAACATTTACGTAACAATCTTCTTGCTCAGTTTTACATGCTATTGAAGGTAATCACGGTAGCCATTTTGGATAGTTTGTTTATCTGACATTAGGAGTTTTTTTATCACTTATTCATCCATGGTTAGAACATCATCTATGAGTTCTTCATCCATGGTTAGAACATCATCTATGAGTTCTTCATCCATGGTTAGAACATCATCTATGAGTTCTTCATCCATGGTTAGAACATCATCTATGAGTTCTTCATCCATGGTTAGAACATCATCTATGAGTTCTTCAGCCATGGTTAGAACATCATCTATGAGTTCTTCATCCATGGTTAGAACATCATCTATGAGTTCTTCATCCATGGTTAGAACATCATCTATGAGTACTTCATCCATGGTTAGAACATCATCTATGAGTTCTTCATCCATGGTTAGAACATCATTTATGAGTTCTTCATCGTTTGTTAGAACATCATCTATGAGTTCTTCATCCATGGTTTGAACATCATCTATCAGTTCTTCATCGATTGTTAGAACATCATCTATGAGTTCTTCATCCATGGTTAGAACATCATCTATGAGTTCTTCATCCATGGAGTTGTGAGGAATGTGAATCTCTCACACAGTATGTCCCCGGACTCCTATGCCTCAATGTCTGTGTGTTTCATACCTTGTAGGTACCTTAAATCTCTCTTCCCATCTTTCCTCCTCTTTTCTCCCTCTATTTCTTGATTTCAAACTAAAGTTTCTTGACCTCATTTACATTCACTCCCTGTCTCTCTCTTTCTCTGGCGCACTCTCTCTCTCTTTCTCTCTCTCTCTCCTCTCTCTCTCTCTCTCTCTCTCTCTCTCTCTCTCTCTCATACACACACCCTCTTCATTACCTTCTGAACTAAAACTGAAGAGTCGAGTTTTCAGAACTGATGGTGATGAAAACCGCCGCCTATCACCTGATGAAAGGAAATTTAATAACATCCCCTCTTCTCATTCCGTATTCAAACCACACACAAACCGCTTTATCTCTTTTCCTCTCCCTCCCCTCTATCTATCTCCCTCCCTCCCTCCTTACCACCTTGTCACCATACTCCCCATCTCTCTTTTGCTCCCTCTCTCCCAACTATCTTCCATCTTTCTCTCTCTCCCTCGTATGCCCATATGTAGTAAATTCACTCTCTTTTCTCTTCCTCTCGTACCTTCTTTCATCTTCCCCACTTCTCTCCCCTTGCTTTGACCACTCGATACTCTTTCATACACTCTACCTTAACTATATTATGTCCCTCTACCTCTCTTCATCCCTCCCTTCGCCATGTCTCCCTTGCCTCCCCTTCGGCAAAAAACCCTCCCCTCCCCTTCGGCAAATTCCCTCCCCTCAATTAGGACAGAAATGAAGGAGAGATGAAGAAAAAGATAAATTCCTTTCTTTTCACACCTTGATTTTTTCTCATCGGTGTAAAAAAAAACCCTTTTAAAAGGTTTTTCTTTCGGGGTGGCATTTTTTTTCTAACTTTTTTTTATTGTTTTAAAAAGAGCTGTCAATACACTTTCCGCTCAAGACTTAGTTAGAAAAATGAGGCAATAGAGAGGGATGAGGAAAAGGAAGGAGAGGAGAGGAATTGAGTGAGCTTGATGAGAAGTAGGGAGGGGGTAGAAATAGAAGGGGAGGAGAGAGAAAGAGAAGAAGAGTAAGATTGTTAGTATGGAAAGGAAGAGAGAGAGAGTAGAAGAGTGAGTAGAATAGATTGAATAAGAGGAAGATACGAATTCAGTGAGCTTGATGAGAAGTAGGGAGAGGGGGTATTGATGAGAAGAAGGGGAGGAGTGAGGAAGGAAAGAGGAGGAAGAATGTTAGAATGGAGAGGAAAAAAGTGGAAGAGGGGAGTTGAATATATTGAATAAGAAACTTGGAAGAGTATGGAAAAAGGTGACAAATAGTGAAGGGTTAGCAGAAGTAAAGGAGAGCCCCGAAGAAGGGAATAAAAGGGGGGAATACGAAGGAAGAATAGAAAGGAGAGGTAATGAAAGACACGAGGCTTGAGGTATTATTTAGAATATAAATGCCTCTTGTGTTTATACTCCCCTGAGTCAGGGATATTTGCAAGGATTATAAGGAGTACAGGAGATGCGTGGGGGGGGAGAAGGATAGGGGAGAGGTGAGGTAAGGAAGAACAGGGAGATGCGTAAGATATGACAATTAGGGAGTAATGTAAATCAAGGAAAGGAGAAGAAGAATAATAATGAGAAGAAGAAGAAGAAGAGACAGTGAGTGAGTTAGTAAAGAGTGAGTGTGAGAGGGTGTGTGAGAGAGTCATAGTAGGAGAGGGAGAGAAAAATAAAGTCGAGAGAAGGCTTGTAACAGACGCAAGTAGGGAGAGAGTGGGAGATAGAAGATAGAGTGAAGATTTAGACATGATGCTGGCAAAAGAAAAGAGACGTAGAGGAAATAGTAAGGAATAAACAGTAAAACAAAGGGAAAAGGGAGAGAAAGAAAGAAAAAGAGAAGAGAGAGAGAGAGAAGGAAGACTCTCGTTAGAGAGAGGGAGAATCTCAAGAGTGTGAAAAACACTTGAGTTCTGTCCCCCTCAATTTGTCTTCTTTCTTTATGAGATGGAAAATGGTTCTCTCCCTCCCTGCCTCCCCTCCTCCTCAGACCTCTCTTTCTCCCTCCCTTATTCATTCTCTCTCCCTCCCCCCACCTCTGATGCCTTCCTCTACTTCACTTATTTTTCATCGCCATTTTTTTTTCCTTTATTGCTCCATATTATTCATACTTTTACTATGACAATTGTTTCATAGTGTTACAATTTTTTTAGTGCAAATAATTGGACACAAATTATTTTTACAATACATGTCACATATTTTTTCATTCCCTATCAGCCTACATTTCGGAGGATTCCGCCTATCACTATTTTGCATTTGATATTTTTAACACGAACCTGTATTTTATATGTCTCTTTTTTTATTTATATCTCAGAAAGCTTTCGCTCATCAAAAAGGAACTTCCTCCACTTTTGTGTTCTTTTGAAATCATAAAAAAATTCATGTCCTTTTTATAAAGTTCCACCATTTCCTGTTACATGGAAAAGTCTCTTTCTCGCACAGTTTTCTCTTCACTCTCTTTCTTCATGTCTTTCTCTCTCACTCTCACACTTACACAGGATAAACCGATTTTCTTGCCCAATCCTCACTCTCGATCTCTCCTCTTTCTTAATCCTCTCCTTCTCTCTCCTACCTCTTTTCTCTTCTCAGCTCATCTTCTTCTCATTTCATTTTCTTTATCCTTGTCCCTCTCTCTCTCTCTCTCTCCTCCTGTCTCTCTATCTCTCTCTCTCCGCTCTCTTTCTTCTATTACTCTCTTCTCAGCTTCTCCATTCTTCATCTTCCACAGCTTTCCTTCTCTTTCTAACTCTCCCTCTAGCTTTGTACCCTGTACTCCACTTCAAAATAACGAGAGTTCTTAATGTAAAATCGTGAATATTACGCAAAAGTCTCTTCAAAAAGAGATAATATCCCCTCTTTGTGCATGCACCGTAACTCTCTATAAAATTCTAATAAAGGATTTACATTATGAAAATTCCTTAACATGACATAAATTTTCCAAACGGTTTTCGCAGATTACATAAAATCCGTACCACCCGTTACATAAAATTCATCCCGAAACTGCACGAGTCGTCAATAATCGACTCTAAAGCAATCCCGAGTTACCTAAGTACGTCTTTAAAAATTCGAAAGATTTTTCTTTCAGTGCAGTATCACGGGTAAAGAAAAGAGGATTAGGAAAACCGAACTTGGGAAGTACTTCCTTCTAAGTACATTTAAATAATCTGAAATTCTCGCAGTGTAGGATCTCCGGTGATAATAGAGGAATAATGAAGCCTGAATTTATTCTGTATTTATTGCCTGGTGAAGTACGAGACATGGCCGCTGTAAAGTACATCCATTCTCTTGTGGAATGCCTGTATCAAATATCCTGATCTCAGGGCGAACGAAATTTCAGTTTGTTTATAGTGTCCATATGGAATGATTCACAAAAATATAAACCACATTGTAAAGAGACAAAATGAGGAAAATATCCAAACGCTAGATTATTTACATCACAAGTCTAGCGCCCTAACCACATTGACCAATTCCTGGTAAATAAAATGGACCAACTGATCGAAAAAAAACTTTTTAAAACTACAAGAAAATAAACTTTTTAAAGTTACTCTTAAACTATAAGGACAGTTTTAAATAATATTATAATTATAATAAAAAGTGACCTAACACATGCTTTGCATTATTGGCCGCTTAAACTGGCCATGCTCTTAGCTTTCATTTTATTAATAAGTTATTTTTTACATTTAAATTTTATTTAAGAAGATGAAAGAATTTGTCGAATAAAAAATAATCTGTTGAAAGTACTGAAAAAAAAAAACATGAAAAGAAACATGATATTGTGTTTTAGGTTTCAACCCATTCCATATTATACTCAACGAGGGAAGTCCTTACACTCTTTTCAATCCGAAGCATTTTCCCATGAAGGTAGATTAAACTGTCCGTGCCATCCATCCAGCCCTGGGCTACGCCACCGGTGTGTTTATTGAATTTATTCACTTTGATGGCAGTATAAAGTCAAGAGGAAAAGCACTGGGAGAGCTTTCTATAATCTCGACGGCAGATGAGAAGAGGGGGGCAGAATCGGGCAATAATCGTAAAAATATAACTCAGTAGAAACTTTATAATGGGGAATATGGGGATATCGTAGGTAGGAAATAATCGAACAGTACTTTTCTCTTACGTCTCCCAATAAATAACGCAGGACAGGGTGTTTATGAAATTGCTTCGGGGCATCACAACGACTTGAAGCTCCCCGGTCATATACTGTCACCCGTAACAATAATAATTCCGTGTCCGTGAAATAGGGGTGGATGTACCTAGATCACGGTGGTGAGAGGATTGTATGGACGCCCAGATCCAATGTCTAGGCTCCTTTCAGTGGCGTAGCTAGACCTACATTCCGGGGGGTTTTGAGGGGTTTTCGGGGGAAGGGGTTTTGAGTGGGGTTCAGAAATCTAGCCTAAAGTATATTCTTGCTTTGCTGGGGTTTCTTGGAAATTTGGGGGGGGGGGGGGTTGTCCCCAAAATCCCCCTCCTGGCAACGCTACTGGCTCCTTTCATGTCCATTGATTCTATTTACTTGATTCTTTGATTCTATGCTGCCCCACCAGTCATGTGCTTTGTTGAAATTTATTTCCCTTATGAAAATAACACTTGAGTTTTTTTTACTGCCCAGTAAATTTTCTCTTCTCTTTGTTGACACCAAAACTCCAGGAGTCGATTGGTTAGCCTAGTGAATTACGAGTCGGGAGGTTAGGGTTTAGGTCCTGTCCTCGTCATCTTATTATCATGTGTGTACTCTCCAGTATTCGAAGTAAAGAGTACCTAAAATATATAACCATATTTTTAATTTAGTTTTAAAAAAGTTATCATATTTGTGTTAATCACAATCGTGATATCACAATTACACTCGCTTTTCGCTGTACAAAAGCGAGTTTGATTAATTGGGACTTGAAGTACCGACCTTATCGATCAAGCTACTGAGGTCAGCCATATTTTCAATTTATTTATGCATATTAAACTGATAGAAATTTAATCTATTTCTTAATAAAACCAGCAGTGCAGCTAAAAATACTCGCAGCGTTTCCTCCCTGAAAGTCAATATCAACTTTCAGCTTCTCTGTCCCTGCAAAATTAATATTTATCCGCAGAGATAAGTCCCGTCCTATCACCAAACAAGAACTAACGAAGCGAATCAGTGTTGCCAGATAGTAGACAAAAAATCCGCTGAGCTCCACGAAAAAAACCTCTGAATTTACAATAAAAACCTCTGACAAATACGGATGAAGTATCTGATTAAATTGAAGGGATAATATGCACAACGTTGCCGTTAGGGATGCGCATCGAACATATAAACAACGATTAATAATAATCGATTATTTTTTCAAGCAATAATCGATTAATTTCAGGAAACCTGGAAACTGAAAACTATACCTACTGAGGAAAAAAAAACAACAATTCTACTCAACTTTTCAAGAATAACAATAATAAAACTACTGGAAACTATTTTTATTGAATTTTTTGTTTTAAATTTAGAAAAGAGAAGTGAGTTTAATCTGGTGTGGTGTCTATTCACCAATGTGAACATAGCAACATCAACTATTTTTTAAAAAAATCCCTTCTTGAAGGAAAATATCCCTACATATTTAGGTCCCATATTTTTCTCATGATTTTAAGAGATAGGTACTTATTAGAAATTGAAACTTTTCAACAAAATGGAAAGTATAAATGTTAAATTCTTTAAATATTGCTTCAAACTATTAAAACCTTTGAAAACCTTTGATTTTCAGCCTAAAATTATAAAACCTCTGATTTTCCCGCTGCGACCTTAAAAACCTTTGACATCAGCGGAAAACCTTTGAATCTGGCAACACTGAAGCGAATAACATTGTGTATTTATGAAAGCTGAAATATGGAAGGATATCCGAGCCGAGATTTAATTTAGACTCTGCGGCGGAGTGGGAGAAGCGATATTAAAATTATTATACTTTGCAAACATTAAATTTGTCCGAAATTTTATCGAGGTTAAAGGCTAGGAAGGATGGGATTAGGAAAAGACAGAGGGGGTTAAAGGATGCGGGGATGAGGAGAGGGAGGGGTAGGAGCTAGGAGGATGAGGTTATGAAGAAAGGACAGGAGGGGAGGGGTTAAAGGATGCGGGGGTGAAGAGAGGGAAGGGTAGGAGCTAGGACGATGAGGTTATGAAGAAAGGACAGGAGGGGGGAGAGAGAGGGGTAGGAGCTAGGACGATAAGGTTATGGTTTGCGGAAAAGTTTCCGACCCGGGAAAAGTTCATTATGAAGGCCTTAGGCTGTTGAAACGGATAATCTTCTCTCCTGTCTCCTGTCAGCCTTCCTCCCTCCTCCTGATTCTAAATTTAAGCGCTCTTGAAAGATATTTCAAATACAAACTTTATTGAAATGTAGATCAGAGATTTAAGCTGTTGAGAAACAACTTCAATATATGTACATGTATTATGTACATGTATGCAAAAACTCAAAGCCATAAACAAGTTGCATACAACAAGGCTTATGAATTATTAAGTTTAAGTACGTATCTCCATTTCGCCAGCACCCTCAACTTTGAATTTCGAATTTTTGAAACAATGATTTTATTTTTTTTTTGTGCTGCAAATCCCTATTTCTTTGGGGGTTTGCAGCACCAAATTGGTTTTGCTGTAGAAACAACACAACTCCAACGAAATTTAACTTTTTTTCAATACCAATAATGTTATCCGAGAACTTAGTGTTTTGTGCAATTTTGTGCTCAGAAAGCTAGGTCGCTATTGGGATTTTTAAGTACTGAAATTTTGAAATGAGAAAAAGTGGGAAGAAAATGAAAATTTTAAAGGAAAGAAGAAGAAAGGGATAGAAAACGGAAGAAACAGTGGAAATGATAGAGGTGAATAAGAGATAGAGGAATGTAGGGAGAGAAGTGAAAAAGAGATGGGAGAGACAGGAAGGTAGAGAAAAGTTGTGAAAGAAAGAAAGCGAGAGGGAAAAAGCTATAGAAAAAGAGTTAAAGAGAGTCAAAGAGAAAGGTATAGAAAAAATAGTGAAAGAGAGAGAGAGAGAGACTGAATAATTCTTCACCTTAGTGGTGAATAAATTGAAAATATCTTTACTCCACTTTATTAATGCAAAATTCAATAGAGATTGTTATTCCACAACAATGCCATTTTGAATGACTGAGCAACATCTCCTCTCCTTCTCTTTCTTAACAATTCCTCTCTCTCTCTTACTCTCTCTCTCTCTCCTTCATTTTCTCTCAATTGTTTTACTTCAGTTTTTCACTTTCAATCCTTTTTATTAATGTTTCCCTTATTAATTCTGTTTCTTCCTTTCTTCATTTCTCCCCTTCTTTCTCTCCATTTCTTCCCCTTATCTCTCTCTCTCTCCTTTTCTTCCCCTGATCTCTCTCTCTCTCTCTCCTTTTCTTCCCCTTATCCCTCCTTCTCTCTCTTCATTCCTTCCCATACATACATCTCTCTATCTTTTTTCATTTCTCCCTTCTTTCTCTCTCCCTTTCTTCTTTGCTTTCCTCCCTCTCCTATTTCTGAGTCAGTGTTTCTGATAGAATCAAGCACTTTGCATTTTTGATGCAAAACATTATTGAATTTCCACCAGCAGCAGTGTGATCATATATTATGTCTCTCTCTCACTCTTTCTTTCTTAAGTTCTTACCTCTTGCCTTTTCTTTCTCTCTCTCTCACTCTTTCTTTCTTAAGTTCTTACCTCTTACCTTTTCTTTCTCTCTTACTCTCTTTCTTTCTTAAAAGTACACATAGTACGTGGAGGGAAATTTATAAATATTTCGAACATTGTAATTAAATAATAAAATTCATTAGTTAAATAGTAAAATTCATAGACCTTTGCGGCAGCAGAGTGCCAGTATCAAACTAGTCATTACAATAAAACTAAACGGAGCCTGTATACAACTAGAACGAGAACGCTCTCTTCCAACCATCTTCCAACATGTCAGAGGTCTCTCAATAATGCTCGTTGTTTTCTACAGTTCTGCACGCGCTGCAGTTTTGTGCTCGTTGCAAAACAATTAGATTCCTCCACTTGCTCATTTCATTAGCACAAACAGCTATTTAGTTTTCCGTGAAAGTATCCAGCAAGGAGTAGAAAGTAGAATAGAAGAGAAAGTTGGAACTCGCAGCAGTGGCGGCTCCTGACTTCAAGACTAGGTGAAGACAAATTATACCCAGAAGTATTGAAAAAATAAAATTATTAATTTATCAGATCTTAGTTCTTATGGTCTCATAAACACAGCCCATTGTAAGTTATGGCTGTTTCCCTGCAAAGCATGATTTTCTCTCATACCAGTTTTGCATCATATAAGTTTTTATAGGTACTTTTTTTGGAGAACACTTGGTACTTAATAAATAAACAAGGCCAGCAGAACAATTTGTCAACACATGAGCTGGTACACAGCCATTCATTTTTCATAAGCCATTCAGGCTTGAACTGTATGGCTGTGGGGCAGGCATTTGCTTTACTTTTTTAGTGGTGGTTAGAAATTGGACATCCAGTAACCATAATATCTTTCATATCCTCATTACTTCTTAATCTGAATGGGGTTACTTTTAATGTTTGAACCCCATGATTTTGTGGGAATCTCATTGTTTCTTTGAAATGTTGTTATTAATTATTCATCTTAATAAAAAATATTTATTCATCTTAATAAAAATTATTAACTAAAAGTTGGTAAAAAGGAATTAAAATAAAAATATGAGGATTATACCTCAGTAGATAGGTAGGTACAACATTTTAAAGAGGGGTTAGAACTGGGAAGGAAAGAAAGTTAGTTGAAGACTAAAAATTACAATCCAAAACTGGAAGAAAATCCACCACCAGATTACAAAATAAATCTAATAAAACATACTTACTACAAATATAAAATCAGCTTAAATTTGTGTTACCATTGATGTTTAAATGACTATTTATGAAAAACACAGATATTGCCTTATAATTTTAAGTACTTCACTGGAAGCTGTGTGCTTAGCTACCTGCAACCTGCATAATTATAATGTTATTTCTGACACTGAAAGAAGTACATAGCTAATTCATATTCAAGTTATTATGAAAAGCACAGGTCAGATCAGGTAGGAATAATGTTTCTATCCTGTATCAAATACTGGGAAATAACTTTATTAACTAGTTACACCAATTAAAAGTCACTTAATTACCGTTGAGAAGATTTGAAAATATTCTAATAAAATTTGAAAAGTGGGCTTTTTGTTTTGTTTACATTCTAAAGATAAGAGATACAATGTTGCCAAGTTAATTTCATAGCTAAATTTCTACAAACTTCAAGAGCTATATTTTAAATTTAAAGAAATCCCTCAAATCATGTAAGACGTATATTTATTTTAAAAAATAATACTACACCGCCTGAACAGAATTTTCTCTTGAGAATTTCATTTCAACACGTCTCATTTCATGATTTTTTTTAATGTGGTTCCATAGTCAGGATCTTAAACAGGACCACCATTGTCCCTATTTAAAAACTTCTTGGAACAACTAGATACCAGATTATCTTATTTGGCTCAATTTCGGTACCTACATTAAATAATTATCTCCGAGATTTGACCTCAATCGAGATGTCCTTTTTAAGACTATAGTTGACAAGATACATAAATAGTTAAAATTTATTGGTATCGGCTATCGTTTAGTAACTATGTACAAAACTAGAACCCAAAAAATGAGAAATAATATCCAAAATTCCTGACACAAAATCCTGCTTTCCTAACGCCTACGTTATTATTTTTTTTTTTTTTAATATTACAAGATTGTGCTAGATATGGGAGGCTAAATCATTGACTGGTTTCCTAGGTCTGGCATAATGCTACTGGCAACAATGTTAATATCAAAAACACATGACATCGCACATGGTGGCTTCGTGACTTTTCGTATGACGTCGTGTAGATAATGTAAACTGAATACAACTGAAGACTGTCCTCAGTAGCATATTACATAGATATAGTTCTTGCCTAATATTTCATGATACCTACTTGGAAATACTCAACTCTGATTGGTTGATTCAAGGACAACTGAAGACAATTTCGAATTGTCTTCACATTTGGTGTTCTCCTTGGAAAGTAACATGAAATGTTAAGCAGCATTGATCTATTTTACACAAAGCTTACTCTTTTTTTTTTTTTTTTTTTTTTTTCTTTGAGTTGGATCAATTGTGCCATGTTCAAGGGATTATGAGTAGTGTTTTTCACTGTTCAAAATTAGGTGAAAATGTCTTCAGTGTCTTCACCCGACGAGCCGCCACTGACTCGCAGGTATTCAAGTTCTAATTTTATTGTCAAAAGACAGGGTTGGAATTCAGGTGTGCTTCGAATTTTATTGCCATCTTTAAATCAGTGGCGAAACTCAGTTAGCTGTGATACCTTGCATCTTTGTAAGTTGTCATTTTTGTGTTAATCACTATTGTGATGTCACAAATCACAAATACTTACACCCACAGGTCTAGATTTTTACCGATTTTGGGACTCGAACCACCGACCCCTATTTGTTGCCTTCTTATGAATTTTGAGACTGAGGACGGTTAGTATTCCAAAGCTAACCTGAGGTTAGCAGTGGTTATATATGAGAGCTGGGTGGAAAAGATTGCCACAGGCAATAACCCCGCCCTTTAGTTAGGACACAAGTATCATTTTCTTCTTAATTAATTTATTTTTCATAGTTTTTTTTTTTAATTTTATACTACACATAAATATTGCGTCCTCCCAATAAAGATTAAAAGAATAATAATAATATCTTATTTCTGTTGTGCACAAGAGTCTACAGAAGAAAAGAAATGAGAGTCTACACAAGACCTGTGTAGACGCCCTGGCACAATCTTATTTACAAGGCAGCCTGAAACCAAGGTACCCCCGTGAATCTGCTGCAAAGGAGAATATTCTAAAAATAGTAAACTATAATAATAAATAGAAATAAATAATAATTAATAAATAGTATTATAAATAGAAAACTATAAAAGACAATCATCTGTTCTCGCCTTTGCAGTAGATATCTTGGGACCATGGTGCCAGGAAGCTGGACTCTTCGTAAATGACTTTGGAAGTCTCCTACACACTTACACAGGTCATCTGGTGATCCCTGCTCGCGCTCTTTCCATTCAACGAGAAAATTTCTCTTTCCAGTCAACGAGAAAATTTCTCCATTCCAAATTCAACGAAGAAAATTTCTCTTTCCAGTCAACGAGGAAATTTCTCTTTCCAGTCAACGAAGAAAATTTCTCTTTCCATCAACGAGAAATTTCTCTTTCCATTCAACGAGAGAAAAATTTCTCTTTCCAGTCAACGAAGAAATTTCTCTTTCCCATTCAACGAGGGAGAAATTTCTCTTTATTCCAGTTCCAAATGAGGAAATTTCTCTTTCCATTCAACGACGAAATTTCTCTTTCCAGTCGTCAATGAGGAAATTTCTCTTTCCATTCAACGAGGAAATTTCTCTTTCCATTCAACGAGGAAATTTCACGAGCGTGATGGGAACTCTTCCCTCTACTGAAACACTGGAAGATGTATTTAAGCACAAATATAGCACAAACACTCAAAAAAAAAACATTACATTTCAAGCTTCAAAGTTTTACTTGTAATAATAATGAGTAACAATACAATACCCCATAAGAGTGATGTTTTATAATTAAATCAGTCTTACTAAATTTTTCCATGATTCACTGATCTCGGGGATAAGAGCCCACTAAATTAACCATCAATTTTTACTGAACTCATTAATTTCAAGCACAAGCCCAAAATTGAAATCATCAATTTTTTGTGTAATCGCGGAAGCTATGCACATCAATTACCCGAACCCATACTAAAATTTACCAAGCCTGAAACTCGAACCACCGACCTCCAGGTTACGAGTTCTCTGCTCTACAATCTTGTCACTGAGATCGGTGTCTGCCAATGGTACACCCTACGCCACTGCACTTCTGTAATGAGAGTCATTCAACTCCGTTTTATTATATTTTAAAAAGCTTGCATTATCATCATTGCTCCCTCATAGGTAATTAAGCCCGATATTAGGTAGCTTGTTAGGTAATTAAGCCACTTAATGACCCCAAAACTTTAGTACACTTTTTTATTGCGCTTTTTTGCTGACTCCCTTCAGGGTCTAGGGTCGGGACATGAATAGAATAAATTTAAATGAATGAGATTTTCTTGTTTATCATGCGTGGATGTAAAAGTTTATGTTTCTTTGTGTTATTTTGTAAGAATTTGTTTCTTTGTGTTATTTTATAAGGATTTGTGTTGTTTTGTAAGAATTTTACAATTTTAGTGGGTGAAACATTTTTTTCCTCGTTTTTTTACCTTCATCATCATCATCATAAGGTGGCGTCATCGTGAACGATGGTAGCCAGACAGTGGAGGAATTACTCAGCACTTCTACCACTGTCTTTACAAGGAGGCTAATAATTGACAAGGGCCCCCAGAACCAAGCCAATGCTGGTCTACTCCCTGTTTATAGTCCCCCAGCCAGATTTACCTTACCATTAAAAAAATAAAAGTTTCGAATCCACTAAAAACCACGAACCCCCGAGATAGTATAGTATAGTAGTGCTTTATTTAGACTGTCGGCTCGAGAAAGGGAGTCCTATTATGCTTTTGTATTCAAAATTTGATTACAAATTAATTTTATTAAAACATTTTTAATTACAAACCCCCCAGCTCTTTAGCTCCATAAATATAACAGGGGACAAACAACCTTAAGTTCGGTGATTTGATTTCCTTGTATGACAAATTGCCATTTTCCAGTGATTTGGACGTCATCACATCACTCACGAAAACATGGGAACCCTCAGGCTCCAGTGTACTAGTTCATTTGCGAGTCGAATACACCAGTGGGGATCACCAAGGCTGGGTGAGGTTAATGTGGGTAATTTCTCCAGTGATGAAGTTTCAAATGCTGTCGCAATATTTGTGACTATATATCGCGACAGCTGAACGTGACCTTTACCCCTAAAACAAATTCGACCACAGACTAAACCAATTTATTAATAATTCATATAAATTGACTTACCAATTCAGAGAATGACTGTCCTTTTTAATTGGCACTTAAAACTGAGTACGAAATGTTTTAACTTTCGAGGTTTTATACTCGTACTTTACACATTCATAAAACTTGAATTATTAAAGTTATAAAAAAGTTATTAAATGTAGGTATTATATGAGATTATTTTGATAAAGTTTATTTAGTATGAGCTTATTATAAAAAGTTTATTTAGTACGGATTTATCAGAAAGAGTTCGCAAAGTTCGTATCAGTGAGTTTGCTGTACAATTTTTTATTTCTTTTTTTTAATAGGAAGTTACTTTTTTCTTCCTGTTACATTTTTGCTCCTCAAAAATTTAATCTCAGAAACTTTTTTAATTCTTCAAATAAATCATATTATTTTTTTACAAAATTTATTTAAGGCTATAAGTAACCTATCGGGTGTCCGTTTTTCGCAGTTAAAACCCTCAAAAATATTATCAAGTTTATATAAGAAAAAACTCAAAGAGTAATGTCAAACCTTCTCAATTTTTATTGAGAGAGAAAAAAATACTTGAAACTAGCACCAAAAAATATTGCAGCACTAAAGTCGCGAAAATAAATTTTAATCATGCACACATCAAAAGCAAGGATTAAATTTACTGGCAGCAAATAAAAAATTCCCTCTCGGAAAATTGCAAGACTATTTCCACCGGGGCAGATGCTTTCCAGCATCCCTTACGATTCGCACTGAATGAGAGACAGCGAGAGCGAAAATGTTTTTTGGGTGAAAAAATGTGAAAAAGATAGATCGATGCATTTTCAGTTTTTTGCAGCGTTCTCTCTCTTCCAGCATCTTTCACCCCTCCCTCTCCCTCTCCCTCCCCCCCCCCCCCTCTCCCTCTTCTTGAATTGGAAAGCTCATGCGTGCTCTCCCGTAAACTTTTCTCTTCTCCATACAGGGTGACCGAGGTGTTTGTTTGTATTTAAAATGTTTGTTTAAAACTGAGAGTGCCGCTATCGAAGTGGTTCAATATTAACTCATGGGATGGAGTATTGTTGAACTGGGTTGTGTGCCGTCAGAAAAGCTGTTCAATACGTGCATTCTTGTATGTATTATTAAAGCAAGAATGTCCTTCAGCTGAAGAATTGATAAATGAGAACAATTAAAGTAATTTTTAGTAACTTCACAAAAGTGAAGTTAGTAAAAATTACTTTAATTGTTCTCATTTATTAAAATGGACCTTCACCAAATTACTGAGTCATCCATCCAGATGGTGAAGAATTGATGTTGAAAACCTCAATTGGTTCAGTGAGTAAGTAACTTTCATTAGAACTTCTTTCACATCGAAGTGTTTCAAGGTCATGTATTATTATTTATGAATACATGTAAGTCTATAGAAACCTCTAATAAAATCATAATGAACATTTTTCAAGAGATAATTGAAGCCATCTTGCTTTGTTACACGTCGATTGTTTGATAGAATACCTAACGTAGGAAATATTTTCTTGAATATTTTTTAACTACAATATTCCTGCATCACCCTGTAGAGATGCAAAATTACTAGCCCTCTTGTTTTGGGCACAGAATATAATGGCTGACGATAAATTTGACTTTGGTAGTTTTGTCACCTCCTCCTCTAATTAAGTTATCAAAATTGTGTTAATCACAATCGTGATATCACAACACTCAAACTCACTTTACTAAATATTTTTGCTTGACTTTGGACTTGAACTAACGACCTCCAGGTTACAAGTCCACCGCCTTATCGATCAAGCTAACGAGAATCGGTACATCTTCTAATTCTTCAAAATAGCCTACTTTAAGGTTGCTTTATTCAGATTTTGCGAGTGGACTGCCTTGTAAGTTTCAACTAGTGAATAATCAAACTATCTTGAGGATTACACTTTTTCAAGTGAGATCTATGAATTCCGTCTTGGATTTCACGTGATAGAAGCTTACTTGCCAAGCAGGAGTTTCCGGGTTTGGTATTAGGTACTGGAAATTTTTTTGTGACTGGTAGGCAATGTAAATGCGTAGGGTCCCTGGGTGTACCCGACAGTTGTACCAGTACAGTTGTACCCAGGTAACAGATTCAATATCTAAAAATTGGGACTCTCTAGTGACACAGAAGTGACAACTGTAATAGATGTAGAAAAATCTGATTGGTTTACTTAACCTCACATTTTTATCGAAACATTGCTTAGTTTTAAAAAAAAATTGATGAGTGAAATTTGTGTGTCTGAAGTAAAAAGTTTTTCCCAATCCTGATTTTGAAGATTAAGATAAGTTATTGTTATTGATGTGATACACAAACACGTAAGAATTTAGACATTACTTGGATGGGATAGTATTCCGTGCGTGGCAATTCAAAGGACAGAAACCCGTATACAAATTTCCTATCTTGTTACTCGCCCTCCCTCCTTTATTCCTCATTATTTCTTCTCCTTTTCTTCATTTAATTAGTTCGTCTCTTATGAGCTGGGTTCTCCTTTGTTCCATGTTAGATGATGATTATTTATCACCATTTTGCAAGCGACATTATTTTGCACACCAACAATTTCGACTTTCGTCGAAATAAATTACGGGGAAGAGACTCTATTATTCCTAGAGCTTGCGAGTAGAAGGGGTGAAATTTATGTCCTCAGGGTGTCCCTACACGGGCGGTAGTTTTACTTGGCGATTCTTATGGTTGCCTTTTTAGTTTAAAATTTAACCTCGCCCCTTGGTTCACTACATATTCTATTGTGTTCTTTTTTTTTAATGTATTATTTTGTTTTCATGTAGTTGACCAATAGATAATAATAATAAAATTCGAGTTTTTAGAATAATCGTATTTCTAATACCTCGTCAGTAGTTTAACTTGTTTTTATATATTGGATGTCGGGTTATACTTTCAAATGCCGCTCTGAGCAAAGAGGCTTAAATTTATACACCTGAGACGTCAAATGACTGTGGTTGGATTGAGATATTTAGAATTGAAAGTGAGAAGTTGTATTAGATGTACATGAATATCAGAACATACCTGGACAGCTGTTTCGAGCTTATTTGCTCTCATCAGCAGGTAATAGTTCTGAATATCCATCATGCAATCAACTAACCTCTCTATTTTGATCAGTATAAACAGAAAAGTGAGAAGTTGAAATTATTGAAACTGTGTTCATAATAAAGCATTACCATACTATACTCAAATGAAATTATCAAGGATGTGTGAACAACTGAACAATGTGAATATCCTTGGGTTTTATAATTAAAGGTTTTATTATAAGACTAGTTAACTTAGTTTATTTTCTTTTACATTAGCTTTCCTGACTCCAGATATTAAAGATCAGAGACCGTGGTGAATGACCATGACCATGCAGTTGAAAAACGACGTTAAACTCGAAAGAAAAAAAAGATCAGAGAAGCCAGTTCTCATTCATTCATTGAAGTTAAGCAACGTCCAGCGAGGCTAGAACTTGGATGGGTGAACATTCAAATTTGAACCCTCGTGTTGCTGGATATCCGGTCTCACTCAGGCTGGCTAAGGTTAGAGTAACTGGTTTGTGAGTTTCCAGCAAATGGAGGGTAAAACCCCCGTCGTGATATGACCCCGCCCTCAAATATAAAAAAAAAGATCAGAGAGAGAGAGAAAAAATACTGGAGATTCCAAAGGACAGGGAAATGAACAAACCCCAAAGTATACTAAATAGTCCGGAAACAAAGTTCTTTAGAGTTTCTCCAATGTTCCGAACGTGTATAACAGCTTTCCCATTTGACTTTCTTTCTCTACCTATCTCCATCTACCGTCTTATCTGTACTTCGTTCACATTCTTATTACTGCGCTTTCCGACGCACCTCTCTCTCTCTCTCTCTCTCTCCCTCTACCTGTCTTCGTTTACTTTGTGCTTTTGATTTAATGTCTTCATTTCTTAGTTCGCTCTATCTTTTCTCCACCCCATCCGTATCTCTATTTCTTCACCTGTATTTATTCTCGTACTCTCCCTATCTCTCCCTTCCTCCTCCTCCTCTCTCTCCCTCTCCCACCTATTTCTCCCACTCTCTTCTCTCCCCTCTTGTTTACTTGAAAGTTGTGCGATGTGATTTCATAATATTTAATGACTAAGAATGTCTTTGGATGATAACGCTTGCTGCCTCGTTCCTTGGCATCGCTGTATTTATATAAATATGGTACTTTTTTTTATCTTACTTGGCAACAACGTATGATCTTTGTGTATATGTAGTTGAACATCACATTTTGGCAATATTGTGTAAATTTCAACTGTAACGTCGACATTGATTGCCAAGTTTTATAGCTAGTGCAATGAGTTGTATAAGTATTGGCCTTATGATCTGGTGAATCAGAGGTTTGAAACTGAGCCGAGATTGGATAAGTGAATGGGTGAGTAGAAGAACCAGGAATGTCAAAAATCGACTTTTCAGGAGAGCAGAAATAAGATTTATCTTATTTTTGCTTTCCTGATGCTAATGAGTATAATAAAATTAAATTTTACATTCCTTGTTATTCGACAAGATTCTCAGAACTAGGTACTAATACCGCTAGCAAAAGTGGTCAGTGATTTTGTCACATTCCTTGCTTTACATCAGATTTTTTTCCGCTTCCCCCACTTTAAAATCGAAAAAAATTATACTTTTAAGGGGTATTTCTCCTTCATATTCACAGAGATGATAGAAAGAGTACATTCCTTCTTATTTTACGAAGAAAAAAAAATCGATTTTTGACATTCCTGGTTCTTCTACTCACCCATTCTTATCATCCCATTTATTTGCGTTTTCGACCACATTTCGTCATGGGCTTACTGCTATAATAATGGTAATTGTTATTCCTAATCGAGTAGTATAAATAAGGCAATATTATTATTATCATTATTTCTCTGGAAAAAAAACCTTCCCTGTTATCATGTGATCTTATCAGTGAAGGAAATCTTACAACCGTGCCTTTCCAGAGTTTCCCGTTGCGAAAATTTTCCGTAAAAAATTGAGCCCCAGACGGCATTCGAACTCACAACCTTTTTTTATTTATTAATAATGTAAGTGAGCCCCGGAAACGCTTTCGCATTTCTTCAGAGCACTTTACCTTAACATCTATGCCATTCCGGAAACGGAAAATTTCGGTCAGAAATTTCCGCTCCGGCCGGGATTCGAACTCGCAACCTCGGGGTCAGTAACCAATGCTCTTAACCACTGAGCCACGGAGGAACGCACAACCCGCTGAGCAAAGAGGCAAGGATGTTAACCTTCTCACCAAGAGGTTCGACTCTCCCCTCTTACCTGGTTTCTGGATACAGATCCTATTTGCTGAATCCAATGGGGTGTATGTGACCCACTGGTTGTATCGTCGCAGTCCCTGCATCTTTCAGAGCCTCCAAACAGTCCATCATCATTATGCACAGATTCAGGAGTAGTGACGAACTTCTGGATCAGAAATGCCACATTGATATAACTTCCCATTGTTATACATTGAATTTGACAGAATACTCGTAATATGTCTAATGAATGAAACCTATTTTTTGTAGATATAATTTTTGTTTTTAAATGATGTTATACACATTATTTTAGAACCTGAATAATATTTTTTTTACCGTTGTACAATTTTAGCTTGAGATATTTACTTTTGATTTTTTCAAACTAAGTAGATTCTTTGACACTAATACATTACTGGACTCAATAACTAATTAACTAAGACTCAACATTTTATTCCATAACCTGCAAGTCTCAGGGTATGCAACTCGGTAGAAATCTAGAAATGGAATTCTTACTAGACTATAAACTTAACTGCAATTAAAAAAGTTTTACGTTCATTTTACATTAAAAATATTTCTCAGCACTAATGGTGAAGAAGAGGGTATATACACTAGTGACTAGAGACTAGACGAATGAAAAGATAGAGGGGAGAGGAAAGGAGACAGAGAGAAAAATGTCGACAACTATTTCTCCTAGTTTTGTTTCTCAATTGCGAGAGATAAAAATTAAAAAGTTTTATTATTATTATTTATGTCTTTTCAGCCTCTCTTCCTCACTCATTCTCTCACCCTCTCTTTCTCACTAACTCTCTCACCCTCTCTTTCTCACTAACTCTCTCACCCTCTTTCTGACTCAATCTCTCTCACTCATTCTCTCGCCCTCTATATCTCACTAACTCTCTCATCCTCTCTTTCTCACTAATTCACTAACTCTCTCACCCTCTCTTTCTCACTAACTCTCTCGTCCTCTCTTTCTCACTAATTCACTAACTCTCTCACCCTCTCTTTCTCACTAACTCTCTCATCCTCTCTTTCTCACTAACTCTCTCACCCTCTTTTTCTCACTCATTCTCTCGTCCTCGCTATCTCACTAACTATCTCTTTCTCTCTCACCCTCTCTCCTTCTCTTTCTCATAATTTCGTTATTTTTATACTCAGTTCTTGTATACATTTTGCCTTTTATCTATGAAAGTTAAGATATTTTTGCTGTATAAACAGAGACATTGTATTGTATTATTTATTTTTGATTGTATTTTGTAGTACTCTTCTCTTAAATAGTATAAGAGTTTTAGCCGCCATTATCCAGAGGAGAATAGAGAAGTTATAAGGAAATTAACTGCGAGAAAGAGAGATAAAAGAAGAAATAGAAATGTTGTATGATAGAGAGAGGAAAGAGATTTTAGCGTTGGGAAATGAGGGTAACAGATTGCAACATAAATGAGATGAGAAAGGGAAGGGATGGAGAGAAAGGAGGGGGAATTAGAGAAGAGATTTAGAGAGAGAAAGAGGGGGAAGAGAGAGAAAAGGGGGAAGAGAGAGAGAGAGAGAGAAAACAATTAAAGCAAGGATGATTAGGAAATGTTTGAGGGTGGAGGTAAAGTTAAGAAAGGGATGAGCAAATTGTCATGTGACGCATGAAGAACCAATTAGTCATTACTATTGTAGGAGGAGAAATAGAAGGTAGAGGATAACATCATGAAAAAGGGAATTGAATAGATGATGAGAATGAGCGGGGGAAGGGGAGTTCTAGAAAAAGGGAGGATAATGCAAAGACTAAGTGGTTAAGAAGAGAGAGGGAAAAGGAGGACAGGGAGAAGTAGATAATGAAATAGATTTGAATAATAAACAAGAAGGAAGAGTATGATGAAAAGAAGTATAGAATGAAGAGAAGAGAACAAAGAAACGTTGTAGGAGAGCAATTGGAAGGCAGATAATTATATTGAGAAGAAAGACACGAAAGAGGAGAAGAAAAAATGAGAATAGAATATCATGGGAAAGGGAATTTAGGAAATGAGGAAAGAAAAGGGAGGGAAGAGAAGAAGGAAGAGGAGTGAGGGAAGAGAAGCAGGAAGAGGAGGGAGGGAAGAGAAGAAGGAAGAGGAGTTGTAGGAGAGAAATTAGAGGGCAAAGATATTGAGAAGAATAAGAAAAAATAGATTCGAAGATCATGGAATAGCTGAGAAAACAGGATAGTGGGAAAATGAAGAAGGAAGCGAATTTGTTAAAAGAGACGAGTGAAGGGAAAGATCGTAATTAAGAAGTAGAGAGAGGAATGGGAGATAATAAAAGAGGAGTAATAAAACTACAACTTAAGTTGTGAATATGTTATTAATAATAAAAAAAAAAATAGGACAGGAGGGAGAAGAAGGAAGAGAAGTTGTGGGATAAAAATGGGAAGTCAGAGATATTGAGGAGAAAGAGATAGAGAGGAGAATAACAAAATAAAAAAAAGATAGAGAGACAAAAATAGATGTGAATTATGAAAAAAAAAAGTTAAACGTTTGTATTTGTGTTAATCACTTTCGCGATATCACAACTACTCAAACTAGCTTTACTAAATCTCCGCTGAAACCGGGACCTGTTACACCGACCTCCAGATTATAAATCCGCCTCCTTATCGATCAAGTTTCTGAGGTCGGTTGATGTGAATAATAATAATAATAATAATAATGAGAAGTTATGGAAAATAAGGAGAGGGAGACGAAGAATATGGAAGGGGATTAAGAGGGAAGAGTAGAGTAAGACATTGTGAATGCGTGACTGGACATTTTCTAAGCTAAAATTGTTCGGAAGGGACGAATGTCTCCTTTGTAAATTCTAAATCAGGGGTAGGGGTCATCCCTCAACCCTGGGACAAATATCTCACTATTTCACTCGGGTTGCTGTAATGAAGCACCCCTCACAACTGCGGACCGCTCTAATGTCTTTCACTTGACATGTAGGCTTGGCGGTTGCAATTGAAGGTTGGGGTGATTTTCAAGAAGATTAAATTATATGCAGCAATGTGCTGTGAACTGCTCGGTAGTTTCTCCTTCAGCAAATATGCATTGTTGTGACGATTACTACTTACATAATACGTATTCTGTCTCGGTAGCTCAGTGGTCAAGGCGGCACTCTGTGAATCCAGACAAGTTTTCCTCCCATTTGGGATTTTTACCACATAATAATATGTCTTGGGCTTACTGCTGGAATAATGGGACTCTAATAGTCCTAATCGGGCAGTATAAATAAGGCGATATTATTATAATTATTATTATATTTGTATTTACTTACCATAATATAATAAAAATATGTATATACAAAATATACATTGTACATACCATATACATAATTATGTATGTACAATGTACATACCATGTACATAATTATGTATATTACAATTGTACATAACTGATAGAACATGTACTTATAATAAGAACTCGTCAGCAGTTGAGATAGCCTGAACCGTAACCACAGTGATGATGATGAATCCCATCCCTCAAGATCCGAGTCCAAGTTATGAAGACCCATATCTCACCCACTCCTGAAAGTTCAAGAAATTAAAATCCATCACTCAGAAATCAAAACAACATTATTTTGCCGACGTCCTTACCCCATCCTCGGGATTATTTTTCAGAAGAAGTGAAAATGTATACGTTGCAACGTCCCCTCCACAGAAGTCACCAATTACTCATACACAAGAACCTATCAAAGCTATTCCTCCCTTCTGAAAAGTTCATCTCCGCTTCAACCTTCCCCTCTTCCTCCCCTGTCTTCCATCCCCTTGATTTACCTCTTGTTCCTAATACCATAGACCTCTCTCCCTCTCGTCCCACTCCCTCTATTCTGACCTTTTCCCTGAATCAAATCCCTCTCTCCTTCATACGTATCTCCACCCCGACATGCCTCTCCCCCTGTCAACCATATTCCATTCCTCCTATCATTCCCACCCCTACAGCTCTTTCCCTCTCTCAACATCCTCTCTTACCCACCTTTCATCCACACTCCTACAGCCTTCTCCCTCTCTCAACCCCCTTCCATTCCACCTATCATCCACACCCCTACAGCTCTTTCCCTCTCTGAACCTCCTATCTTACCAACCTTTCATCCCCACCCCTACAGCTCTTTCCCTCTCACAACTTCCTCTCTTACCCACCTTTCATCCACACTCCTACAGCCTTCTCCCTCTCTGAACCTCCTCCTGCCTCCCCTTCTTCAGCCCTACCTTTCATTTCCACCCTCACAGTCCTGTCCTTCGTTTAACCCCTGTCCCACGATCCGTTTCCCATCTCCACCCCTACAGCCCCCTTGCTCTGAACTACCCTCCACCATTCACCCCCCCCCCTCCTGTCACGAGAATGTCATGACTCCGGGCTCGACACCCCCCGTGGGTAATTTATCATTCACGAAAAAAGGTTTTTAATAACTTTTTTTCAGGTGCGTGAAGATAGCACCCGACATTGAAGCTAGAATTTTGTACCACCTACCATAATAATGTACTAATTATGTACTGTTAGGAACAACAAACCACGAATTTTGTACTCCAACCGTAACCCCAGGAGAGCGGTTGAAACATGTCGGGTGCTAACTTCACGCTAGCACCCAACATTGAAGCTAGAATTTTGTACCACCTACCATAATAATGTACTAATTATGTACTGTTAGGAACAACAAACCCCGAATTTTGTACTCCAACCGTAACCCCAGGAGAGAGGTTGGAACATGTCGGGTGCTAACTTCACGATTTTAACCGATGGAGCTAGAATATTGTACCGCATACCAAAATAATCTCTGAATTATGTACTCCCAGGAACAACAAACCCCGAATTTTGTACTCCAACCGTAACGCCAGGAGAGAGGTTTTAACATCGAAAAACCCACCCCCCGCCTCGCCTATTGAAACGCAAATCACATACAGAACTACATGGAACCCCGCGCCTCACCTCTTCCATTGCAACGCAGCGATGGGAGCAGAAGTGTGGGGGGACTTCACGTTGTCGGTGCACGTATTAAACTATAGGTTCTCAAACAGTGGTACTCGGGACAATTTCAGGTGCACAAAATTGTACCTACTACCCTTTGTTACCATTTAGGTACATGTGCGAATTTGGCTTTTCTCAAATGATGTATTTGAAAAACAAGTATAGGAGTAAGTTAGATGTGTCCTCTGACATTCGCGTTAAAATAAGTAACATTTAGCCTGATATTGATGCAATTGTTTTGGAGAAGAGTAGGTAATCTCACAGAATGTAGATAGGGTAGACCTTTCCATTTTTTTTCGTCGCAGATAACTCAGATGCAGGCGTTGCTGACGAAGATAAACAATCGTTTATTGATGTGACGTTTATAAGCTCACATTACTTTGGTAGGTATGTACCTACCTTATTTTTTAACGTCAGCTTCTTTGTGGAATTGTGTTAAGTTTGATATTATGTAATAAGTAATAAGTTATCATATTTGTGCTATTCACTTTCGTGATGTCACAACTACTCAAACTCGCTTTACTCAATCTATACTGAAACCGGGACTTGAACCACCGACCTCCAGGTTACAAGTACGCCGCCTTATCGGTAATAACATAATGTCATATTCTGTATACCTATTACTGTTTACTTTTATAATAAATCATAAATCGCTTCTGAAATTTTCAATTTTCCTTTTTCCTAACAAACGGAACATTGACAACACAGATTTTCCAAACGTCGTGGGTTCGAATCCAAGTGAGGACATGACAAGATACCTTCTGTTTGGAATTCTTATTACATGATCGTGACTTGCTGCTGGGAAAATGAGACTTTGATAGTCCTAATTCGGCAGTATAAACAAGCCGATATTATTATTATTATTTATATAATTACATGCTATGATTTAGTAGTAGTCAGAGGTGGCAGAGTGAGTTGGCGCGCTAGGCATTGCACGCACGGTAACCTGGGTTCGATCCCCAGCGAGGTAGGATTTTTCTGCTCTGTACTTAGATGTTCGGGGTCCACTCATATATACCTCGTGAGGAAAAATGAGTAGCTCTTTTGATGTGAAACAGCGACCAGTGGCGGAATTATAGGCAAAAATTGTACAAGATATTGTATATTAAGGTGGTATAGTCCTATAATTCAGCGCTACCCACCAAGTTGTGACGTATAATATATTTCAGGAACATTAAACTCCAAATTGCCAGCGTGGCGTCGCTGGCGCGTTGAATGCACCAGTTCTCTCAGGATCACCGAGGTTAAGCAACGTTTAGCGAGGTAAACGTTGTTTGACGTTGCTTAACACATTAATCTCACCCAACCCAGGCTGGGTGAGGTTAATGTGGGTAGCAGGTTTGTGAGTTTCCTACGAATGGAGGGTAACACCCCCGTCGTGATATGACCATGCAATGCAGATGTAGGGCAAGTTCAAAAAATATCTGGAACTTTGTACATGTTGGTCCGGCGTGAAGTTGGCACCCGATAGAGAGTGATAGAGAGAGAGAGAGAGAGGAGAGGAAGAGAGAGAGAGAGAGAGAGAGAGAGAAGGGAGAGAGAGAGAAAGAGAAGAGAGAGAGAGAGAAAGAGAATAGAGATAGAAAGAGAGGAGAGAGAGAGAGAGAGAGAGAAAGAGAAATAGAGATAGAAAGAGAGAGAAGAGAGAGAGAGAGAGAAAGAGAGATAGAGATACAAAGAGAGAAGAGAGTGAGAGAGAGAAAGAGATATAGAAAGAGAGAGAGAGAGAGAGAGAGAGAGAAAGAGAGAAAGAGAGATAGAAAGAGAAAAGAAAGAGAGAGAAAGAAAGAGAAACAGAGAGAGAAAGAGAAATAGAGATAGAAAGAAGGAAGAGAGAGATAGAGAGAAAGAGAAATGGAAAGAGAGAAGAGAGAGAGAGAGAGATAGAAAGAGAGAAGAGAGAGGGAGAGAAAGAGAAATAGAGATAGAAAGAGAGAAGAGAGAGACAGAGAAAGAGAGATAGAAAGATAGAAGAGAGAGAGAGAAAGAGTGATAGAAAGAGAGAAGAGAGAAAGAGAGAGAAAGAGAAATAGAGATAGAAAGAGAAAAGAGAGGGATAGAGCGAAAGAGAGATAGATCGATAGAAGAGAGAGAGAGAAAGAAAGAGAGAAGAGAGAGAGAGAGAAAGAGAGAAAAAGAGAAATAGAGATAGAAAGAGAGAAGAGAGAGAAAGAGAAATAGAAAGAGAAAAGAGAGAGAGAGAGAGAAAGAGAAACAGAGAGAGAAAGAGAAATAGAGAAGAAAGAGAAATAGAGATAGAAAGAAGGAAGAGAGAGATAGAGAGAAAGAGAAATGGAAAGAGAGAAAGAGAGAGAGAGAGATAGAAAGAGAGAGGGAGAGAAAGAGAAATAGAGATAGAAAGAGTGAAGAGAGAGACAGAGAAAGAGAGATAGAAAGATAGAAGAGAGAGAGAGAAAGAGAGATAGAAAGAGAGAAGAGAGAGAAAGAGAAATAGAGATAGAAAGAGAAAAGAGAGGGATAGAGAGAAATAGAGATAGATAGATAGAAGAGAGAGAGAGACAGAAAGAGAGAAGAGAGAGAGAGAGAAAAAGAGAAATAGAGATAGAAAGAGAGAAGAGAGGGATTGAGAGAAAGAGAGATAGAAAGAGAGAAGAGAGAAATAGAAATAGAAACAGATAGATAGAGAGAGATAGAGAGAAAGAGAGATAGAAAGAGAGAGAGAGAGAGAGAGATAGGCAGATTCACTCAGATTCTGCAGTTTTTTTTAAGTTTTTTAATGTTAACTTTTAGCGTTAATAAATTGCAGAATAATGGGAAATGTCATGTCCAATCCTCAGTTTGATTTCTGTGCTTGAGACTCCTTTCCTGGCAAATGATTTCCAGTTTATAAGAACTTGGCATTCATTTGATATCAGTTCCTTTTTAGACAATTGTTTTAAGGTAATTGTTTTTGAAGGATTCTAATTTTCTTGGTGTTTTTTGCACACGAAGTGTATTTTTGGGGGATACAATATACAACACTGACCAGACAATGACTTAACTCAAACTGCCCAACAAACAAAGACACGAATACAAATTAAATGTATCTTCCTGTGGTTAAATTAGCAGGAAGATAACAACATGATCACAGAAAACACACAGGATGATAACAAAAAAAAGTCAAAAACAGGGAGGCGGATAAGTCAAAAACAGGAACCGCTCCCCAAATAAAGCTAGATAAACCTTATCTAGCAACCGTAAAGTAATTATTATTATTTGCTACAGAGGACTTTACCACTTTAATATACAATATCTTGTACGATTTTTTTGCCTATAATTACGCCACCAGTCGCTGTTTCACATCAAAAGAGCTACTCATTTTTCCTCACGAGGTAATATATATGAGTGGACCCCGAACATCTAAGTACAGAGCAGAAAAAATCCTACCTCGCTGGGGATCGAACCCAGGTCACCGTGCGTATTGGCCTAGCGCGCTAACTCACTCTGCCACCTTGACTACTACTTAATCATAGCATGTAATTATATAAATAATAATAATAATATCGGCTTGTTTATACTGCCGAATTAGAACTATTAAAGTCTCATTTTCCCAGCAGCAAGTCAAGATCATGTGATAAGAATTCCAAACAGAAGGTATTTGTCATGTCCTCACTTGGATTCGAACCCACGACGTTTGGAAAATCTGAGTTCACAGTGTTTGTTAGGAAAAAGGAAAATATAAAATTGAAAATTTCAGAAGCGATTTATGATTAATTATAAAAGTAAACAGTAATAGGTATACAGAGTATGACATTATGTTATTACCGATAAGGCGGCGGACTCGTAAACCCGGAGGTCGGTGGTTCAAGTCCCGGTTTCAGCATAGATTGAGTAAAGCGAGTTTGAGTAGTTGTTACATCACGAAAGTGAATAGCACAAATATGATAACTTATTACATAATATCGTACTTAACACAGTTCCACAAAGAAGCTGAAGGTAAAAAATAAGGTAGGTACATACCTACCAAAGAAATGTGAGCGTAATATAAACGTCACATCAATAAACGATTGTTTATCTTCGTCAGCAACGCCTGCATCTGAATTATCTGCGACGAAAAAAAATGGAAAGGTCTACCTATCTAAATTCTGTGAGATTACATTTATTATATACCTACTCTTCTCAGAAACAATTGCATCAATATCAGGCTGAATGTTACTTTATTAGCTATCATACTTGTGTTAATCACTTTCGTGATGTCATAACTACTCAAACTCGCTTTACTAAATCTACGCTGAAACCGGGACTTGAACCACCGACCTCCAGGTAACAAGTCCGCCGCCCTATCGATTAAACTACTGAGGTCGGTCTAATCAGGTTGAATGTTACTCATTTTAACGCGAATGTCAGAGGACACTAATTTCTAACTTACTCCTATATTTGTGTTTTACAAATACAACATGAAAAGCCAGATTCGCACATATAATTATGTGGTAACAAAGGGTAGTAGGGCTTTTATTATTTTTTTTGTGGAGACTTGATATTGATTTTCATCAAAAAATCAACTTAACTACTAGTGTTAAACATATATTATCTTTCACGGTCTTTGTGTACGGTCAAAATTTTATCATATTTTGTGTACAACTGAAAATGGCTTCCCGTACCATCTGAAACTGCCCCGAGTACCACCGTTTGAGAACCTATGGTTTAATTCATGAGAACAACGTGGAGTCCCCCCGCACCTCTGCTCCCATCGCTTCGTTGCAATGAGAGAGGCACGGGGTTCCATACAGTTCTGCATCTGATTTGCGTTTCAATAGGCGAGGCGGGGGGTGGGTTTTTCGATGTTAAAACCTCTCTCCTGGCGTTACGGTTGGAGTACAAAATTCGGGGTTTGTTGTTCCTGGGAGTACATAATTCAGAGATTATTTTGGTATGCGGTACAATATTCTAGCTCCATCGGTTAAAATCGTGAAGTTAGCACCCGACATGTTCCAACCTCTCTCCTGGGGTTACGGTTGGAGTACAAAATTCGGGGTTTGTTGTTCCTAACAGTACATAATTAGTACATTATTATGGTAGGTGGTACAAAATTCTAGCTTCAATGTCGGGTGCTAGCGTGAAGTTAGCACCCGACATGTTTCAACCGCTCTCCTGGGGTTACGGTTGGAGTACAAAATTCGGGGTTTGTTGTTCCTAACAGTACATAATTAGTACATTATTATGGTAGGTGGTACAAAATTCTAGCTTCAATGTCGGGTGCTATCTTCACGGACCTCTTTTTTTCGCAGGAAAAGTATTCGGTAATTTGGGGGCAAAAAAACATTTCCACAAGTCAAGCGCCCCAGAAAATATCACATTAGGAGGTCGGAGTTTCTGTCACTGGGAAACTGTCCCACGCCATTTCATTTTCAACTTTCATCATCCTCCTTCACAATTACTGATTCCCTCTCTCACCCATTCATTACCTTTCCTCCTCCATTGTCCCCCTCTTCTCCTCCATTTTTATCTTCCTATGTCTTTACTTTTCCTCGTCCTCCTCTTATCATATCTATCTGTCTATCATTTCCCTCAAAATATCCTCTTCTATTCCTCTCTCTCTCTCTCTCTCTCGCCCCATTACTTCATCACCTGTATTTTCATTCCTCTATCTTTCATTCTACCCACATCTTTGTCTTCCTCCCCACCCTTCTCCAGCTTTCATTGCACATCCCTCATCCTATTTCCCATCTCTTACCCACCAATTCTATATCTCTACCTCCCACTTCCTCTCCATCTCTACCTCCTCCTCTCCCTACCTCCCACTACCTCCTCTACCTCCCATCCTCAAGCAGTGGATTCCCCACCAGTGTTGCATATTCCCAGATTTTATTCCTGGTGGTGCTAATTAATTTAATTCCACAAAGTTTTCTCAAAAAGGTCCCCCCCACCCCCTCCCCCATACTGTCAGCTGGAGTGAGGAGAGAACGTGTCACATGAGAAGGTTTTTCCAAAGGTCCTGACATTTCTATGAATATGCAGAGTAAGAGATGGTGACTTCAGGGGGGTGCTGGTAGTAAGAGATTGAGGATTTGGGGGGGGGGGTGCTGGTAGTAAGAGATTGTGAATTGAGGGGGGTGCTGGTAGTAAGAGATTGAGGATTGAGGGGGTGCTGGTAGTAAGAGATTGAGGGGGGTCCTGGTAGTAAGAGATTGTGGATCGAGGGGGGTGCTGGTAGTAAGAGATTGAGGGGGGTGCTGGTAGTAAGAGATTGAGGATTGAGGGGGTGCTGGTAGTAAGAGATTGAGGGGGGTCCTGGTAGTAAGAGATTGTGGATCGAGGGGGGTGCTGGTAGTAAGAGATTGAGGGGGGTGCTGGTAGTAAGAGATTGAGGATTGGGAGGGGGGTGCTGGTAGTAAGAGATTGAAGATTGAGGGGGGTGCTGGTAGTAAGAGATTGAGGGGGTGCTGGTAGTGAGAGATTGAGGACTGAAGGGGGTGCTCGTAGTAAGAGATTGAGGATTGAGGGGGTGCTGGTAGTAAGAAATTGAGGATTGAGGGCGGTGATGATACTAAGAGATTGAGGGGGGTGCTGGTGCTGAATAGACGGATCGAGTTTCGGCATGAAAGTGCGATAGAAAAGTACGCTTTGGCAATGTAACGCTCGAATTTTTATAAAATTAAAGATTGATAACCTATTGTTATCAGTCCTGGAATACACCTGTTCTCGTTATATCACTGAAGTTATGCAACGTTCAGGTAGGCTAGAACTTGGATGGGTGACCATATAAGTTCAAATCCTCGTGATGCTGGGTGAGGTTAATTTGAGTACCTACATATCTGGTTTGTGAGTTTTCAGTACATGGAGAATAAAACCCCTGTCGTGATATGAAAATGCAGTTGAAAGCGGTGTTAACCCCCCCCCCCCCCCCTCCCGTGACTGACCGGGGTTTTGTTTACCCACTTAAATTATAATGGAGACATTACTGTGTAAAAACAGTAACGTTTCTGATAGTTGACCTTCTTTCAAATGCTTCTACGTACAAGTGCTGACATGAAAATGAGGTTATGAATGTATCAACAATTTTGCTGACACGAGAAGAGGTCACACCCTGTAATGATAATTACTCAAATTAAATTCTTGCTACGTTTCATGCATGTTCGGGATGTAATGGTGGGACATGCAGCGTGGGAGTTGTGTGAGGAATGGACACTAGGTGGTAATGATTGGCATGTTGGAGGAGGAGGGGAGAGAGAGCGTGAGGAAGAGAGTAAGAGAGAGAGAACAGGAAGAAAGATAGAAGAGAGAGAGAGAGCAGGAAGAAAGATAGAAGTGGGAGGCAGAGAGAGAGAGCAGGAAGAGAGTGAGAGAGAGAGAGAACAGGAAGAGATTAAGAGAAAGAGAGAGAGAGAACAGGAAGAGATTAAGAGAAAGAGAGAGAGAGAGAACAGGAAGAGATTAAGAGAAAGAGAGAGAGAGAACAGGAAGAGATTAAGAGAAAGAGAGAGAGAGAACAGGAAGAGATTAAGAGAAAGAGAGAGAGAGAACAGGAAGAGATTAAGAGAAAGAGAGAGAGAGAACAGGAAGAGATTAAGAGAAAGAGAGAGAGAGAACAGGAAGAGATTAAGAGAAAGAGAGAGAGAGAACAGGAAGAGATTAAGAGAAAGAGAGAGAGAGAACAGGAAGAAAGGTAAAAGAGGGAGACAGAGAGAGAGAGCTTAGGAATATAAGAGTCAAAGAAACAAAAGAGAGATTACTGAGTTTTAGAGAGACTAGTTAAGAAATTGAGGAAGAGCAAAAGAGAACGAAAGCTAGAAGGTGAAAACCAGAGAAAGACTTTAAATAAAATGGAAGAGAAAAGTCAAATGGTCAAAACGTGAGAATTAGGGCCATATGAAACAGGAGTGGACACTATCCCTTAACACGCCCTCTCGTGGGATTTTCTACCAATCACAGCGAACTATAGTCAGCTGAAAGTGTTCACTTAGATGAAATCTAATCCTGCTTCATAATTCGGCCCTAAGGGTCAACAAAGATAAGAGTAGACCGTTATCTCTGATGAGGGGAGTTTTTCCTAAATTTCAATGTAATTTTATTTCATAATTAATTAGGCCCTAAATGAATAAAAGCGACAGACATAGATGGAGATGTAGCTCAATGTAATCCTATTTCATAATTTGGCCCTAATTAAATGAAAGCGACAGACATAGATGGAGATGCAGCTCAATGTAATCCTATTTCATAATTTGGCCCTAATTAAATGAAAGCGACAGACATAGATGGAGATGCAGCTCAATGTAATCCTATTTCATAATTTGGCCCTAATTAAATGAAAGCGACATAGACATAGATGGAGATGCAGCTCAATGTAATCAATCCTATTTCATAATTTTTCCCTAATTAAATAGAAGCAACAGACATAGATGGAGATGCAGAGACAGGATGGCACCATGGTAGAGACTGAGATACACAGCTGTGATGTATGGAGGTGGGTACTCCAGGTCACGTGTGTGAGGTAGGCACATGTGTTGCTTCTAACAGCCCTGTGGGACCTTTGCAACATGTCCTCTCTAAAAAAATTCAGCCTTAACAGTTGTGCTTAATTTCCTGTACAAACTGTTGGATTCTTCATCAAAATGTGCATTGAAATTGTATGAGACATGGAGCTATTTCATGATCATTTTACAAATTATCATCATCATAGGGTGATGTTCATCGTGTACGATAGTAGCCAGATAGTGGAGGAATGACCCAGCACTTCTACCACTGTCTTTACAAGGAGGCTAATAATTGACAAGGGCAGCCTCACGTCTTTGGAGGGAACAGAATTTTCTGTTAGGAATTCTGCCCCCAACCGGAATCGAACTCAGGATCTCTGGACTGGTGTAATGTGACTACTGTCCGTGGTGTAATGGACAGTAGTCACATCCGTTACACCACGGAGGCTGCATAAATAGTTAACCTGTAAAATGATTGTGAAATGAACCCCATGTCCAATGTCCTAGCCAAGTCTATGTATGTATGTCAGAACATTCCTTGTCCTGTGGTGACAGTGACTAACACCATTGCTGCTCATTGGCGTTGCTTAACTTTAGTTCAACACCGACTATTTTCCGCCTTTTGTGTATAATCTCACTAGCGGGCTGCACCCGCTTCGCCAAGCCATCACACACACACCACCCATACATCACACACCACACCCACACACCACATACACACACCACATACACACACCACACACACCTCACACACACAAACCACACACACACACCCATCCACACACAAACACATCCACACACACACACACACATCCACATCCACACGCACACCCATACACAGACACCCACCCAAACACACCCACACACATCACACATACACACACCCATCCACAAACACACACACATCCACACACACACACACACCCACCCACCCACCCACCCACACACACACAACACAACACACCACACACAAACCACACACATACACACACACCCATCCACACACACAGATCCACACACACACATCCACACACACACACACACACACACACACACACACACACACACACATCCTCACGCAGCAATACTTAGCCGAACCATTTTTGCGTTGCGACTTAGCCGAACATAAGAAAAGTTTGTCCGATTTGAATAAGGTTTATATCAATTGCTAGCAATTTCAATTTAAGAGATACACACTTCTCGGTTTTTTTTACAATTCTCAACCATTTCGAAAATAATTGAAAAATTCTAACGTTCTGCTAATTCCCGAGCGCGAAGCTACCAGTGCCGGTCTCTAAAATTTCCACACTCAGCAATACTTAGACGAACCATTTTCGCGTTTGATACTTAGCAGAACACGCAAAAGAAAAAATAGTACTTAACCGAACATTAACGATTTTTGAGCCAGCGTTGAAGGGACCGGTTCTTGTAGGATCACCGAAGTTGAGCAAGGTACAGCGAGGTGTAGACTTCGTGATGCTGGCATTCCGGCCCAACAAAGGCTGGGTGAGGTTTATGTGGATAGCCGGTTTTTTAGTTTCCTGCGAATAGAGGGTAACACCCCCGTCGTCATATGACCATGCAGTTAAAAGTGAGGTTTAACGTCGCTTTTAAAAAAATAAATAATTGAAAAGTATATTATTGTCTTAACATAGCTTTGCTCGGGCAGGGAAATGAAATGATTAAATCAAGGCATTATCTACTTAATGGAACGAAACTTTATGTGCGATAAGTTTGGTTAGATGAGTCAGGTCCTACTATTACTTCCGATAAATTTCGTGGTAGGTATCCCCTTTTATAAGAAGGCCAATACAAGAGATCTGCACTTTTAAACCTAAACCAAATTTGATCCTTTATTATGTGTTAACAACTATGACCTTCCCACAGACCCTCCACAGAAGAAGGGAAAATACTGCTATGTACCTTGTACCTATATATTAGTCATTTGGTTGTGAGTTCGAGATTGTTGAATGCTATAATAATTCAGAAAGCAATAGGCAATGTTGGTATGATCAGATCGGTACAGAAAGAGAATAAAATACACAGCCAATTATGGACACAATACTTCCTCGTGAATGACATTCAATTTTTTCTACTTTTATTATCGCTAGAATCAGAGATTTTTTTTACTGAATCACTTGTATTTACAAATGTTCTAAGGGTTGGGTGGAAGAGATTGCCACAGGCAATATATAACTCCGCCCTTTAGGTAGGACATTAACTTTTTTTTTTTTTTTTTTTTAAGATGAGTTTTTTACAGCCTTTTTTATTTCGTAGCCATGAAACAGGAGCTACTGTAGACGCTTGTGGTCTGTGTTGTAGCCTGCCCATCCCGTAGTATGCCTCCCCTCTGATGGGCGAGAAGTGACACAATACTTCCCATTTAGGTGCTGGGTCAACACGAGCGCACCGGAAGGTATCCCTTACAAACAATTGTAACCAAATTAAGAATACAAATTTTTGTCGGCGCGGGGGTTCGAACCCGGGACCTTCCGCATGGCAAGCGAGTGCTTAACCACTGAGCTAATCGCGCGCTCTGTTATTAAACTTCATTCTCTTTTTTTTTGTTCTTGTATCTTTGCTCAATCCTTTTGTTTTTCTTTATAATTTCATTGTATATTACTGTATATATTTTTGTTCTATCTAAGTAAACTTACTATAATACCATGTTCTCAACCGATTCTCTTCAAATTTATGTATACATATGGCAAGCGGCCACAACGGAGTCCCGAAAATAGTATACATATAGCAGTATTTTCGGTACTTCTGTGGAGGGTCTGTGGTAAGGTCATAGTTGTTAATACATAATAAAGGATCAAATTTGGTTTCGGTTTAAAAGTGTAGATCTCTTGTATTTTATGGCTTCATTACCAAAGGGGCATACGACCTACCTACCACGCTCCACAGGCAAAGTACAGATGCAAGTCATATAAATAAAAAGGGTCTGTTTAAATTCAGACCGTTAGAAATAAAAAAAAGGGAGAATGGAGGAAATTATATTGTACAGTTTGCCGACTTTATAACTTCCTATTACTTCCAAGCAATGTGTAACATTAGAAATCGGAAGTATTGTAAAATATATTTTTTGCTCCAATGTCATTTTTTCATATTTCTGGACCTCCTGAGCAACTTTAGTTTTGTGTCTGTCTGTCGGTCTGTTAAATACATTCCCTATAACTCGCAAATCTCAGACACTACTAAACAGATAATATTTATGAAATTTTGCACACACATAAAAGACGTACTGTAGGTGGTCCCATTTTAAATTCATGAACTTCGCAACTGCGGTTCTTGGTAATAGAGACCATGCGCTTGACCACTATTTTTTTATTTTTTTTTCTTATACTCTTATATCTCGTGAACGGTACACCCGATTTTATGATAAAATTTTGTATGTATATGCGTATCAGCGTTTTAAATAATGCAATTTGATTTTATTTAAAAAAAAAAAAATATGATTAAGATCTGTTATTAAAAAAAAAAACCGAAATTTTCACGGGGAATGCCACAACCATTCACGAGGAAGTATTGTGTCCATAAATGGCAGTGTATTTTATTCTCTCTCTGTTAAACTGATTTGATGATACCAACATTGCCTATTGCTTTCTGAATTATTATAGCATTCAACAATCTGGAGCCCACAACCCAAGGACTAAGATGTAGGTATAGCAGTATTTTCCCTTCTTCTGTGGAGGGCCTGTGGGAAGGTCAAAGTTGTTAATAATGAAGGATCAATTTTGGTTTAGTTTTTAAAGTGCAGATCTCTTGTGTTTTATGGCTTTATTATCAAAGGGGCATACGACATACCTACCTACCACGCTCCAAAGGCAAAGTACAGATGCAACTCATATAAATGAAAAAAGGGTGTGTTTTATTCAGACCGTTAGAAATAAAAACAAAGGGAGAATGGAGGAAATTATCCTGTACGTTTGCCGACTTCAGATAGTCAGGATGGGGGTTTTACCCTCCATTCGTTAGGAATTGTACCAGCTACCCACTAGGGCCGGAATAGTCAGCCTCACGTGTTCGGAGGGAATAGAATTTTCTGTGCGAAAAGTCTGCTTCAACCGGGAATTGAACTTGGGACTACGGGCAGTAGTCACAACCGTTACGCCATGGAGGCTGGCAAATTTTGGGGATTCCATTACTTTCCTTTTTATATATAGGATAGGATAAGGAAAGTAAAAAAGGTATGTTTTATTAAATTCAGACGGTTAGAATTAAAATTAAAGGGGCCAGCGTCGATGGCATGTTGAATACACCGGTTCCCTTCAGAACACCGAAGTTAAGCGACATCCAGCGAGGTTAAGACTTGGATGGGTGACCATTCAAATTCTAATTCTCGTGACGCTGGCTTTTCCCGGCCCCACTCAGGCTGGGTGAGGTCAATGTGAGTAGCAGGTTTGTGAGTTTCCTGCGAATGGAGGTTAAAACCCCCGTCGTGATATGACCATGGCAGTTGAAAGCGACGTTAAACCCTAAAAAAAAAAAAAAAAAAAAAAAAAAAAATTAAAGGGAGAATGGAGGAAATTATCCTGTTCCTCGACTTTACAACTTCTTATTTTATTATAGTTAGCTAATAAGTCCCCTCTATGATTAGTTTTAAATCTAGTCTTTAGTTCACTGACGATGCCATAACTGGCGAAACGGCCATCTGAAAATAAATAATTAAGTAAAACAAAAAAGCCAAATATTTTTTATCTTAAAATTATTTCGACATAATATGGACGCACGAATATCTCAGTGATTAAGAACTCGCTTGCCATGCGGAAGGTCCCGGGTTCGAACCCTCGCAGAAACAATAGAACTAGTATTCAAAATTTGTTTATACTTGTTTGAAGGGAATATTTTCCGGGGCGTTCTTTTTGACCCAACACCTAAAATCTCAGAAACTACCGAACGAATGTCAATGAAATTTTGCATACATACAAACATGTAGGGGACGTATTGTAGATTTTTTTTTTATAAGGATATTTATATTTATTTATTGACAAAAAAAAAAAAAAAAAAAAAAAACGTATTGTAGGATGGTCCAATTTTAAATTTATTAACTTTGTATGAGCTTCTTGGTAATAGAAACCGTGCGCCTGACCTCTAACCATATCTCGTGAACAGTTATATCTTGTACCACGAAACTAAGAGATACCCGATGAAATGCTTCTTGATTATTTGTGGAAATGTGTGTATATATGTCCTACCATTAACATGCGTCAAGATTTTTCTAGACCACCCTTTAAAATTAGATTAAGTTGAAGAATCAACCTTCAGTTTTGAGATTGTAAAATATCGGTTCGTTCCATTAGTACCATATTGTATTCGGTGTTTGCAAATAAATTCCTAGTTTACCGCAAAACCGAAATGTGAAGTTCACTATCCTTAATTTTATTTGGGGTGTGGATGATGAGATTGACCCCTGTCGTACCCTGTTTATTCATACTTTCAATATTCATCTTTTTGAGATTTTGGATGTTTTCAGAAATCGAATGAACTTATCTTTCGAACCGTACGTCCGATTTGAATGAACTAAAGTGCTATCGATAGATCTAGTAGATTGTAAGATAAGCTGTTCTCGTTTATTTTCTGTCATTTTACATAAAGGGTTACTTTTTAACGGAAAACAGTTTTGACACCCAACTGGGTTAAGAATGGCCTGGGTTATCAAAAACTATGCATGCGATTTCAAAAAAATTAACGCAATTAGGCAGATCTTGCGAAACGTTATCCCAAATTGGCATAAAAACATCAACATATTATTTCATTCTGTCCATTTCTTATCAAAAATGTCTATTTTGGCCTACCTCGAACTTTCAAAGGTCTGAAAACCTGGCAAAAATGCAAGCATCAAAAACCTGTGTTAGTCCAAGCTTAATAGTTAGTTGAGAGCTATTGAAATCAACTTTTGTTTTTAAAAAACCCCTTGATGTATCGAAGTTATGCAATCATTTTGAAGGAGCTTTTGTGGCTTTCCTGTTGGCGGTATGGAAATTTTTCGGGAATCAAAAACGTATATTTTGGACTACTTCTCTCTAAAATTTAGTTTAAAATACCTAAAATTTCATACTTGATGAGAATTGAAGGCAAAATGTCAAATATGATAAAATACCCCTTCAACTTTCGCTGAGTATGCAAACAAATGGTTCCAAATGCTTGGTAAGGCTTTATTCATCATTGGCTCTCTTCAGTTCAAATTTGAAAGAAATCCTTAAAGAAGAGGTTATATGTTGACATGTTTTGCGTAAAATTCGACTCGATCTGTGATTTTGGATGTTTTCAGAAATCGAATGAACTTATTCTTCGAACCGTACGTCCGATTTGAATGAACTAAAGTGCTATCGATAGATCGAGTAGATTCAAAGATAAGCTGTTCTCGTTCATTTTCTGTCATTTTAGAAAAAGCGTTACTTTTTAACGGAAAACAGTTTTGACACCCTACTGGGTTAAGAATGGCCTGGTTTATCAAAAAGTATGCATGCGATTTAAAAAAAATCAACGATACTAGGCAGATTTTGCGAAACTTTATCCAAAATTGGCATAAAAACATCAACATGTTATTTCATTCTGTCCATTTCTTATCAAAAATGTCTATTTTTGCCTACCTCGAACTTTCAAAGGTCTGAAAACCTGGCAAAAATGCAAGCATCAAAAATCTGTGTTAGTCCATGCTTAATAGTTAGTTGAGAGCTATTGAAATCAACTTTTGTTTTTAAAAAACCCCTTCATGTATCGAAGTTATGCAATCATTTTGAAGGAGCTTTTGTGGCTTTCCTGTTGGCGGTTTGGAAATTTTTTCGGGAATCAAAAACGTATATTTTGGACTACTTCTCTCTAAAATTTAGTTTAAAATACCTAAAATTGCATACTTGATGAGAATTGAAGGCAAAATGTCAAATATGATAAAATACCGCTTCAACTTTCGCTGAGTATGCAAACAAGTGGTTCCAAATGCTTGGTAAGGCTTTATTCACCATTGGCTATCTTCAGTTCAAATTTGAAAGAAATCCTTAAAGAAGAGGTTATATGTTAACATGTTTTGCGTAAAATTCGACTCGATCTGTGATTTTGGATGTTTTCAGAAATCGAATGAACTTATCTTTCGAACCGTACGTCCGATTTGAATGAACTAAAGTGCTATCGATAGATCTAGTAGATTGAAAGATAAGCTGTTCTCGTTCATTTTCTGTCATTTTAGATAAGGGTTACTTTTTAACGGAAAACAGTTTTGACACCCTACTGGGTTAAGAATGGCCTGGGTTATCAAATACTATGCATGCGATTTCAAAAAAATAAACCCAATGAGGCAGATCTTGCGAAACATTATCCCAAATTGGCATAAAAACATCAACATATTATTTCATTCCGTCCATTTCTTATCAAAAATGTCTATTTTGGGCTACCTCGAACTTTCAAAGGTCTGAAAACCTGGCAAAAATGCAAGCATCAAAAATCTGTGTTAGTCCATGCTTAATAATTAGTTGAGAGCTATTGAAATCAATTTTTGATTTTCAAAAACCCCTTCATGTATCGAAGTTATGCAATCATTTTGAAGGAGCCTTTATGGCTTTCCTGTTGGCGGTACGGAAATTTTTCGGGAACCAAAAACGTATATTTTTGACTATTTCTTTCTAAAATTTAGTTTAAAATACCTAAAATTGCATACTTGATGAGCATTGAAGGCAAAATGTCAAATATGATAAAATACCCCTTCAACTTTCGCTGAGTATGCAAACAAGTGGTTCCAAATGCTTGGTAAGGCTTTATTCACCACTGCCTATCTTCAGTTCAAATTTGAAAGAAATCCTTAAAAAAGAGGTTATATGTCGACATGTTTTGCTTGCATAGTTTTTGATAACCCAGGTCATTCTTAACCCAGTTGGGTGTCAAAAGTGTTTTCCGTTAAAAAGTAAGCCTTTATGTAAAATGACAGAAAATGAACGAGAACAGCTTATCTTAAAATCCACTAGATCTATCGATAGCACTTTAGTTCATTCAAATCGGACGTACGGTTCGAAAGATAAGTTCATTCGATTTCTGAAAACAATCAAAATCTCAGATAGAGTCGAATCCTAAGCAAAACATGTCGACATATAACCTCTTTTTTAAGGATTTCTTTCAAATTTGAACTGAAGATAGGCAGTGGTGAATAAAGCCTTACCAAGCATTTGGAACCACTTGTTTGCATACTCAGCGAAAGTTGAAGGGGTATTTTATTATATTTGACATTTTGCCTTCAATGCTCATCAAGTATGCAATTTTAGGTATTTTAAACTAAATTTTAGAAAGAAATAGTCAAAAATATACGTTTTTGTTCCCAAAAATTTCCGTACCGCCAACAGGAAAGCCACAATGGCTCCTTCAAAATGATTGCATAACATGATAATATGAAGGCGTTTTTTGAAAAACAAACGTTGATTTCAATAGCTCTCAACTAACGATTAAGCATGGACTAACATAGATTTTTGATGCTTGCATTTTTTCCAGGTTTTCAGACCTTTGAAAGTTCGAGGTAGGCCCAAATAGATATTTTTGATAAGAAATGGACAGAATGAAATAACATGTTGATGTTTTTATGCCAATTTTGGATAAAGTTTCGCAAGATCTGCCTAATATCGTTGATTTTTTTTAAATCGCATGCATACTTTTTGATAAACCAGGCCATTCTGAACCCAGTTGGGTGTCAAAACTGTTTTCCGTTAAAAAGTAACCCTTTATGTAAAATGACAGAAAATGAACGAGAACAGCTTATATTACAATCCACTAGATCTATCGATAGCACTTTAGTTTATTCAAATCGGACGTACGGTTCGAAAGATAAGTTCATTCGATTTCTGAAAACATCCAAAATCTCAGATAGAGTCGAATGTTAAGCAAAACATGTCGACATATAACCTCTTTTTTAAGGATTTCTTTCAAATTTGAACTGAAGATAGGCAGTGGTGAATAAAGCCTTACCAAGCATTTGGAACCACTTGTTTGCATACTCAGCGAAAGTTGAAGGGGTATTTTATTATATTTGACATTTTGCCTTCAATGCTCATCAAGTATGCAATTTTAGGTATTTTAAACTAAAATTTTTCTACGTTCATTTTTAAATTTCATTTTTCTCAGTGTAAAAATAGTATTTAGCTGTACAATACACCCGTCAAAAGTAAAATTAGTATTTAGTAGTACAATACACCCGTCAAAAGTAAAAATAGTATTTAGCTGTACAATACACCCGTCAAAAGTAAAAATAGTATTTAGTAGTACAATACACCCGTCAAAAGTAAAAATAGTATTTAGTAGTACAATACATCCGTCAAAAGTAAAAATAGTATTTAGTAGTACAATACACCCGTCAAAAGTAAAAATAGTATTTAGTAGTACAATACACCCGTCAAAAGCAAAAATAGTATTTAACTGTAAAATACACCCGTCAAAAATAAAAATAGTATTCAGTAGTATAATACACCCGTTAAAAGTAAAAATTGTAACTATGTACGAGTACTTGGTACCGCTCTTGGGCATAATATTATAATATGGTAGTCACTTTTAACTTGCAGCAAAAGAATCATACACGTGAAAAAAGATTTATCATTCGTCTGGCAGGTTTCAAATTATTCAAACTAAATAAATGTGGATATGTGGAATCGCTCCTGTATTCTACATATCCAGTCTACATATCCAGGTATTCCGCTTAGGCTGTGTTTCATCTAAACAAATTTCTCTTCCATCCATTCCACTTTTCAGGTGAAAGAGGTAGCTAAATTATATTAAGAACAATCAATGCAAAAATTCAAGCTCACGATTAGCTCGGTAGCTAAGCACTCGTACAAAAGGTCCGCGGGTTCGATCGCTGGAGCCGACAAAAAATTGTATTCTAAATTTGGTTATAGTTGTTTGTAAGGGATACCATCCGGTGCTCTCGTGATGACCCAGCACCTAAATGGGTAGTAATGAGTCACTTCTCGCCCATTAACACAAACCACAAAGGTCTATAGTAGCTCCTGTTTCATGGCTAAGAAATAAAAAAAGTCCTTGAAACAATCACCTTTTTTTTTAAATAAAAAGAAACAAAATCAAAATTTATGATCACGGATCGTTCCATTTGTAGATTTAGTGAGCACTCGCTGAGTGTATAATTATGTTCAACATGTAGAGGTTATGGTAAAGCCTTATTATTCCTCAAATCCCCATACTTATACGAGAATTCTATTTCAATTACTTTCCAGCTGCAGAGGTAAAGAAAGTAGATTTACTGGAAATTTTCCAATACACATAATAAATGTAAATTATAAATTATATTACAGGATTAAACAGATACAAAATTACACTTAAAGAGTATCTCGGACTTCCAGAGGTCGGGACGAGCAGTTGAAACAAAAAAAAAATTAACGAAGTTTCAACAAAAAAAAACCGTAGCTTCGATACTGATTTTTGGTTCGTCTAATTATTGCTGCGTAAGAATATACGTAAAAGAAAAATCAATATTTAGACGAACATCAATTTTATTGGGATTTTTTGTAAAATGAGAAAGACTATCCAATATTTATTTTTCAAATTATTAATACAATTTCTTCAACTCATTCTCTATGCGCCAATACCACTCAGAAAACTTAAAAAGTTATATTTTCAATGAAAATGGAAAAAGGAATTAGCCGAACCTCTCATGGTTCGGCTAAGTATTGGATATTTGTGTAAAGTTCGGCTAAGTATTAATTTTTCTTTTACGCGTTCGGCTAATTATTAATCCGTAAAACACACACACACGCACCACCACCACCACACACACACACACATCATCGCTGTAAATTTCAAAATCCCGAGCCAAATCTATCATAGCGGATATTGATAATGTAGCAAACTGGCCTATATTTTGAGAACGGTTTGTCAGAATATGGCAACAAAGGGCTCAATTAAAAGCATGTGATGTTTTCAGACAGTTTTTACAATAAAATTATAGGTTCTCGCGATAATTTTTAAGTTCCGCGCTGGAATCTCTAAAAAAACGTAAAAAGTCTGAATAAAAGGTAGAAATTTCGAACATTCTGGCTTATATCTCAAGAACGGTACGTCAGAATGTGGCCTCAAATGTATTAATTGAAAGCTCGTTTTGTCTAATTTGTTATTAAATAATAAAAAATATAGGTCCTCGCGATAAATTTTAAGTTCCATGCTGGAATCTGTTAAAAAACGTGAAAAGTCTGAAAAAAAGGTCAAAATTTCGAACATTCTGGCTTATATCTCCAGAACGGTACGTCAGAATGTGGCCTAATATAAATTAAATGAAAGCTAGTTTTGTCTTATGTGTTATTATGTAATAAAAAATATAGGTCCTCGCGACAAATTTTAAGTTCCGCGCTGGATTCTGCTAAAAAACGTGAAAATTCTGAAAAAAAGGTCGAAATTTCGAACATTCTGGCTTATATCTCCAGAACGGTACGTCAGAATGTGGCCTAAAATGAATTAAATGAAAGTTAATTTTGTCTAATGTGTTATTAAATAATAAAAAATATAGGTCCTCGCGATAGATTTCAAGTTCCAGGGCAAAGATTGTCTTAAAATCGGACCCTTCCTCAAGGCAATACTTGAGGAAGGTCATAACTGAAGGACGGTTTGGAATTTCGGACTTTTGATAGTTTTCCTGGTATTTTCCGGCAATTTTACTTGGGGTCATCTCTCATCAATTTTTCGCTATCTCTTACCGTTTCGCCTAAACAATTCCTGCACACAAAGCCACAAAGACACAAAGCCACAAAGACACAAAGCCACAAAGCCCGTCCATATTTCTCATTTATATATAGAGATTGATGTAAAAAAAAAAAAAAAAAAAAATGTGTCTAAATAAATAAATGAATGAACGTAGAATCGACATGGCTGAATGTTATTTCAAAAATAGTTCATTTTTCTGTAATACGACCTCTTGTACCTTTTCATTCATAGCATGTGCATGTGTCAACGGGTAACAATATTCAAATTTCAATAGAATATATTATCCAACAAAATAATTATTCACATACTCGTAGGATATTTTAAATTTTATACATTCAGTGTCCATTCCATTATTGTTCCTTTTTCCTGTGCTGAATGCCAGCTAAAACAGACAATCTGTATGTCTAATATGTATCTCCTTCTGTGTTTTCTTTGCGAATTATTTTACACACCCACAGAAATCAGCACGAGATAACGAACATTCGTGAATTCGAAAATATGCATTGTTCACGGGAAACCAAACCCACACAACATCCCCCATAATTCCTACTCAACATTTCCCTTATAATTCTCTATACTCACACCTTATTCCCATTTATTCCTACTACCCACTCTTTTTTCCCCCTATAATTCCCTTTTTAAAGTTGAAAACTCCCTCATTCATAATATCCAACTTGGCAGAGTGCCTCGTGCTGCAATAGCTAACTATTACATGAAAATGACTTTGTTAGTTACCCCCTTACCCCTTACATCTCCTTTTTCCGCCCAAACCGATTTCTCTTCTTCCCTCTCACTTTTTCTCTTCTTCCTTCCTTCCTCTGTCTCTCTCTATCCTCTTACTCTCTCTCTCTTTCCCCCCCACTCTCTCTCCATCCCTCCTCTTCTCTTTCTCCCTCTTTCCTCTCTCTCCCTCTTTCTTCCTCTTTCCTCCCTGTCCCTCTTTCCTCCCTCTCCCTCCTTCACTCTCTTTCTCACTCACTCTCTCTCTCTCTCTCTCTCTCTCTCTCTCTCTCTCTCTCTCTCTCTCTCTCTCCTCCTGTCTCTCGCTCTATCTCTCTCCTCCTCTCTGGTCCTGCTTGAACAAGAGAAGAAAATGTTGGAAAAACTGTTAAATTTTGAATGCAGATATTAGTTGGTGAATCCTCATGAATGCAAGAAGGACTTGTGGATGGGGACAAAAGTTGTTCCCTGGTTGCTTGTTCTCTGTGTTTCAAGCTTTTTCAGTGTCCTCTGACCACACGTCGGGACAGCCATACAGAAGTAGGACACACATGTTAATACGGAATGGGTGTTTGTGTCCATGTATGTGGTGTTTGGGTGTTTCAGTATGTTCAGAGTCAGTAGGGGATTAACATTTGTCTGATGTTGTACACTTGTAGTTAGCCTTGAGGGTGTTCATGTTCAGTGCATTGGTAGTCAAGTGGTTAACGCGTTAGTCTGGTAATCCATGTAGTGCAAGGAACAACCAACGACCGGTTCGAATCCCAACCAGTGCACGAATTTTTCCTCATTAATTTGAGTTTGTGACCACATAATAATAAGACTGAGGGTTAGGTGGTGGAAATTGCTTTGAGCATTAACCTCGCCTGGTGGTTACCTTCCACTCAAGAGTGTTATTATTTATATTACTTCATAGAATTTTAGTGTTTTCAGCTCTGTCTACCGAGTCTCTATTGGGAAAATGCATTCAATGATTGTTCTAGTGCAAGAAAACAAGATATCAATAATAATATCGCCTTATTTATGTATACTTCCCGATTAGGACTTATAAGTCCAATTATTTCAACAGTAAGCCCAAGACGTATTACTATGTGATAAAAATAATATGTACCTATGTCCAAAGTTAATTTGTTTGCGATTAAAGTTTAAAAATTAGACCAGTCACAGAACAGCCAGTTCGTTATATTATATCACTTTTTTAAAGAAAATTATTTAAACAACACTTATTGTAGGGTTGCCAGCTGACTTGGAACAGATTTCTTGGTGTGGGACTTTTAACTTTTGTTAGGGTTTAAAAATACTTCCCTCCACTCTCAACTCAAGCACGAAATGATCAGGAGAGGAAATAGGAGACAGGAGCGGCAACTCAGACATTCACAAGAATTATACACTTATAATTTAATTTGCTACCCACGAACAGGTACACCCGAATCAAAATTAACTGTCTTTTTCAAATTACTGCCACCGTCATCCATCTTTAGTTGTTCAAATTTTCTAGTGTTCTCTTGTTCTTTTTTCATGTTCATGTTCGTGTTTTATGAAGTTTCCGTTCTTTCTGATTCATTCAATTTCTTTCTTTGTTTCTAATATTCCATTTTCCCTTGTTCCTTGTCTATTGTTACTATTCTTTTCATCTTCGTTAATTTTTCCAAATTTCAAGTCATGTCAAAATTCCACAATAATTCACCCTTGCAATCACTAGAAGCTACACAAAATAGAAGTATCCAGATTAAATACAATGCAGTAGGTACCCACCCAGCCCAAAAACAGGGACAGGATTTAATCCCCACCTTTCCCGAGGAACTCAGCCCAAAACCAGGAGACGAGATCTAGTCCCCACCTGTCCCGCGGAACCTAGCCCAAAACCAGGAGGCAGCATTTATTCCCCACCTGTCCCGAGAAACCTAGCCCAAAATGTGAAACCTATAGCTCAAAATGTGAAACCTATAGCCTAAAATGTGAAACCTATAGCTCAAAATAACGAAAGTCCAACGAGGTAGTACAGATTAGAGAAAGCGAATCAGAATGAGTTTGCAAGAGATATTGAAATGTATAAAAAGTTGAGAAATAAATAAAATTACACAAAAAGCTATGTACAACAATCTCTTCAGATCTTAATAAGTCTGGTAAAATTTGTCAGAAGTACACATATTTATACCGAGAAGGAAAACTTTCAAAGGCATTTTTTCAACAAAATCCCTCATCGGTTTAAAAGAGACCTCTGACTTTCATTTTGAGAATCCCTGTTCGACTTCTCCTAAAATAATCTCCCCAAGTCCCTAAACATTTGAGCAAGTAAGATTTATTCAGGAGAGAGATAAAGAGAAAATGAGAGGAGGAAAAGGAGGGGGAGGAGGAGTTGAGAAAAGGAAAGAGCACAAAGAGAGAGAAAGGGAAGTAGAGGGAACACAGCGAGTTCAATTTTGAGTTTAATCCAGATATTGTGAGCTTTTTAAACACGACTAAGTACACACCAGCTGTTGTTCAGGGGAATTATGCAACGAAAATAACATCAACATGAGGATTCAGATTAACAAGCCAAAGCGCAGGAGGGTTTCAGGCTGGGAGGAGGTGGAGAGAATATCTGTGTATTCCTCCCTTTGTGTATCTAGTCTCCTAATAGTTGTAGAGCTCACATAGAGCTTGGTATAAATGTTAAATGGAAGAAATGTAATGAGGGAAAACTATTCTATTTTGAGTTTCTTATTATAGACGAGATTTTCCTATCTTTTGTGAAGGTTTTAATTAGTTTTTTTCAAGATTAGACGTACTCTTTTAGAAAGTACCACTATACCAACAATTGTTTATAAATTCTCTCTCTTTTTCTCTCCCTCCTTCTCTCAATTATATCCTGCCCTGTCTCAAACATCTCCCTCCCTCTGCCAATCTCTAGCTCCACCATGTAACTATGAAATGTCTCTCTCAATAATTCATGCTGGGTTTGAAGATCCCCCCCATACACGATGCCAACATTAGCCGTCCAAAAAGCCTGCCTAAGTAATTGTTTATCTGAAATAGGGGAGACGTCTAAATACATTGGGTATGCATCTGTCTCGATAATTATGTACCTTTGTTTCCTCTTAAGTAATTGTTGTTAAAGTGAATTGAGAGAGAGAGAATATGTGTGTGTGTGTGGTGTGGTGTGTTGTGTGTGTGTGTGTGTGTGTGAGTGTTGGAGGGGTGTGTGTGTATGTGGTGAGAGAGAGGAGAAGAGAGAGAGAGAATAAAAACTGAGAGGAAGGGGAGGAGAGAGGAGGTGTGTGTTTGTGAGGCAGAGAGGAGAAGAAGGAGGAAGAGAGAGAGAGAGATCGAGGAAGAGAGAGAGAGAGAAGAGAGAGAGAGAGGAGAGAGAGAGAGAGGAAGAGAGAGAGGAAAGAGAGAGAGAGAAGAGAGAGAGAGAGAGAGAGAGAGAGAGAGAGAGAAAGGAAGAGGAGAGAAAGGAAGAGAGGAGAGAGACAGAGAGAAGAGAGAATAAGAATAATCTTGCAAGAAATATAAAAAGTGAGAGTTGAATTGAATTTGAATTGAATTGAATAATACATTTATTTGGTTTAAAGATTTTTACAATAAAAAGGAATCTCCTAAGCTAAGTCTACTTTTGATGGAGATTTGCTCTCATGCCCTAAATATCGCTATCTAGCTTATTGATAAATGTAAATTTATTGTGAGAATACAAAATAATATTATATTGTAGCGACCGAGTGACACTCTAGTTAAGCAAACTTTTATATGATAGGAAGGCTCTAATTGTACCGAACTATGTTTAGGTGACATTTTAATCAGCTAGTACTAGATAAGGTAGGAAAATAGATACGTAAATATTATTTACAGATACAGTAAAAATATAAATAAATAGGGAAAAATACTTCATGAAAAATAAACAATTTGAAAAGATATAAAAAAAAAATATAAAATATAAAAAGAAAAGAAAGAAAAGAAAAATCCTTCATCATAATAAAATAAGAAATCTATTCAATTAATATTAGATATTTTGTATATCCCAACCATTGTTACGTGTGTCTCTTGGATAAAATACTTTTCTTTATTTTGCCCTTTAGACAATTTGTATTTTCTTCATACAGAAAGTCCCCACAATAATTATTTAGAAGAGTTGGCACTACATAATCTAGCTTTCTTTGGCCATATGTTATTGTGAATACATTGAGACGTCGAAATCTTTGTGCCCTGAGCTCGTACGGTTGGTCAGTTAGTTGTCGATAGCGCTCATCAAAAAAGTTCTGTGACAGCAAAACAAAGGTTGATAATTCGTCAGGTGTAAGACAGGCTACATTCTTTTGGTGGAATAGAATATTTTTTATTTTGCTCTGTTGTGAATATAATGGGTCAAGGGCATACTTCGGTGCATAATTGTACAGGGTGACACCATATCTTAGTAAAGAGTCTATGAGAGAAAAATATATTGTTACTTTGGTAGACATTGGTAAGCTTGCAGCATTTATTTTTATTAACTTATATTTTAGAGTTCTTTACACAAATAATATACAGTTGGAGAAGAGAAGGGAAGAAAAAGAGAGAGAGAGAGAGAGAAGAAGGAGGAAAAGCAGGATAGAGATAGAGTAGGAGGAGGAAGGTGCATATGAGACAACCAGACATAATTTAAGCTTAAAGACAAATGAGATAATGCATGAGTTAAGTTAGTTAGAAGAGAACAAGGAAAATAGGAGAGAAAGAAAGGCCAGGTAGAGTGGACAGAGAAGAAAGAAAGAGGAAGAGAGAGATATACTGGAAAGAGAAAGATTAATTTAGTATGTCGGAGGAAGATAGGGAAAGTGCATGTGAAGATGAGGAAGAGAGAGATATACTAGAAAGAGAAAGATTAATTTGGTATGTCAGAGGAAGATAGGGAAAGTGCATGTGAAGATGAAGAAGAGAGAGATATTAATTTGGGAAGATTAATTTGGTACGTGAGAGGAAGATAGGGTAGGTGCATATGAAGATGAGGAAGAGAAAGATATACTAGAAAGAGAAAGATTAATTTGGTATGTCAGAGGAAGATAGGGTAGGTAGGTGCATGTGAAGATGAGGAAGAGAGAGATATACTAGAAAGAGAAAGATTAATTTGGTATGTCAGAGGAAGATGGGGCAAATGCATGTGAAGATGAGGAAGAGATAGATATACTAGAAAGAGAAAGATTAATTTGGTATGTCAGAGGAAGATAGGGAAAGTGCATGTGAAGATGAGGAAGAGAGAGATATACTAGAAAGAGAAAGATTAATTTGGTATGTCAGAGGAAGATAGTATGGTATGGGAAGGAAGGAGGGAGCAATGTGTTACACCGTGGGAGCATATGAGACACGAAGGTGGGAGGTCAGAGAGATAGAATGGGAAGTAATTAGATGAGGGTTAGAAGGGAAGAGGAGAGAAAGGAAAAATCCACTTTAAATTTGAAAAGCTAATTATGATTTATTTGTAGAAGCGCTCTTCTCTATTTTTGTGGGTAGTAAAACATCTTTTACTTTTCTAAAAATTTCAAGTTATTTTCGTTCTACTCTGGTAGCCACTTGTCGTTACTCAGACAAGTACACTTTTTCTCACTAGGTATGCGAGACAACAAAAGTAGGAAATCTCTACATGGCCGGAATTCGAACTGGTTCAACTTTGAGTATGCTTAGATCGCTACTCCATTTGACCAGGCTATTTCCACAGTAAATCATATCTTCTGTTTCAATGACGAGATCCATTCAAACATATTCTCCTATGAATGGTCGGTGAATTGTTTGATACAGAATATGCATGAATTGAGGTTGCTTTCTTACGAGTGAGTAAGTACATAAGTACATGAAATGTATTCGATACAAATTTTTTTTTTTCATTTACGGTTCCCATGGGGACCCAATATACAAAATAATGAAATACAAAAATTTAACTTTAAAAACATTAAAATTATTTTTAAAAATATTAAAATACAAATGGTAATACTTTCAAATAAGGTGATGATTTTTGTATAAGGAATACCAGTTGTTTAGTGGTTTTCTTATCTGCAATAAGAGCAAAATTTGCACTGACGGAGCAAGACTAAAGATTTGAAGTGAAAATCAAAAGTAACATAAAAGGAAAAGAGAGAAAAGAATAACAAAAGTGAGAGAGGGGAAAAGAGTGAAAAGGAAGATGAAAGTGAACAACAGGAAGTGAGAGAGGAAATATAGAGGTAAATGAGGAAGGGAGAAAGAGATTAGATTGTTGAATAATGAATGGAGAATGCCCCAGGATTTGTGAAGCTCAGTTTAATGCAGCTCCTGCCCTTTCTCCCTCAATCTACTTCCCTCTCTCCCCCTATAATACCTTCCCCCTTATCCTCTCTCCTCTATGTGATACCTTAGTATCTCTATCTATATCTCCCTCCCTCTCTCCCCCTATAATACCTTCCCCCTTCTCTTCTCTCCTCTATGTGATACCTTAGTATCTCTATCTATATCTCCCTCCCTCATTCTACCTCTCTCCCCCTATAATACCTTCCCCCTTCTCCTCTCTCCTCTATGTGATACCTTAGTATCTCTATCTATATCTCCCTCCCTCATTCTACCTCTCTCCCCCTATAATACCTTCCCCCTTCTCCTCTCTCCTCTATGTGATACCTTAGTATCTCTATCTATATCTCCCTCCCTCATTCTACCTCCCTCCCCCTATAATACCTTCCCCCTTCTCCTCTCTCCTCTATGTGATACCTTAGTATCTCTATCTATATCTCCCTCCCTCACTCATTCTACCTCTCTCTCCCCCTATAATACCTTCCCTCCTTCTCTTTCCACCCTCTCTCCTCTATGTGATACCTTAGTATCTCTATCTATATCTCCCTCCCTCACTCATTCTACCTCTCTCCCCCTATAATACCTTCCCCCTTCTCCTCTATGTGATACCTTAGTATCTCTATCTATATCTCCCTCCCTCACTCATTCTACCTCTCTCCCTCTTAGAATAACTTCCTTCTTTCTTTTTTCTTCAAATTTGTCTATTCCACGCACTCCTCCATCCCCCTCCCCAACCTTATTCCTCTCTCCCCCCCTCTGTGTCAACTGTCATTGTATCTCTTCTCTTCTGTCGTGGATTTCTTCACTATTGTTTGAGATTAACAGACGGTGGAGTTCTATTGAAAATGGACAACAGAGGTAAAAGTGTCACTGCAAGGTTGGTATTATTAACTCACTTTTTTAAGGAATGGATTCTCCTCAAAACTACAGAGTATTCCTTCGAGGTTAGGAGTTAGGATCATCTAATATGTTATTGCTGTAGCCAGCTTGGCTACTGCTGGGTGGAGGTATTGTTTCCAGCCAAACTCAAGAGAAAAAGATGGCTCGTTCTGAACCACATACATATTTGTATGTGCGATCAACCATCGTGAGAACTGGGACTTTGTCTTTTTGAGCCGTTAAACCCTTAGAAAATTGCAAGCTAGTCTTGCTTGTTAGGGTTGGCTTCTTCTCTGTTTATAGTCCTCTAGAAAGACACTGGTCTTCTTCCTGTTTAAAGTCCTCCATCTAGACAATCTACTTTATCGGCTAAGACTGGCTGATTCTCATTTGGTGAAAGAACAAAGGGTGTGATATACGAGGACAAACGAACGAGCCTTTGCTAGATTCAATAGTATTTGTGCAGTTCTGACCCTTTTAGAAATCTTCGAGTATTAACTTTACATAGTTTTCCGATATGTTTTGTGGTTTAACGCGTCCCTTTCAAGTGCTAAGTTTCCAAACTTTCCAGTTAGAAATGCAATTGTGTTTAGATAAATATTTTGGAAAACAATAAAGCTTTCGTTTTATTCAACAAAGAAAAATTAAAAAGGCGTTACAACTATAACAAGGGTAAAATTTTAATATACTCGTACATAACACATATGCAGGTATTGTAAAATTGCTAGACCAAATATCAAAATACATTTATTAATATGGTTGTGAAATTATGCGATGAGAAAAGTTACTTACTCACGTATGAATGAACACGTTGGATCACCAGTCCAAGCAACGTCCAGCAAGGTGAAGACTTCGTTATGCTAGCATTTCGGCTCAGGCTGGATGAGATTAATGTGGGTAGCAGGTTTGTGAGGTTCCTGCGAATGGAGGGTAAACAATACCGTCACGACATTAGTGTTTACAAGAAGCGTCGTGATATGACCATGCAGTTGAAAACGACGTTGAAGCCAAATTAAAAAAAAAAAATGACCAGTAGAGATGACGATAAGTGATGCTGCAACAACTTTTACAATTTTTATAAACAATTGGATCAAGCTTTATTTACATTTTTTTATATACGATGAACATAATAATAAGTTATGAAATAAATATAAACAAAGCCTGATCAAGGGTGGAGATAATAACTTCGGCATTTTCTTCCTTTAACATTTCACTGCTAGTATCAATTACATTTGTAACGCGTAGTAGTTTCAGAGGATATTGCGCCGCAGAACACCCAAGGTACCATTAGTGGTGGCACCAGCCATATCCCTGGCAATTCATTAGGGTAACGTTCTTTGGGGAAGGGGTCCATTCTGCGGTCTGTTTGAAACTAGTTTGAGAGAGGGAGAGTGGTGTAGGGGTTTAGAGGGCAGGGATATCATAAAGTGATGGTGAGAGAGAAATAGAGAGAGGGGAGAAATGGGGAGGAGAGAGAGAGAGAGCGAGCGATACATAACGTGATAAATCATAGAAAGAGAGGGGAGAAAGAAAGGCAAGGAACGAGGAAAAAGAGCAATAGAAAAGAAAGTTGTTTTTGTCGTTGTATGACCACTTCAGTGGGTAGCACAGTAGTACGAGACACCTTATATCATCATCTGCCAAAATACATTATTACTTGCTCGTAACTCATACTGAAGGCGTGGCCGGTGCTACGGAACTGCAGCACCCCAAGACGATAAAGAAAAAGAGGATTTTCTGAAGTCCTAGCTCATACACGTACACAATTATCACACAATTCACACATATTTCCTTAAATAATTAATACATAATTAATATGATTGACATGGTGAAGAAACACTATCTCTTTACTCTATAAATCCAATTTTTGTCAGCTTTATGTGGCAGCACCCCCAAAACCTTTTCTCATTGACCGCGCCTGTTAATGAGTAACATTTTTCGCGCGTCATTTTTCTTCTGGAAGTACAAGTGGATCCCGCAGCGCAGAGTAGAACTTATCTACTCTGCCCAGAATCGAACCCAGGTGCGTGCAAGATAGTGGACTTCCTCATATATCAAGTACGGACCTGATCCGACACAAAGGAAACCTGGATGGTGGATGGTTCTTAAAATCTTATTATTATAACCAGGAACCTTAAAAGATTAGAATACCGTGGTCGAACCAGTTGGCGCATGGTCACCTGGATTCTATCCCCGGCGGGAGAGGGCTGCTCCGTACTTGGATGTTTGGGGTCCACTCATAATTCGTAAGGAAAAATGAGTTGCGGCTTTGATGTGAATCAGCGACCATTGGCGCAATAATAGGCACAAAATGAACAATATATGGTATATTGAAGTGGTGAAGTCCTATGATTCTGCGCTACCCACTAAAATTGTGAAATAATAAAACAAAGAAAATGTTACTATAGAAATTTTTTTTCAACAAAAAAAGATCGAAGTTTTGAATCAACCTGTAAATGAATGAAGGCGGAAAATTTTCTATTTTTCATTAGATTATATTGGTGCATGTCAACATGATCATGATTATACACAGTGGCAAATTATAACTAGATGATTGGGGCATCAAAAATGCAGGCACTAATTTGTAATTATTCAAAATTATACAATTAGATGGTTCTATTTGGAAAACAAAAGTTTTTAGATAGCCATTCAGTACATTTGCAACGCATAGAAAAGTTTCTTCTTTCACATGTTTTTTATTCGCCTTAAAACAAAAAGTGTTTACTGTTACCCAGTTTTCATTCAAACAGTTGTCTAAAAGATAACTGATTGAATCCGTTGGCGAAAACAATGCCCGAGCAATTCCTCATCTCTTAACCCCGACTTGTTCCATCCTTCACCCCCTCCCCCGTCACCATGGTGTCTCTGGACTACATCTGTTCCCTCATGGAGAGATTTGGTTACATAGACTTCCACAGCCATAACACACTGCAGCGCCGCCGCCTCAAACGCGCTTTCCACCTCCTCCAGACACTCCTCCTCCTCTGCTACACCTACTTCTGCCTCCTCAACATCATCACACGCGCCTCCAGCTATGTCCCCGAGCTGATCGAAACCCTCAACGAGTTCATTATGATCTGCACATTAGCTTACTTCAGCATTCACTTAGCCAGTCAGCATCAGAAGCTCGCCTCCCTAGTCCACTTCATGAAGACGGAATTCAGCAGCGCAAATGAGGAGATACTACGAGAGTGTCACGCCAGAGGACGATATGTGTTCCTATCATTTCTGGGCTTAGGTATTCTTGTTTACTTCGGTCTATTAATGGAAGTCCTCCTGCCAGTGTCGGAGTTAGAACTGGACATCCTGCGCCGCGTTTACAAGACCAAACACCCTGGGCGGCGATTGCTCGTGAAAATCAAAATCCCTTACGTAGATGAGACAGAAGCGTGGGCGTACGGCGTCCTCTTTGCCTTTGAAACTTATATGAACATCATGCTGATTCTTCTGTTTTCCGTCAGCGTCACTTGTGTTCCCATCGTTCTGATTCACTTCCGCGGACAGTGTGAGATTCTGAGCAGCTTTGTGGTGCTGATCGGGCGAGAGCACAAAGATAGGGATGGCAATCAGATCCGCTACACAAGTATTGAAAAGAACGAGTTTGTGAGAAGAACCTGTGACAGCTCCATCATTGATAGACAGTTGACTAAAAGAAAGCTAAGAGTTGATGAGAAATTCGGAGATGTTGATGCTTCTTTTTCAACGAATACTGGACGAAACTTGTTGGATGGGACATTATGCGGGGTTTCAAAAGAAAAGAAAGTTTTTGATAAGAAATATGCATGTGGGAAGTATGTTGAGGAAGTTCGGCGGTGGAAGTTGAAAGTCAAGATGATGAAAGAACAGTACGAGCTGAATTATCTGCGACAGATCGTGAAATTTCATCAGAAGTTGATCAGATTCCATGAACAGGTAAATTTCCATAGGTTTTCAGCTCCATCACACATCCCTTAGCTAAATAACTGATTTTGAAAAATAGCATATTTATGGCAATTGTTAGCTATTCAAAACTACTTCTTCTCCTGAAGAAATCCTAATAGATATAAACAGTTATCCGCGTAGGTATGTTCTATTGTGTATACTCATCTAGTACAATTTATCTTTTTTTTATATACTAATAATGAACTGATGCAGTATCTCAAATTTTCTTCCAGCTGATTTGTTTCATCAACCCCATCATTATCCAAGTCATCATTTGCAACAGTATCCTCTTCTCCATCACCATCTACATGATTATCCTCAACCTCGATCAACAATCCACTTTTTCCAACTCCCGCCAGGTCAAATTGGTGGCGGAGTTTCTGGCGATTACCCTGGAGTATTTCCTCATTCTCAACTGCTCGGAGATATCCGAAAACTGCAACGAGTTAGTTCAGAAGGCGATTGTCGAGAGTGGATGGGACACAGGAGGGCCCCGGACACGGCGACAGTTGTGTCTTCTCCTCCGCCGAGTGCAGGTTTCCAACCACATCAAGCTGCAGGGCGCGGGGAACTTCTTGGTTCTGAGTCGGAGGTTCTTTGTGAAGGTCATGCGACTGGCGTACACTTTCGTGAATTACATGAACATCATGAGCGTTAAGAGACAGTGAGGCAGCGTTGAACTGATGAAAGCTACAGTTTTCGTGAGGTCGCTGAAGTTGAGCAATGTTTGGTGAGGTTTTAACGTGGTGGGTGACCTGAACCTAGTGAATCTGGCTATAAAATGAACATTTTTTTGTGAATGAAGTTGAGCAGAGTCCAACGAGGTTCGCACTTGGTGGGTGATAGCTAAAGAGCTATTTCAAATCATCTAAATAAAAGGATCGAAGCTGTTGATTCAAAAGTTTGAATCGACCTGTAGATGTTGTGAATTAAGGTGGAGAATTGTTTTTCAAAGAGCCGCATGTCAAGATAGTCATGTTCACACACAAAGTGGAAATTATGACTATGTGACTGGGTCATCAAAAATGCATGCAATAATTTGTAATTATTTTAAATTATACAATTTGGTGGTTCTACGAGTATTTTGAATTGCCACACATAAATTGAAAAGTTTCTTCTTTCACTTGCTTATTTTCGCCTTCAGACAAGTGTTTGTTATGTGACTCGAAAACAAAACATAAAGTTCCAGAATTCCTTCAAAATATAAACCTACAAAATAGCTGAATTTAAATGAACTGAACCTTACATCCGTTGATAATAATTGTTACAAAACAAAGTTTTCTTTTAGATATCTGTTAGAATCCGTTGGCGAGAATTTGTCCACCCCCTCCCCCGTCACCATGGTGTCTCTGGACTACATCTGTTCCCTCATGGAGAGATTTGGTTACATAGACTTCCACAGCCATAACACACTGCAGCGCCGCCGCCTCAAACGCGCTTTCCACCTCCTCCAGACACTCCTCCTCCTCTGCTACACCTACTTCTGCCTCCTCAACATCATCACACGCGCCTCCAGCTATGTCCCCGAGCTGATCGAAACCCTCAACGAGTTTATTATGATTTGCACATTAGCTTACTTCAGCATTTACATGTCCAGTCAGCATCGGAAGCTAGCCTCCCTTATCCACTTCATGAAGACGGAATTCAGCCGCGCAAATGAGGAGATACTACGAGAGTGTCACGCCAGAGGACGATATGTGTTCCTATCATTTCTGGGCTTAGGTATTCTTGTTTACTTCGGTCTATTAATGGAAGTCCTCCTGCCAGTGTCGGAGTTAGAACTGGACATCCTGCGCCGCGTTTACAAGACCAAACACCCTGGGCGGCGATTGCTTGTGAAAATCAAAATCCCTTACGTAGATGAGACAGAAGCGTGGGCGTACGGCGTCCTCTTTGCCTTTGAAACTTATATGAACATCATGCTGATTCTTCTGTTTTCCGTCAGCGTCACTTATGTTCCCATCGTTCTGATTCACTTCCGCGGACAGTGTGAGATTCTGAGCAGCTTTGTGGTGCTGATCGGGAGAGAGCACAAAGATAGGGATGGAACTCAGATCCGCTACACGAGTATTGAAAAGAACGAGTTTGTGAGAAGAACCTGTGACAGCTCCATCATTGATAGGCAGTTGACTAAAAGAAAGCTCAGAGTTGATGAAAAATTCGAAGATGTTGATGCTTCTTTTTCAACGAATACTGGAAGAAACTTAATAGGTGAGACATTTTGCGGAGTTTCTAGCAAAAAGAAAGTTTTTGATGAGAAAAATGCATGTGGGAAGTATGTTGAGGAAGTTCGGCGGTGGAAGTTGAAAGTCAAGATGATGAAAGAACAGTACGAGCTGAATTATCTGCGACAGATAGTGAAGTTTCATCAGAAGTTGATCAGATTTCATGAACAGGTAAATTTCCATGGGTTTTCAGATCCATCACACATCCCTTAAGGGTTGTGTGGAAGAAATTGCCATAGGCAATAACGCCGCCCTGTAGTTAGGACATATGTATACATTTTGTTTATTTCTTTCCTGTTTATATTAATTTTGTATTTAAATTTTTACCATTATTTGTTTTTATATAATTATGTTCTTCTTATAAAGAATTTCATAATAATAATGCCTTAGCTAAAAAAAACTGATTTTGAAAAATAGTATATTTAAGGCAATTGTTAGCTATTCAAAACTACTTCTCCTCCTGAAGTAATCCTATTAGATAAAAACAGTTATCCGCGTAGGTATGTTCTATTGTGTATGCTCATCTAGTACAATTTATCATTTTTTTTTTTTTACAAATAATGAACTGATTCAGTATCTCAAATTTTCTTTCAGCTGATTTGTCTTATCAACCCCATCATTATCCAATTCATCATTTCCAACAGCATCCTCTTCTCCATCACAATCTACATGATTATCCTCAACCTCGATCAACAATCCACTTTTTCCAGCTCCCGCCAGGCCAAATTGGTGGCGGAGTTTCTGGCAATTGCCCTGCAGTACTTCCTCATTCTCAACTGCTCGGAGATATCCAACAACTGCAACGAGTTAGTGCAGAAGGCGATTGTCGAGAGTGGATGGGACACAGGAGGGCCCCGGACACGGCGACAGTTGTGTCTTCTCCTCCGCCGAGTGCAGGTTTCCAACCACATCAAGCTGCAGGGCGCCGGGAACTTCTTGGTTCTGAGTCGGAGGTTCTTTGTGAAGGTCATGCGACTGGCGTACACTTTCGTGAATTACATGAACATCATGAGCGTTAAGAGACAGTGAGGCAGCGTTGAACTGATGAAAGCTACAGTTTTTGTGAGGTCGCTGAAGTTGAGCAATGTTTGGTGAAGTTTTAACGTGGGGGGGACCATTGAGATTTGAAACTGGTGAATACGGCTATTAAATGAACGTTTTTCGTGAATGAAGTTAAGCAAAATCCGGCGAGGATCAGACTTGGTGTTCAAACAATCGGCACTCTTGAAAGTTTATAAACATCATAAGTAAGTGTTTAGGGAGAAAAAGGAAAGTGAGAAGGAAATAGAGAGAGAGAGATAAAGTGATAACTAAACCGCTATCTCAAATTATCTAAAGGAAAGAGTCGAAGCAAAGAAGAATAGGAGGCTTAGGAGTATAATAAAATTATGTATGTACCTCTGATAATATTTGTAGGGTACTTAATACATAAATACTCAATAGTTACTTATTAATGAAATTTAGCGCGCTAATTTTAGATGATATTATAAAAGAAATACTATCAAGGCCAAATACTTTTTATTTCATGGACTGGTTCCTCAATGACCTTTTAGATATATTATTGTATTAATGTCATTACCCTAATCTCAAACCCTTCACTAATGTAAGTAGATTTTTTTTATTTTATTATTATTATGTTTTTTTTTTTTTTGCATTTTTAGACATTTTTTACTTTCTTTGTATTTTTTATTTACATAACTAATGTACTTGTATAATGGAGATTTCTCCGTGAATTTTTTAAAAATAAAAATAAAAAAATAAAATAAATAAAGAGAGATTTCATACTGGAACCAAACGACCTTCGAGCCAGCGTCGATGGCATGTTGAATACACCGGTTCCCTTCAGTACACCGAAGTTAAGCGACATCCAGCGAGGTTAAGACTTGGATGGGTGACCATTCAAATTCTAATTCTCGTGACGCTGGCTTTTCCCGGCCCCACTCAGGCTGGGTGAGGTCAATGTGAGTAGCAGGTTTGTGAGTTTCCTGCGAATGGAGGGTAAAACCCCCGTCGTGATATGACCATGGCAGTTGAAAGCGACGTTAAAACCCCACTTTAAAAAAAAAAAAAAAAAAAAAAAAACGACCTTGGACCAAGTTATTTCTCTGTATGATTATGCATATCCAGAGTAAAGTTACATTTTTCCATTCCTCATAACTTACCGAGATGCTTTCTCAATACAACTTGTAACTCTCACAACTCTTCCTCCTCTGATTCATTTCACTTTTGCCCTCTTGAAATAAATCATTATTCACTTACTCCAAGTTCTGCTGCCTTACTTTTTTTCTCTCTCTCTTCCTAGTAAAGAATGGTTAATTCTCTCTCTTCCTCTCATTTCTCCAAGGAGCAAGTTGAAACACTCGGCACGCTTGAAAGTTTATAAACATCATAAGTAAGTGGGTAGGGAGAAAAAGGAAAGAGAGAGAGAGAGAGAAAGTGAGAAGACAGAGAGGAGAGAGAAAGGGAAAAGGGTTGGAGAAAGAGAGATGAGGCTGGGAATGGAAGAATGTTTAATCAGTTGAATAAACATTATTTCCTTTGGAAATAAAAAACAAAATGTGTATAAATATTTATGTAGACATAATTTATACGTGAGTAAGTAACTTTTCTCATCGCATAATTTCACAACCATATTAATAAATGTATTTTGATATTTGGTCTAGCAATTTTACAATACCTGCATATGTGTTATGTACGAGTATATTAAAATTTTACCCTTGTTATAGTTGTAACGCCTTTTTAATTTTTCTTTGTTGAATAAAACGAAAGCTTTATTGTTTTCCAAAATATTTATCTAAACACAATTGCATTTCTAACTGGAAAGTTTGGAAACTAAATATGTTCTCGATAGGACCTTGGCACTTGAAAGGGACGCGTTTAAACCATAAAACATATCGGAGTCGACTCTGACCTTGGTCTTTAGATCAAGGAACTGTGCACTGTGCTGACTGTCCAGCATCTATTGGTTGGGTCAACAGTGATTTGCTTTAGCTGGACAACATCATGTGGTGTGCCTTTGCAGTTTGGGCTGCTGTTCTGTTAAAAGTAATGGTATTTACTATAACTAGCCGACCTCCGTTACTCATGACAGTCATGACATAAAGTAGCGCAGACTGCAGACCCGTAATTGTAGGTTCGATTACCATGGCACGGCGAATTTTAGTAATTGTAATTTCACTTTGTAATTATCACAGGGCAGTCAAACCTGGATATAACAGAATGATCCTTCATAGGTGTGGCCCTTAGTGTGGGATGACGACAGCCAAAAGAAACTAGCATAAGTTCAGTTAAAAAAAACACTGCCAATTATGGACACAATACTTCCTCGTGATTGCTTCACATTGTAAACACGTGCCAATTTTGAGATTTTATAGAAAATTACTTATATCTCCAAAACGGCTCAACCGATTTTCTTCAAATTTGTTTTATATGGTAGAATATCGTTTTTTCTACATTCTAAATTCCACAAAAAATTCTGTATTGGCAAGTCGTGGTCCTTATTTTTTTACCTTTTTGTCCAATTTTTCGGATTTTCTTAAAATATCAGAGTCAAATTATAATTAATTTAAAAATAAGTATAAATAATCTATGTAAAACAATAATATGCATATTCTTACAAAAATTTCATTGAAATCGGGTGTACCGTTCACGAGATATAAGCGTTTAAGTAAAAAGTTAGTGGTCAGGCGCATGGTCTTTTTCACCCAGAACCGCTGGTATGAATTCGATGAATTTAAAATGGGACCATCTACAGAATGTCTCCTAGATGTGTGCAAAATTTCATCAAAATCGGTCGAGTAGTTTCCGAGATTTGCGCGTTACAAGGAATCGTTTTAACAGACAGACCGACAGACGGACACAAAACCAAATTTACTCAGTAGGTCATGAAACGTCCAGAAATATGAAAAAAATTGAAATCGGAGCAAAAAAAATATTTTTTTTTACAAAAACGAACACAATACTTCCGATTTCTAATATTAGAAATTTCTCGGAAGTAATATTGTGAATTATGTAAGCTGTCACTGTTATATAATATATTTGAACAATTTTAATCGTCATGTATTTAAAAAAAAAAAAATCCAGGTAAAATAACCTCTTTATAAGAGAATCCTGGGTTATAAGTTATAAGAGAAAAAATTCCAGTCCCTTGAGTTCTCTTATATCCAGGTTCGACTATGTTACGTATCAACTTTGTTACTCTACCACCGACCTCAGTAGCTGGATCGATAAGGTGGCAGGCGGCGGACTCGTAGCCTGGTCGGTGGTTCGAGTCCCAGCAGAAATAAATAAATAACAATAATTTCAAAACTCCTGACTTTCATTAGTTAATTATATGTTTATAATAATAAAAACACTATTTAGTTGAAGGTAACCACCAGACGAGGTTAATACTCAAAGCATTTTCTATAACCTAACCCTCAGAGTCTTATTATTATTTGGTCACAAACTCAAATTAATGAGGACAAATTCATGCACTGGGTAGAATTCGAACCAATGGATCCCTACACTACCTGTATTACCAGACTAGCGCGTTAACCACTTGACTACCAGATGTTATTTCGGTATTTCTCTTTTTTTTACAGATTATAAATTTCTGTGATTTGTAATCCAGAGGGTAAAGTACCCAGAAGGGCGCATTACGATTCGGCCCAAAAAGGTTTATGAAAAAGGTTTTCGATTTCAGGTAAAAAAGGTCACCGAACGATTCGGCCCAGTGCAACATTCGAAGTACCGTACATATTGAGGGATTTTTTATTATTCAACATTAAATTACGGAATTACCTTCTATGTATATCAGGCTTTGGCCTTCTATGTATTAGGCATGGCCTACTATGTATTTTACCTAACCCTACTATATTCTTGAGGCATGGCCTTCTATGTATTTTACCTAACCCTGCTATATTCTTGAGGCATGGCCTTCTATGTATTTTACCTAACCCTACTATATTCTTGAGGCATGGCCTTCTATGTATTTTACCTAACCCTACTATAAACCTAAGGCATTGCCTTCTATGTATTATCCCTAACCCTACTATATTCTTGAGGCATGGCCTTCTATGTATTTTACCTAACCCTACTATATTCTTGAGGCATGGCCTTCTATGTATTTTACCTAACCCTACTATATTCTTGAGGCATGGCCTTCTATGTATTTTACCTAACCCTACTATATTCTTGAGGCATGGCCTTCTATGTATTTTACCTAACCCTACTATATTCTTGAGGCATGGCCTTCTATGTATTTTACCTAACCCTACTATATTCTTGAGGCATGGCCTTCTATGTATATTACCTAACCCTACTGTCAAACACTCAAATAAACACTGATAACAAAGATGACTGTTACTAGTTCAGGGCAACGTTTCCACACTATTTTATAGGGATTTTTTTGGTGGAATGAAAGTGGGACTTTTTGTTAGAATAAAAGTGGGACTTTTTGTGTGGGATCAAAACTTGATAGTGTGTTTTGGGACGAATCATGCTATGGAAAAGGTCTCCTCAGGTAATTTGGGCCGAATCGTGAAGTTCCCACCCAGAATACTTGAGCAATTTCCTCTCTGGATTACAAGTGACATTGTTTGAAATAGGAATGCAAAACTCCTGAATATATCTACATTGTTACGAAATTACTTGCGCGAATTTTATTTTCCTGGAAATTTTAGACTGAAAAACGTATTCCTCGCCAGGAGGACAGAAGAGCTGTCATAAATATGGAGCAGGAATTAAAATTGAAAACTTGAGTCAGCAGGCGTTACCACGTGCTGCTGCTGATGCTGTGTTAGGAATGGGGGGAACAATATTGTTTCAGCCAAATTTGAATAAATAAAGCATGGTTGATTCCAAATAACAATATTAAATATGGTTGTATTGTTCGAAACAATAATGAAGAGTATTAATAATAAATATGATTGCATTATTTTAAATAATAATCGGTTTGTTTTCAAATAAAATTAGGGCTTAGTTCTATTCAAATTCATTTTCTAAACCTCTTACTGTCCCTCTTTACCACAATTCTTCAATCTTTCCCTCATCTTTCTCTCTCTCTTACCCGGTCTCTCTCTCTCCCCCCCCCCCTAATTTATTTTTCTTACCTTTATCAACTCGTTTCTTTTTCCCCATCATATCCTGTTCTCTCTCTTCTGTATTTTTATTACCTCTATCAACTGTTTTCTTTTTCCCTCTCAAATTCTGTTATTCTCTCTCTCTCTACCGTCCTCCCTCTCTATCTCTCTCTCTCTACCGTCCTCCCTCCTCTCTCTATCTCTTCTTTATTTTTCTTACCTCTATCTACTGTTTTCTTTTTCCCTCTCAAATTCTCTGGTTCTCTCTCTGCCCCTCTCACTTTCTCTTGTTTGCCTTAAGTTTCCCCAACTCGGGAATAAAGTTTCGTTTCGACTTGATAGGAAAGTTTCCAATGTGTGTATGGCTGGGTGTTGCAGCTACTCACTTTTGCTACATTATTGTTATCACAGCTCCTCATGAGTTTCACACAAACACTCGTAAATATTATTATCGTCAAAACTGGTGTTGGTTTTGTTACTCAAATTATTATTTTGAGGGGCAGAAAAACTCCTTACCAAATAGATGGAAAAAAACCAAAAAATCTCTACTAAACACACATTTTTTCTTTTGTTACAGACATGGATGAGCAGCCTGGTGGTGAAAACGGTAAGCTAGTGAATCAGGAATGAAATACTTCATTTTATTTTATATCAACTTGTTAGCCAGTCCCAGTGGTCAAGTTGTCGCTCTGGTAATCCAGAGGTCGCGTGTTGGAAACCCAGTCGTGACATGACAAGTTATCCTCCCATTTGCGATCACATCATAATGTGCCTTGAGCTTACTGCTGGAATAATGGGACTCGTTAGTCCTAGTCGGGTAGTATAAAGCCGATTTATTAATTATTATTAATATAGATAGATAGATAGATAGATAGAAAAAATATTTGTATTTATTGTATAATAGTTACAAAGTGAGGATTGACAATGAGATACTTATAACTATTGTGATACAATTAAATTTTCAAACATAAATAAGACCTTGAAAATAAAAAACAAATTACCAACGATAGAAAATATTATGATAAAAAATTTCCGACTAAATTTCAAATATAAAGGAAAGTGATAAATTGAAATGATCATTACAATAATGCTAGTTTATTATTATTAACACACACAAAATAAATATAATAGTAATATATAGGTATTTTGCAGGATCAATTATATAGGTATTTTGTACTAATATTTTTTGTATTAATATTTTAACTTGAAGTGACGACCTACTCTTGTATTATAAAACATCTAATTTTCAGCGCAGATTTGACGTAAAAATATATACTGTCTAAATCCTTTTTATTTTGGACGAGCAGCAAATTTTTCATTTTTTCTCCAGGACGCTCAATGATAGAGTTCAGAAATTTATTTCTTACGGGATTGTATTGCGGACAGTCCAAAAGAAAGTGCTGCAGATTTTCTTTGTTTTGCAGATTACAAAGAGAGCACAGCTCTTCTCCGTCCCAGTGGTAACTTATGCCTCCTATGTAAAATTTGATAAATCGGCCACACAGTCTCATCTGAGCCGCTACTCTAGTCCGGTCAATAGGTGACTTAATGAGTAGGTATTGGGATGTGAACTTATCTTGTGTAGCTGTTATATTTTGACAGGGCTTTAGCTGCTTATATAAATCGTAGTAAGAGGAGTTTCTTAGTTTTTCCCAGTCGTTCGCTATTAGCTCAGAATAATAATTGTCAAAAATACTGTTCCAGCTCTCTCTGACCAGACGCGGATCTTGAGCCTCCCAGACATGCAGGAACCCCATTCTGCTGAGTTCTGTTCTCAGTTGTGTCACCCAGTTAAATCTTACGGAGTTATTTTGGCTTCGTTCATCAAATCTTTTTAGTTGGTTGTAACAAATTTTAGGCCATCGTTCTTCTGACATAGTTAACACTTTCAGCGCCAGGTGATACATGGAAGTATCACCCCGCTCTGCGCTAGTATGAACATGGTGATACTTCAAAGTATCACCCACAGAGTCTTCTATAAGACGCTGGTGATACTTGTGAGTAACACTTTCTATATGTTTAACATGAGGAATGTGTTGCTCTGGCCTAGCAGTATCCAAGAACATGTCGGTCAGGAATTGAAGGTGATACTTAAAAGTATCACTTGACGTAGACATGAAATCTCTTCCCCAGGCTAGTGATACTTTGAAGTATCACCACATCAGAATCACGCCTGGCCTATGAATGAAAATAGTCGAAAATACAGTTGGCGGTGAAAGTGTTAATAGACAACACCACCAAGCCATTATCTGATAGAAAACATAAAAGGTTACCTTCACTATTCCCATTTCCAGTCTCAGGGCGTAATTTGGAGTGTTCTTGGGTAAGCAAAATACAGATTTAAAAAAATATTATTATTAATATTTTTTTAAATCTGTATTTTGCTTACATAATATATAAAAAAAAAAAAAAATTATTATTAATATGATTATATAAACTTGTCCTTATATCATCATCATCATCATCATTTTTTTTTATTTTTTATATACAAACAAATATTTAACTAACTCTAAAAACCTCAGGACTTTTATGTATTATTTTTTTCCAATTATCGCATGTTGTCTTTATATAAACTTGTTGTCTAACCATTATTCCAGCAGTAAGCCCAAGACATATTATTATGTGGTAAAAATTCCAAATGGGAGGATAACTTGTCATGTCCCCGGCTGAGTTTCGAACTCACGAACTCTGGAATCTTTTGATTCACAGAGTGCCGCCTTTACCATTGAGCTACCGGGATAGAAAATGCGTTCTTAAAAGCGTTTTTTTTTTCCACTGATGTTCTAATCCAGGAATTGAGATTTAGTTGTTCCTTCCACAGCTCAAGACCAGTCAGAAGAGGAAGATGAGAGCGAGGAGGATGAAGAGGAGGAAGCAATGGGCAGTTCCTACACTGAACACAGCTTCGAGTTCATTGATTTTATGAAGAAGTAAGTATTGCTGAAATCAATCTCATAATGCCGCCACTGGTCGTTGCCCACTCTACAACTACCCCAATTGTCTTCACGAGGCTAGGGTAGGGCATTCATTCAGAATTTAAGAATGAATAAAAATATTGAAAAATTATGAACAAAGCTATTCTCCTTTGACCTGCGAAATTCTCAATGAATGAAGCGCACGAGTGGCTCAATAATTGTTAGGTACTGACAGATAAATTGTATTCATAATTCAGTTAGTTGTTTGTAAAGGATACCTTTCGGTGCGCTCGTGTTGACCCAGCACCTAAATGGTAAGAATTATGTCGCTTTTTGCCCATCAGAGGGCAGGTATACTATGAGATGTGTTAGTTATAGTTACAACACAGGCGTCCAGAGTAGCTGTTGTTTCATACGTAGCTACGAAATAGATAAGGCTGTGATGAAACACTCATCTTTTTTAATAACGATAAAAAAATGATTGCGACCTGTCATCTTTGAGTGGAATAATGACCCACAATGCAGGAATACTGAATTATACGAAATATTTCACGGGTGCCCGGAAACCACATCAACCACATTTGAGCTTAATTATTTAAAGGGTCAAAAATGGTGGCTTTTGTTGGTTCTCCTGCAGGTGTATCGGGAAGGGAATTCCAATTTGAGTGACGGGAGCGAGTATAGACATTGGGATAGGAAGTAGGAAGCATTACCTTCTATATTGCAGGCTTTCTAAATCTATGATTGTGGATTTCATTGGGATGGGGGGATTTGTCGGACTGAGGTAACGTGTACCGGGGGTATGGAGTATTAGGAAACTATTAATGAGGTGCATTACCTTCTATGGGAGAAGAGAGGGGTTGAGTATTGCTATTCCAGGCAAGGTAAGGTGTGGTTAGGGGGAGGGGGGGAGTTTAAACGAGAGAAGAGGGTATTGGGGAAGTATTCAGGGGGAGCAGTAGAGTACGGGGCAGGTATTAGGAGAGTATTAATGAGGTGCATTACCTTCTGTAGGAGAAGAGAGGGGTTGATTATTAATATTCCAGGTAAGGGATGGGTGGGGCTTAAAAGAGAGAGAGAGAGAGAGAGAAGAGGGTATTAGGGAAGTATTCAGGGGAAGTAGTAGAATATTAGGCAGGTATTAGGAAAGTATTAATGAGGTGCATTACCTTCTGTAGGAGAAGAGAGGGGTTGATTATTAATATTCCAGGTAAGGGATGGGTGGGGCTTAAAAGAGAGAGAGAGAGAAGAGGGTATTAGGGAAGTATTCAGGGGGAGCAGTAGAATATGGGGCAGGTATTAGGAGAGTATTAATGAGGTGCATTACCTTCTGTAGGAGAAGAGAGGGGTTGATTATTAATATTCCTGGTAAAGGATGGGTGGGGCTTAAAAGAGAGAGAGAGAGAGAGAGAAGAGGGTATTAGGGAAGTATTCAGGGGGAGCAGTAGAATACGCGGCAGGTATTAGGAGAGTATTAGTGAGGTGCATTACCTTCTGTAGGAGAAGAGAGGGGTTGAGTATTAATATTCCTGGTAAGGGATGGGTGGGGCTTATAAGAGAGAGAGAGAGAGAGAGAGAGAAGAGGGTATTAGGGAAGTATTCAGGGGGAGCAGTAGAATACGCGGCAGGTATTAGGAGAGTATTAGTGAGGTGCATTACCTTCTGTAGGAGAAGAGAGGGGTTGAGTATGAATATTTCAGGTAAGGGATGGGTGGGGCTTAAAAGAGAGAGAGAGAGAGAAGAGGGTATTAGGGAAGTATTCAGGGGGAGTAGTAGAACATGGGGAAGGTATTAGGAGAGTATTAATGAGGTGCATTACCTTTCTGTAGGAGAAGACTAGAAGAGAGGGGTTGAGTATTTCTATTCTAGGTGAGGGATGGGTGGGGCTTAAAAGAGAGAAAGAGAAAAGAGGGTAGGGAAGTAATCAGGGGGAGTATAGTAGAATACGGGGCAGGTATTAGGAGATTATTAATGAGGCTGATGGATTGGAGAGGGACATTATGTGAGGTCCCTAATCCGACTCAATACTGATTAATTAAATTCGGACGCAGATAGACAGCGAGTTAGAAGAAGAGGTGGGAAAGGAGGGGGGGGGGGAAGAGGGAGAGAAGAAAGAGAGGACAGAAAAGAGAAGATAGATCGGTGGGGGACAGGGGCTATAGAGAAAGGGAGAGTGAGAGATTGAGGGTCGAAGAGAGGAGAGAGAGTTGAAGTAAGGGAGACAGAACATAAATAAATGTGTTTCTTTGTGTTATGACATCACAATTTTAGTGGGTACCGCAGAATCATTTCCTTATCCTTTAATATCCTAATATCATGTTTTCCCCATACTATGAGTGGTATGAGTGAACCTCGTCGGAAAATCCAAAGTACGGAGCCAAAAAATGTCGACTGCTGAGATTTGTACCCAGGTCACCGTGCATGCAAGACTAGTGCGCCACCCACTAGGCCTGTATAACTACTGGGAGGAAGAGAATAAGAAGGAGAGAGAGGGAGAAGGAGGAAAGGAAGAAGGGAGGCGGAGAGAGAAAGAGAGGGAAGAGAAGGAGGGAGGGGGAAAGAGAGAGAAAAGAAGAAAAGTGAAGAGAAAAGAAGTGAATAGAAGAAAAGAAAAGGAGGTAGGGGGGGAGAGTATGCCACAGGCAATAACCCCGCCCTTTAGGTAGGACATTATTGTTATTTTCTTTTCTTTTTTACTTATTTATTTTGTCATTTGTTTGTTTTTTTTTTCTTCTTTCTTTTCTTAATTTTATACTGTTGCCTGTTTGTCCTCCTAATAAAGCTTTAAAAAAAAAAAAAAAAGAGAGAGAGAGAGAGAAAAGAAGTGAAATGAAGAGAAAAGTGAAAGAATGAGAAAGAAGAAGAAAGAAGGAAGAGAGAAGGAAGGAGGGGGAGAGAGAATAGAGAAGGGGAGAGAGGAAAAGGTGTTGGATGAGGGAGACTCAGCCATACGAGATGAGCTGATAGCACAGAGTAATTAGTAAAAGCCTGTCTGGTTTTTTTTCGTAATTACATCTCAACTAATTACAAACATTAATTAACTAATTATCTGTAGATGGTCGAGCTCCATAATCTACACTTTGTCTTGCAAATGATGGACCTTATTTAAACATGTATGTGTGAATAAAAATCCATTTTTCAACGAGGAATTGATCAGCACCCTAAAGGTTTATCTTAATATGGTATGTTATATTTTCAGAGAATTTTAGTAGAAATCTTTTGAGATTAGCATACTCGTCTTGCACTCCTGGTGACCCGGGTTTGAATACCGATGGGGTTGGAATTTTTTACCAGGTGACCCTAGCCTCGAGAGCACAAGGCTAGTAGGAAAGTGGGCAACGACCAGTGGCAGCATCACGAGATTCATATTGGAATGTGAAAGTTGGTTGGAGATAATAATAATATGATGGTTTAGCATTAGTTCTCGTAATGTCGATATTCCGACCAGGCGCGGCCAGTGCTAAGGAGCTGCGGAACTACAGTACCCCCACACGAAAAAGAAAAACAGAGGATTTTCGCAAGTCCTAGATCGTACACGATGAAAATCATCACACATTTCTAGAATAATGAATGCACATTTATCATGAGTAGCATGGTAAACAAACACTTTATATACTGAAAGAGCGACTCTATAAATCCCATTTTTGTTCGGTTTATGTGGTAGCACCGTAAAACTTTTTCCGACCGACCGTGCCTGGCTCCCACTAAAAATTGACATAATAACACAAATGCGTGGACCGGCAGGAGTTCTGCGCTCGCGCGAGGGATTTCCTGCGCAACAATGCTGAGACTGTGCGCAGGACTGCGCAACACTTCGTCACATCATCCTTTTATCTTTTTTGAGATTCACGCAAATATGACAACTGTACTATCCCATTCCTACCTGGCAGATTCCTCAACCAGAACGTCACCAAAGCGCTATCTCATCTGCTGGAGCAGTACGACACCAACTCCGAGCACACCAACCACTGCCTGGTGAAGATGATGCACCGGATTGCCGTCGACTGCAAGATGCCGGCCATGCTGTATCAGGCCAGTGTGTTCAGGGTGTTCCAACAGGTGCTGTCCAAGGAGGAACCTAGGCTCAAGGTATTTTTATTTATTTATTAGGCTACTTTGGTACTTACTTATATGAATTTATTAGGCTACTTTGGTACTTACTTATATGAATTTATTAGGCTACTTTGGTACTTACTTATATGAATTTATTAGGCTACTTTGGTACTTACTTATATGAATTTATTAGGCTACTTTGGTACTTACTCATATGATTTTGCATTTAAAGTAAGACCGCAGGACGCCGTCATTAGTCTGTCCCGGTAGCTCAGTGGTAAAGGCGGCACTCTGTGAATCCAAAGGTTCCAGGGGTCGTGGGTTCGAAACCCAGCTGGGACATGACATGTTATCCTCCCATTTGGGATTTTTACAACATAATAGTATGTCTTGGGTTTACTGCTGGAATAATGGGACTTTAAATCGGGCCGTATAAATAAGGCGGTATTATTATTATTATTATTATTATTATTGCTGTGAACTTTGTCTTTTGACGAGTTATTACGAGTTTTGTGAGTTATTACAAATATTTTTGTGAGTTATTACGAGTTTCACTGTCTAAAGGCGTGGTTAATCCACCTCACATTTCATGTACTTACGTTGGTTTGAGAAAAAAATATTCCGACCTTTTTTGTGCATTATAATCTTGTTTCTAACCTAGGAAAAATAAAATTCCCAGGTAATCAACCGTTATGACTTGTTATCTATAATGTTTTCCCTCTGTGGCCGCCCTGAAAATGTACTGGGCATGATTTTCACGTCAAAAAAAAGCTAACATGTTGTATTGGTAGTAAAATTTTCATTTCGTTCCAATAACTCAATCAGCTAAGGTGTTACTGATGATATTCGATTTTTTTTTCAATTCTGGGCTCGTGTCATTCCGTTAGAATGCATTTTCGTGCTTTTTATTATAGAGTTGACCCCCCCTAAAATGGTCTACAAAACATGTGGTTGATGTATTTACATATTTTTTAAAAAATGTATACCACCCCCTGTATATTATTATTATTATTATTATTATCCCGGGGTTAAGTTGCAGAGAATGCCTAAGGCATCAACTTCGCCCCGGATTACAAAACAATTGTAATTAAAAATTAATATTGATCTTTATTTTATTTTTTTTCTACATACTTCTAAGTTTTTTTTTAATTTATTGTTATTAAAATTTGTTGATGATTGTTTTTTTAAAAAGTAGTGTGAATCTCTATATATAAAACAGAAAAATCTGGTGTAAACATCACACGACTTTCCTTATCATATTAGGAATGGAAACAGGACCAAAAGCCACTGGTGACTCAAAGGTAACAGTGAGCTAAAAATCAAAACCAAATTCGTAATCAGCACCTCAAAGTCATTGGATTTGATATGTCACAATCCCCATCTAGGATGAATAATAAAAAAGTTAGTCTGAGCGGGTCCCCCCCAAAATACCGGTAAATTGGGGCCGAGGTCCAAAAAGTTCAAGATATCAAAAAAATGATAAGAAGAGACCCCCATTATTTTTTTAATCTAAGAAAATGTTGTTCTGTAAATTTTTTTGTATCTTTAACCAATTCATAGAAGCGGCGCTTGCGGCCAATATTTGCGGCCCTGCGGCCGCAATTTACGGCCGATTTCAACCAAAAGTTTCGTGGTTCGTTTGGTGTATAAAATTGATTTGCATACCAAATTTCAAGTCTCTAGCTCTTACCGTTCTTGAGATATCCTGTTTACAGACAGACAGACAGACAGACAGACGCACGGACCAATGGCTGAAAACAACTTTTTTGGTATCCTGAGGCTATGATTCGTCCAGAAATGTGAAAAACTGGGTAGGTCAAATTTTCGACGAATACAATACTTTCCTTATTATAGGATAAGGAAAGTAAAAAAGGACTACCTACCTATGTTTGTTTGTCCGGAGTTGTTTAGCCAAAACGGTAAGAGATAGCGAAAAATGTCTCAGAATTGACCCCCCCAAAACCATTATTGCTTTGTCCAGAAAAATTATAAAAAGTTCAAAAAGGCATTGCTGTCCAGCAGTACGGCCATGCCTTAGTAAATTTGAAATTTAGTCCCTTTGCAAAGCACGGGCAAACGGCTAGTAAATAAATAAATAAAAATTATCATCTGTTACCACCTCCAGGAGCTGGCTACCTTCGCCAAGTTCATCGTCCGCAAGTTCGTGGCGGCCGCCGCCTCCAACCGCCACATCTTCATGGAGCTGCTCTTCTGGAAGTCGACCAAGGACGCCTACGAGATAGAGGAGGGGTACGGGGAGGCGGGAGGGAAAGGGGGCGGAGCCATGCGCGGGGCGTGGCAAGAGCACGAGGAGGAGGAGCTTAGGAGACTCTTCATGGAGCACGAGATCAACGGCATGAAGGAAGGTAAGAGTCAGTAATGCGAAAGCGGTTCCATTTGAAGTAATGCGAAAGCGGTTCCAGGGCACAATTACGTTTAAAAAAAATTCAACAACAAAAAAATTTAAAAAAAAGAGTCAGCGTGTAGGGGCAGGGTCATCATTTCTTCCCGTGGCAATATTTTCGTTGTAAACGGAAAAAAATATTGCTTTTGTTCCCACTATTCTTCTTCAGTCGTGTGTGAAAGTGCTTATTTACTTTACTTACTTACAGTAGTCACCTTGGCAGAGTGAGTCAGCGCGCTAGGCATTGCACGCATGGTGACCTGGGGTCGATTCCCAGAGGGGCAGGAATTTTTCTGCTCTGTACTTGGACGTTCGTTTACCAAAATCGTTTCGATCTAATGAGAACCGGGTTTAATAGTCATTTTACTTCAGTATTAACAGAATCAGTATAAACAGAAAAGTGAGAAGTTGTACTAGATGTACATGAATATCAGAACATACCTGGACAGCTCTTTCGAGCTTATTTGCTCTCATTAGTAGGTAATAGTTCGGATTGCCCATACTCATGCTACCAACTAACCTCTCTATTTTAATCAGTATAAACAGAAAAGTGAGAAGTTGTAGTAGTTGTACATGAATATCAGAACATACTTGTTTTGTTAAATCTAGTTCCGTGGAATGTAGATATTCCAGGGTTTTCATCTGTCTTCTTATTTGGCTTCACAGAGAAAGTGGAATGGATCCTGGACAACCTCATTAACAAGGAGAGAACCCGCAAGTCCGTGATCAAGAAACTCAAGGAGCTGTATCTGATAACCAGCACAAAGGTGATTATCATTATCTTAATATTATTATTATGGGCTTATTATTATTAAAAAAAAAAATTGTTGTGTTTATATATTGACATTTGTAAATAGGACTAGCTCCGTTAATAAACACCCGTTTACCGGGCTTATTATTATTGTTAATAATAATATAGAAATAGAGCGCGCGATTAGCTCAGTGGTTAAGCACTCGCTTGCTATGCGGAAGGTTCGATTCCCCGTGCCAACAAAAAAATTGTATTCTTTGTAAAAAAAATTGTATACTTTGAACATAAAACAGAATTAATTTCCTCCTCCCCAGGATCTACGGCCTAGTCTGCGTCCACCCACCAACTGGTCTGAAGAGGAAGAGCACCAGCTGAGGACTTTGTATCACGAGATCAAGGATTTACATGGTAAGATTCCAGATTTTTGTGCACTGATAGTCATGTGGTTAACGTGCTAGTCTGGTATTCCAGGCAGCTCAGGACTTTGTATCACGAAATCAAGGATTTACATGGTAAGATTTCAGATTTTTGTGCACTGATAGTCATGTGGTTAACGCGCTAGTCTGGTATTCCAGGTAGTGTAGGGATCCGTTGGTTCGAATCCCACCCAGTGCATCAATTTTTCCTCGTTAATTTGAGTTTGTGTCCACATAATAATACGGCTCTGACGGTTAGGTGGTAGAAAATTCTTTGAGCATTAACCTCGTCTGGTGGTTACTTACCTTCCACTAAAGGTTTGGTTACAATTGTTTGTAAGGGATGGGCAGGCTACAACATAGACCATAAGCGTCTACAGTAGCTCCTGTTTCATGGCTACGAAATAAAAACGGCTGTGAAACACTCATCTTTTTTTTTTTTTTTTTTTTTTTTTTTTTTTAAAGAGTGTTGTTGTTTTTTTTCCTCTTCTTTTCTAGCCTCTAATGCAGTATTTTCTTATTTGATAATTCGACTCTGGTATAATTATTTCTCGTACATTTCCAGACCCGATGACCGCCCTGCGGGACCGCATGCAGCACCGCAGGTCCAAAGCCAGCATCCTCAACAAGCTCCTGGAGCTACGCATCATCTCGCACAAGTCTCAGATGTACAAGAAGAGAAAGAAGAACACACTTGGATCCAGTGGATTCGATGATATGGGTGAGCTATTACTTCCGATAAATGTCTAAAGTCCTCATGATGGTTGATCGCACATAGAAATATGTGGTTCAGGACGAGCCAACTTTGAAATAAAGTTGCCTGGAGACCATCACTCACCCCTCCAGCTGTAGCCAAGCTGGCTACAACAACATAAATTTCTAATATTAGAAATATCATATTTGTGTTTATCACTTTCGTGATGTCGCAACTACTCAAACTCGCTTTACTAAATCTACTCTGAAACCGGGACTTGAACCACCGACCCCCAGGTTACAAGTACGCCTCCTTAAAGATCAAGCTACTGAGGTCGGTTAATATTAGAAATAGGAAGTATTGTGTTCGTTTTTGTAAAAAAAAAAAAAAAAAATATCTCTTGGTGGTAGAAAAATTATATGGACGTCCGCGTTCTATGCTTAAATTGCTTACACTCCTTGCATGTTCATATTCTTCATGACCTAGAGTAACAAGGATGTGGTAATCAATTGTTGTTGTCAAAACAAAAAACAAGCATTCCTTAAAAGATAATTCAATCTGGAAATTTTAATGGATTCCTCTTTCATTTTTGGAAGTAATAATGAAAAAAATCCAACATCATCCGGGGGGAAATTTCAAAACAAGATAACATAAATACCAAAAAAATTGCAGTTTAAATATAGCAACCTCCCAACCCTCAAAAAAAAATTATCGCTGTCCAACAAGGTACTGTTCGAGACACCTTCTTAAAAAGATAAACATTTTTACTATACGTATTTATTTATTTTAAAAATACTAAAACTGTCCTTTCCACTTCCAGGTCACCCTAGTTCCTCCAGCTCCTCGTGCTCCTCCTCTGAATCCGACTCAGAATCTCACCAGGCCGCCGGTGGCGGTGGCTTAACCTCTTCGTCCCTCGTGACCACCATCCGTCGCCTCCTGGACTCGCACCAGCGGCCGGTGGTGGAGTGGCTGAAGGAGGCCCTGGAGGAGACACTGGCCGATGTGGATGAGGACGAGACAGACGTTCCTCTGGTGCCCGTGATGGCCGACACTCAGGCGGGGATGCAAGAGGAAGAAGTTGTTGCCATGCTCAATGGGCTGGGACTGAAGAGTCCTCGAGAGAATATGGTGAGTGATCTTTTATTAAACATGTTTATTATTATTAAACATGTTGGATCAAGTTTTATTCACAAATAACATAGAATATATACAAATACATACATAGAAATTAAAATTAACAAAACAAAACTTGATCAAGGGCGGTGCTAATGCCAACGGCATTCTCTTCCGACATCTCTTTTATTTGGGACAGAAAGAACTGCATGTGATAATAATAAGATTAAAATGATGTAAGCGTCTTTTTTTTCATACAAAAAACACCCGCTTTTTATACAAAAAAGACTTTATCGCTTTTGTTTTATACAAAAAAAGCTTTGTCTTTTGTATAAATTTACAATGTTCATAATTTTATTTATGATAAGTTGATAAGCTTATGTATTTGAAACTCTAGGCTTTGGTCATTAACATTTCCAAAAAATTACTTACTCATGGATTGACAGTCTTTTTAATAATTCTTTACTTCTTATTTCTTCCATTTCTGGAATTTATGACAACAGTATTGATGGTCCTTTTGTCCAATGGGAATGTATTGACCGAGCACCTAAATGGGAAGTATTGTGTCACTTCTCGCCCATCAGAAGGGCGAATACTTCGGGATGGGCAAGCTACAACACAGACCACAAGCGTCTACAGTAGCCGTTTCATGGCTACGAAGTAAAAAAGGCTGTAAAACACTCATCTTTTAAAAAAATATCAATTATCAATAATTCTTCTCACGATTCTGTACTCTATGAAAGAGTACAAATTAAACGAAAACCAATAACTTATGAAAAACCCCTTATTAATTCAATACTAACGCATATCTCTTTATCCAATATTTCAGGAGGTATACTGGAGGATCCCTGGTGTGTGGAACACGAACGCCCTCAAGAAACGCATCGATATTCTCACTAAACTTCTCAACAATGAGGACCCCACTGAACTACCTCCCATCACATCCTATGCAATGGATACTTCTCGTCATGTTAACGAAAATAGCGATGACGAAAATGGAATTCAGAATTCAAGATTCAGCCAGTCAAGTGAAAATTCAAATGATGGAAGTCAGCGAAGAAAAGAAAAGAAGCAGAAGAAATCGAAAAAAGATGGTGAAAAGAAAGCCAAAAGGTCCAAAGGCAATCGCGATATGAACAGGAGCAAGTCGATGAAATCCCAACCTTCTGTGGCTGTCGATTCTGATAGCAGTGATTTTGGCGATCTTGAATTGCCAAATCGGTCTCGGTCAGTAAATCGCAGTGGGAATTTTTCTAGCGATACCGAACAACAACAAAAAAGAGTTACCAGTGACTCTGAAAACGATAATAGAAGTTTCAAAAATGGACGCCGTGACAACGAACTGGAGAGTGTAAATGTGGAAAGCGATAGCAATGACGCAAATACTAGAAAATCCTCACAGAAAACTAAAAGGATCAATTTGGATAGTGACAGTGGTAGCAATGAAGAAACTACTAGAAAGTCCACTGAAAAGACTAAAAGTATTAACTTGGACAGCGATAGTGACGAGAGTGGACCTGGTAGAAAACAGTCTGAGAAGAACAAAAGAATCAATCTTGATAGTGACAGTGAAAATATAAGAAAAGAAGTGAAACAGCTCAAGTCGAAAAAGAAACGAGTAGTCGTTGCTATCGACTCATCCGACTCAGAAAATGAAATGGAAGTGGATAAAAACAAACCAGTGCTGAACTCTGATGTTGATGATGGAAGTGATGCCAGCCCAAAGAAAACTAATAAAAAGAAAAATAGACACTTTTTAGATTCCGATGATGATAGCAATGATACCCACACCCTCAAGAAAAGTATGGATTCCAGTCCGAAAAATGTCGATATAAAGAAAAACAAGAAAAGAGTTTTAGACTCGGATTCTGATAATGAAATGGATCTTGATAAGAGTAAAACTGTTAATCTTGATACCGACAACGACTTATCCCCTAAAAAATCTACTAATGATAGCCAAAAGAAAACTAATTTCAAAAAGAATAAAAGCGTCTTAGATTCAGATATCTCCGATAATGAACAGAATATTCCACCTGCCAGTAATGATACCAGTACCAGTAAGAAAACCAGTAGCAAAAAGAAAAGAAATGTATTAGATTCAGATGATTCCGATAGTGGGGCTCCATCTACTGACAAAAAAGAAAAATCAAAACGAAAAAAGAAACATTTAGTAGAATTAAATTCAGACTCAGAAAATGAGTCTACTGAGCCGAATGGATTTAAAATGACTGTAGATTCTAACCTGGACGATGAAAAAGTATCAAAAAGAAAATCTGGAATATCAAAAAGAAAGGGTGCTGTTGTTAGTGGTGATGAAAATAGCGATGCGCCAAAAAATAAAACGAGTTCCGCCAAGAAATCATCTAAGCGAAAGTTAACTGCTACTTTGGAATCTAATGATGAAGATGTTGACATCGTTGTAGCCAAAAGCAAGCAAAGACTGAGTGCTATCAAGCAAATGACAGATGATTTCATAAAGAAGAAAATGCAAGAGAATCTTTACTCTTCAGCCTCAGACTGTGAAAGTGCTAGTGATGAGACCAATGAACCTAAAATATCAAATGAGGAAACTCCCAGTGAAGCATCAGATAATTTAAAAGCAAATGAAATTGTAGATGAAACTCACGATAAAATTGAACATTCGCAAAAAGATTCTAACAAAGGCCTGCTTCATAGTGGAAAAGATTTAAATAATATCAGTTCTGAAAATAATCATGAGCTGACTGAGTTCGCAACACAAAGCTCTGATCAACAATCCCAGAACACCCAAGAAAATAACTCGGAGATAGTCAATGTCAGTTTCAAAGAAACTATCACTTTCGATTCTGAAGAACCTTTTGCTGACTCCGAAACAGAATCAAAAACTGACGATCAAGACGATCTCACAAATGAAACTTCAAAAAAATATAAAGTTACAAAAACTGAGTCCAAAAACAAAAGAGACAAAAAAATTTTTTCATCAAATGGAAAAACTGAAATGGACGAAATATCAGACGAATCAGAAGAACTCAGGAATGACCGTCGCAAAGAGGTAACAACTGTCAAAGATAAACTCAGTAGTCCAATGAAGATTGTTGAAGACAGTACTGAAAACTCTAGCCTCGTTTTGAATAGTCAGATAGCTGAGAAGGCTAAACGCCCCTCTGAAGTATATTCCGATGAAGAAACAGAAGATCTAGTCGTGAAAAAAGTGAAGAGACGAAGAGTTATAGTGGAAGATGACGATGATTGAAGTTAAAATAAGATTCAAGTTTTGGTTACAGTTTTTTAAGGGATACCAACCATGTTTAGCACCTGAATTGGAAGTATTTTGTCACTTTTCTCTTATCTGGGCTAGTTACAACAATAGCCACAAGCGTCTACAGTACTCTACAGTAGCTGCTGGTTCATCTACCGTGCACTGGTAGTCAAGTGGTTAACGCGCTAGTCTGGTATTCCAGGTAGCGTATTGTTCCGATGGTTCGAATCCCACCCAGTGCATGAATTTTTCCTCATTAATTAGAGTTTGTGACCACATAATAATAAGACTCTGAGGGTTAAGTTGTAGAAATTATCTTCCACTAAATATCACTCGAGCCCACTTTTGAAAATAACTTCTCTACCTTTACCTTTTGCACCAAATGCAATATTATGAATGAGGTCATATCAATTGAGACCCTAAACATTTTTCGCCTTTTTAATTTGTCTTTAGTTTTCCATTAGTGTAATTTCGTGTAAATTTCTTAGTTCGCTAGTTTTATTTCACCTTTATTTTATCAATTAATTATTATAATAAATAAAATCTGTTCAAATTGTTTTGACCAAAATTTCTTGTTTTCCCTTTCTCGCTCCATCCTAACTCGGAGAGTTTTAGAAGTCGAGTTCTGAGTAGGATGAACTTTAGCAAAGCCTGTGTGAACAAAAATGTGGATTTTGAGAGTGAGATAGGTTACTGGAACGAAGGCTTAGGTACTTTTATACTTCAAAAAAGAAGAATAGAAAGTACAGCTGAAACCTGAAATTTCAAATCATAATATACTGAAGTCTGGATGGGGGGACTTTAAACAGGGAGTAGACCAGCATTGGCTTGGTTCTGGGGGCCCTTGTCAATTATTAGCCTCCTTGTAAAGACAGTGGTAGAAGTGCTGAGTCATTACTCCACTGTCTGGCTACCGTCGTTCACGATGACGATACCCTATGATGATGATGATGAATATATTCATTCTAATCCAATCGCAGCATTCATCTGCATGATGAATATTCTACGACAAGACCTGAGTAGTCCGTTCCCAGAAGGTCGATGCTTATCACACTCACATGTATATCTTCAATTTGTTATTCATCTCCAGTAAACTCAAGGTTTGCTTATGATGATATATGATAATTATTATAATATTTGAGACCTAACTTTTGTAGATCGATGAGATACTTGTAGTGTTGTGTCACCGATAGTTGAAATAAATATAGATTTGTATGCGATGGTAATTTGAATGAATTATTTACCGTTATGTGTGTCTTGCAATACTGAAATATCGTTCATCATAGGACTTGATAAATTAAATTTCAACTGTCTTTTGAGCCTCGTTTTATAGACTGATATTTGAAGCGCTTTCTGTAAATTTCACGATTCTATGTACAATATACTGTTTCGCTGCAAAAGCGCATGTCTGAAAGCCCCTATTTCTCAAGTGGGATCAAGTGTCATGATCATAAAATTAAATAGGCCCCAGATTTGTTTGTTTATTTGGGTTTAACATGGCTATCAAGTCTTTTACCCACCATTCGGTAGGCAAACGACCCATCTTCTCAAATTAACCTCACCCAGCCTGAGTGGGGCCGGGAATAGCCAGCATCACGAGGGTTCGAATTTGAATGGTTACCCATCCAAGTCCTAACCTCGCTTGACGTTCCTTCACTTCAGCGACAGGACGAGAACTGGTGTATTCAATGTGCCATCGACGCTGGTTTTCACACGTGAATTTCAATAAATGATTCTGATTTATGGTGTCAGAACCAAAGTCAACCCTGATTTGCTAGATACCATCTCCCGACCTGATTAATTCCGTGCAAGGCTAAACCAGATGGGATCTTTTGATTCGAATCTTTAATGAGCTTACTTACAGGTGTTAATGAATTTGACAGATTATTGATTGATTGGACGTGTGCTGGTTGGATACAGTTTTTTTAATCTGTGTAAAGTTGACACATTGACTATCGCATTATGAACTTAACCAGAAAATATAAGGTTAATCATACACTGCATTGTCACTAACTGATTCAATCGTGACCTTAAGTACCCATGAACTATTTTATTGTGTAGGTATTAAGTTGTTCGTTAAGTTCATGATTAAATCTGTATATTAGCTATTATGCAATTGGTGTGCAGAAAATCGCATTTGGATCTCTTTTTGACCAATAAAAAGAAGTTTTAAACATGGGTTTTCTTTTTTTAAAAGATAATTGGTTTTAATTACTTCAGGGCACTTTACCTTTACACCTATGCTATTCCGGAAACGGAAAATCGCTCCGGCCAGGATTCGAACCTCCGGGTCAGTAACCAATGCTCTAAACCACTGAGGCACGGAAGTCGGCTTTTTCTTGCGACAAGAATACATAACTTCTACGTACCACAATATGATCATCGTCAGCGTTTAGTTTTAGTTAACAGTTATCATTTTTTTTTGTTAATCGCTCTCGTGATATCACAACTACTCAAACTCGGTTTACTAAATCTACGCTGAACCCGGGACTTGAACCACCTACCTCCAGGTTACAAGTCCGCCGCCTTATCGATCAAACTACTGAGGTCGGTTCAAGTTTTAGTTAAAAGAATAAGAAAGAAATATCGTAACTTGTTCAATGAAAGAAAGTTCATGGAGGAAACCTGGGTTAAGAAAACGGGTCATGTAATTTTAGACTGAATTAAAAATGCTACGTGTTCATGCCATGCTATTATTTTCAAATTTCATTTCGAAGTTTAGGTAATTAGCAACGTAGGAAATTCGACGTAAAATCGAGGAACTATCTTATTAAATACTTTAGTGCCAGAACCTTAAACTAGCTGAGAACTTTGTCAAGGAAAGAAAACCTGATAACATGCAAGTAGGTAGATATCTATACTATGCAGCTGTTGAAACTTTCTATAACACTTTTCTAAGTTTGGCAAAAAAATTGCATGGATGCCTCACAAAGAGTTCCTTAACATCACAAAAGGGTTGGGTGGAAGAGAATGCCATAGGCAATATCCCCGCCCTTTAGTTAGGACATCTTTATATATATTTTTTTTTTCATCTTGTTTAGGTATTCATAATTTTTATCATTAGGTACTTGTGTTTGTATATATGTCCTATATTAATAAAGTATTCAATAATAATAATAATAATAATAATAAGTACAATACATATTATGTACCAAGTACCTACATAATTTAGTAAGCACCACATCATAATAAATAAATTATTTCCCTGTGCCTCGTGTAACATTTTCAAGTGCACACAAGCCTAGGACATTCCATTACCTTTGTCAAATAACTGAAATAACCGTTAAAATGGACTGAGTACACTAAGTGCATAAATACATTGGCACATATCACATTATACAGGGTCGACCAAAACATACAAAATCACACGGCTAATTTTTCGCCACTGGTTGGTTTTTCTCAGCGTAATTGTTTCCAAGTAATAATCTGGTAGTAAACAAATAAATAAATGTGTTTCTTTGTGTTATTATATCACAATTTTAGTGGGTAGCGCAGAATTATAGGACTTTTCCATATCTTTAGTATCCCAATATCTTATTTTTACCTATACTTCCGCCACTGATCAACTAACTTTAAAGCAATTACTCATTTTTCCTCACGAGGTATGAGTAGACCCCGAACACCCAAGTACAGAGCAGAAAAAATCCTGCCCCGCTGGGAGTCGAACCCAGGTCACCGTGCGTGCAATGCCTAGCGTGCTAACTCATTCGGCCACGGTGACTAGTTGACTACCATCAATCTGCTAGTACTTGTACCTGATTTTGAAATGAGAAATATTTTGAGATTTTTATGCAACTATTTCATTTTCAAACGTTGTCTACAGGTAATGTTCTTATTTCGGCAATACTGGAGACAGCAAAAAAAGGTCGTTACCCAGCCTGCTCTAATCTAATAGCATTTCTCTTAGTGCGTGGCCACAAGGGAGCACCCTATAGCCTAGAGTCCCAAGACCTTCGCCCCCAGACCCTGGTAACCACAGATTGATATAGACGATGTTCTGGGCTTAATAGCTTTACTTATAAATCTTTGCCCTTATAAGATTTTCTATTATTAGTATTATTATATTTCGGGACTCCGTTGAGGCCGCTTACATTTACTAACATGGGTAGATTATTCTATCTGGTACCGGGGCTACCCTAGGGTCTAGGGCTCCGTTGTGTCCACCCAAATTTTATGAATGAATTTTAAAATCTTCAACCACGTCGGGAATCGAACTCAGATGTGAAGAAGTGTTATGACCGGGGGCCTTGGAAGACATAATGACATAGTGCGTAAATTATACCTGCGAGCCATTAACTTAACAGCTTTAGCTTTTGTGGTAGATTAGAAGCCATTTTACTTTCCGCATATAATGGATTTTCACTCGCTATGTCTGCACTTTTCTTTTGTTAATCATTCAAGGCCCAGCGCCTAAGCCCTTCATCTATCGATCCTACTGATGTTCTAATATTAAAACTCATTTTTTTAAAAAATAAATAAAAATATATTCCTTATCGTATCTCAGTTTTCAATGGAAACATATAGTTTAATAAATGTTGTATACTAAATTTTCCCCGTTTAAATAAGTCGCTTGTACGAGTTAAATTATTGTGTTTTTCACCAAACAGATCTACCTAGCGCTTTCAAAGTTTTTAAAATAATTTTCAGTACAGAGCACTACACTGATTACTTTAAAAGATTTTAATATGAACATAGAACAACTACAGCTACTAATAAAATACACGCTAAATAATGGGACTCCCTGTCTCGAGCTCACAGTCTAAATAAAGCACTACTATACTATAATTATTGTCACAAACATTTCCTAATTTTCTAAATTCATCAACTTTTCTGCTGTGAAATCAATTTCACCAAACAATGAAAAAAATTACGCGACCTCAACCGGAGAAGGACAACCCGTTCATCCGGTCCAACCGTCTCCTGCCTCTCCTCCTCATGATCATGGGGGGCCTCAGCAGGTACGACCTAGCGGAGACCACCAAGACCTTCTCCAAGCTCTACAAGCTGTCCATCCTCCTCCTCATCAACTGCATCTTCTGGGCCACCATGTTCTTCTTCTGCAAGCACGCCGTGTCCCTGCGAGGACTGGAGCTGGGCATTGTGACGTCACTCATTGGGTTCCATCTCAACTACATCTACTCCACCATATCCCTGCTCCTCTTCCAGAGCTCCGAGAGGATTCGTCACGCCATGACCGCCCACGTCAGCATGAAAGACATCCTACAGGATCTGCAACTGCTGAGGCACAACATTGGCGGGACGCTTGACCACATCAAGTCCCCGGAGCGACAGGACACGGTTCTGCTGAGCGTGGAGATTGTGTCGCTTCTGCTCATGTGTTCTGCGCAGCTCTACGCGTACCCCTTCGCCAGCTACGTGAACCCCGTGGGGCTCTCCTTCCTCACCTTCTACTCGTACATCCTGCGCTCCGTGATGGACCACAGCTTCATCACGTTCCTCAGACAGATCGGCGCCGTGCTGGCGTGTGTGCGGGACCTGCTGCGCATAGTGACGGCGCAGAAAGAGGACCTGGGTCGGAAGGGCAGCCTGGGGGGCGCGCTGCTGTGGCAGAGGAGCAGTGACTGGGAGCTCACGAGGGTGAAGCAAATGAGGGCCTTGTTCATGCTTTACAGGTAAGTAGAACTGTTCATATTATGATCTGTGCACCGGAACAGGCGCGGTCGGAGGGAAAAAGTTTTTGGGGTGCTGCCACTTAAACCGGACTTCAATTAGAATTTATAGAGTACCTCTTTCAGTACCTAAAGAATTTGAGTTTGTGTACCATGGCAATCATATTATTTTTTTTTATGCATTAATGATGCATTAATATTATTTTAGAAATGACTGATGATATTCTTTGTGTACGAGGTAGGACATAAGAAAATTATCTCTTTTTCTTTTTCGTCGGGGGTGCCACAGTTCCGCAGCACTGTAGCACCCGCCGCGCCGCACCTGCACTGGAATATTAACAATTTCATGTTTGAAATTTTGTGAAAGACAGTACTACAAGCAGTAAATCAAATGATTAGTAGATGAAGGACACCAACATACAAATCGAAATTCAATTGAACTACCTGAAAATGAACTTTTTATCGGAGGCGCTGAATTCAGGCCAGAAACTATGCACAATGTCTCATTGTGTAGAGTATGGTTAGGAAAAATAAATATAGGGCCATACCTCTGGGGCCATAACTTGGGCGAAACCAGTTTTTATACTATCCTTTTACTCTGGAAATTGATTCTTGGCGTGCAGTGGAACAGCCTTTGACAATCCTTACATTCCCATGAGGACAGAAATCAACAAAATACAAATTTCATACTCACAGACTCGGATAAAGAACCTACCTAAACCAAATGTCAGCCTATGAAAAAGAACTGAGGCAGAAGGGAAAAATGCTGACCCTGTTTGGACTTTTAGGACAGAGAAAAATACAATGACAGTTTATAATGCTTGTGTAACATATTGTTTTCCAGAAGAGCGCGAATCATTGTAATTTAAAGCTTAAGGTAGGATATTTTGACATGATATTGGCACGAAAACAACTCCTAAGTTAAAGAGGCCCATTAGTACAGTATAATAAAGTCTATTTATGTTTGTGTTCCAAATTGTTATTGCCTTGATTATAACTAGTTTGGCAAAGCGTCTAAACATACCTCACTCAATTATTTCCACCTTCAAGTTAATTTTCCTCATTCGTCTAAAATGTTTGCCTTTTAAGCTTTTAGTTGACTGATTCTAATTCGCCTCTGTTTCCTCACTCATATTTAACGATGTTATTATCCTCCCGAACGTTTTTATACAAAAGGGCACCTTTTATAAAATATTAACATGTATTAATTTGAGTTTGTGACCACATAATAATTAGGTGGTAGAAAATGCTTTGAGCATTAACCTCACCTGGTGGTACCATATATTATTGTGTTATAAGAAGGATTTGCCACAGTAAAATATAAAATTTAATTCCTTTATTATTTGTAATGTTGCATATCTTTAAAAAAAAAAAAATCAAATTAAAGATGCCCACTTTAATAAGTAGGAATATCGTATTGTCGAAATGGTGATTAATTATAAATGGATAAAAATATGTTCATTTAAGGTAGATAAAATACCTATGTGGCTTAGTATACAATATTTTGTCACAATTAAATGGTATTGCCATTAGTTTATAAACATGCTTTGTATATTAGTTAGTTTTTGTATAGCTACAATAATATTCTTATAGTTTTCTAATTACGTCCTGACAGAAGGAAAAAGTCCCTCAACACACAGGGAGCTACCTAATTACCCAGGGAATCCATCATGCATTCATTATTTACATCTCAATTTGATTAAACGCCTTTACGTGACTAGTTTTTACCATTACTGAAACAGGAAGATTGGGAGAGAACACAATTTCAACTAGGTAACTACTTATTAATGTTCAGCTGAGGCAGGGTACCTTACCTACTTATTGGGGTGGATAATAGGTGTTCCTTTAGTTGATACATCCACTGTCCAGACAAAGGACGGAATACTGCAGAACAGATAGCTCCTGAAGTGTCTTGTGATAACCTTTAAGTGTGTTGAGTGAGTAAAAAAGTTATTTATTTTCTTTGTTTTCCTAAAGGATGACCCCTGAAATTTCTTTTGAGGATTATAAACATTACTTAAGTATAACGGTTGGAAGTGTCTCTTATTTTGTTAGTTAAGTTGTGTATTTTTTGTTTTTCTGTATTATTTTATTTTTTTGTTAACACCTTGTGCTTCAACATGGCGGTGGTGGTGTTAAACCCCCTCGTCACCAACCTGCTCTATGTGTTCGGTTCTCTCAGTAGCCGCGACATTCGTCACCGCCGCTCCAAGTGGCGCCTCCTGTACCAGATGTGCGCGCTGCTCTTCTTCAGTGGCGTCTACCTGGCGACCATCATCCACCAACTGCGACACATCCCGAAGCGTCGCGACCACTCCCTGGACCTCGCCAGGGTCTCCAACCTCGTCATCCTCACGCTCAGTTTCATCTACCTCTCGGGGTTGATCATGACCGGCCTGGCGAGGCACAGTGTCGTCATCATGAGCAACGTGTTCAGTCTCCTCGAGAGTGTGTCGAAGGAGATGGAACAGCTCAAGGCGAAGCTAGGCGTCCGTCGCGCGCCGTTCAACAGCATCGACAATGTTCGCCTGTTCTTCTATTGGATCTTCTGGCTTTGCGCGTACTTTGTCGAGTTCTACTCCATAAAGATCACCAAGATCAACTCCAGTCCGCTGGGCTACACGTTCGTGAACAACACGAGCTTCGCCCTGTGCGGGCTGGTGGACCACTCGTTCATCTGCTACATGAAGAAGATGGCGTACGAGTTCGAAACGCTGGAGATCATGCTGACGCCGCTGCTGGCGGTGGAGGACTCGCCGGAGGGGCGGGGCCATGAGAACCAACTCATGTACAGCGTGAAGAAGAACGCCAAGGTGGAAACTGTGAAAGCGCTGTACAAGTTGCATCGGTGAGTTGTGCTGCTCAATGAGTGGCGATCTGGTGGGTGATGAAGGTTGTTGCAGTATTTTTCTTCAGGTATGGACACGGAAAGTAAGTAGGTAAAATAGCAAACCTCACTCAGCAGCCAAATTTTGTCCAAGTCTAGATTGGAAATAAAAAATTGCCCAGGTTAGTTTAGACCTACATTCCTGGATCGGTTTCGAGTAGGATAGTGTAAATATGAATATGAGAGTATTGTACCAATAGATGTTGATAACGGCTGTTTCATTCGAATTTCCACGTTCCTTTTTATAAAAGTAATAGTAAATCATAAATCGTTTCAAAATACTGTAAATTGATTGCAATCCAATTATAACTAAAATCCCTAAAGAGCATTACTATCAATAATTGATATTCTAAGATACAAAAGAAAACCAAAGAAAAAGAAAACCAATGTAAACATTGTGTGATGATCCAATGAGTGAGGATAAGTACTGTGCTACTTATCCTCACTTATGATAACTACTAAGTACGGTGAATAGTACCTAAAGTCCTCTGTCACAACATGCTAACTCTATTTATCATATTATTATTATTTTTTTGACATTTTTCGTAGTAAATATTTATTGCATGCTTTATATTTCACACGAATAAATGAAACTTTGTTTAGACTATGAGAGTAAAGGGACTCTTAAGCAGTGGCGTAGCCAGGGGGGGGGGTTTGGGGGACAAAACCCCCCCGAAATTTCCAAGAAACCCCAGTAAAGATGGAATATACGTTACGTGAGATTTCTGAACCGCCCTCAAACCCCCTCCCCGAAATCCCCTAAACCCCCCCCCCGAAATGTAGGTCTAGCTACGCCACTGCTCTTAAGTCTAATTCTTGCAGGATGATCTCATTCTTGCAGGATGAACACAGTATTGTATTGTACTTTGACTGCTGGAGTAAAGGGACTTTTCAGTCTTACCTCGGCAGTATAAACAAGGTATATTCTATTCTATTCTACTTCCTCCCTCAGGAAATGCATCTCTCTCTGTCACATGCTCAACAAGCTGTTTGCCCTCCAGACCTTCTTCTCCATCGCCCTCTCCTTCTTCCTCGTCATCACCTTCCTGTTCCTGGGCTCTCTCCTCCTCATCCAGAAGGCCCGCGGCAGTGTCAGCAACCTGGAGTTTGGTCTCCTCCTAGGAGACGTCCTCATCATGATCCTCATCCATCTACTCAAGCTGCTCTATCTCATCTCCGTCTGCAACAACACTTGTCTGCTGGTAATTTTTTTTTTTTTGGTTGAAGGCAGGAAAAAATCTTTTAAAGACACCCAGGTGATCCTGACTTGAGGTGTGGGATTTCCACCCACAAAAAACCCACCTTCTCAAAGAGAGCTAACCGCACCTGGAACCGAAATATATCATTACTTCAATAGTTGCAACTAATAGGCCACATTGTGAAACAGGATTAAAGTCAGACTGTCAGACAAACTCTCAAGTCGAAGTCTCAAGCGCACGAATAGCTCAGTGGTTAAGCACTCGCTTGCCATGCGGAAGGTCCCGGGATTGAACCCCCGCGCCGACAAAAAATTGTATTCGAAATTTGGTTACAGTTGTTTGTAAGGGACACCTTCCGGTGCGCTCGTGTTGACCCAGCACCTAAATGGAATGTATTGTGTCACTTCTCGCCCATCAGAGGGGAGGCATACTACGGGATGGGCAGGCTAAAACACAGAACACAAGCTTCTACAGTAGCTCCTGTTTCATGACTATGAAATAAAAAAGACTGTGAAACACTCATCTTAAAAAAAAAAAATTAAAAAAAATCACAGCGCACTATATAATCTGTGTTAGGGATCGACTAAGTTATATGTTGTGCCTTTTCCTTATTCTATTCCTTTAAATTCAAACGCCCGCGCAATACGAACGCGCCATCGAAAACCCATCGTGAAAGTTACATCATAATTATGATCATGACATAATCAGCTGAGTTCCCGTGATACCAAACCAAAGAAAACCAAGAGCTCAGCAGAGATAAATCAAATCTATTATCGGTACTTCTCTATCTGACGTGTTGAAGTGAATCTGTGACTTTCATCTTTTATCAAAAACCAAAAAACCGTCGCGCTTTTCAATTGAATTTCCTTCACCCAATTGCTCTACCAACAGTAGTCTGTTGAGGGAAAGTTTGGCTTACCTTAATGTTAATACTCTTCTATAATTCAGCCCTTACTCGTCTATCGATAGGTAATATTTCAAAAGTTATTTACAGGTTAGAGTACAAAAGTAATTTAGAGCAAAAACATCCGTTCAGGACTCAGCAACACGAGTATCAACTTGTACAACCCTTAAAAAACTTACCTTACCTTAAAAAAACTTTATTACCTAACTTATTAGTATTGCTTTAGTTTAGAGTATAGCATTTTACAATGTAAATGGCATCATGAGTATTCCTATCCCCATAGCATTGCTATTCAGCCCTTGCCCTAGAAACCCTAGATAATGCATACTTTAAATTACATTATTAGCCAGCGTCGATGGCATGTTGAATACACCGGTTCCCTTCAGAACACCGAAGTTAAGCGACATCCAGCGAGGTTAAGACTTGGATGGGTGACCATTCAAATTCTAATTCTCGTGACGCTGGCTTTTCCCGGCCCCACTCAGGCTGGGTGAGGTCAATGTGAGTAGCAGGTTTGTGAGTTTCCTGCGAATGGAGGGTAAAACCCCCGTCGTGATATGACCATGGCAGTTGAAAGCGACGTTAAACCCCACAAAAAAAAAAAAATACATTATTTTCAGGCTGACAAGATCCTGCAGTTGGGAAGAAAAGTTATCATTGAGGACAAGTCCCCGGAGTTAAATTATGAGGTGAGTGGTGGATAGACATTGGTACTACAAATATCTTGCCTATTTATGTGTTAATGCTATCCACTCATAAGACTTGTGTGTATCACTACATTTCTTTTCCGGTTTAACGGCGCTTTAACAAGGAACACTACATTTTGAGTAGGAAATTTGCGGTAAATCTTGCGAGAAACCACTACCTTTTTGCACATAGAATGACGTCAATGACAGTTACTTGTATTGAAACAGCAACTCGTTGCAATACAACTTCAACTTGTATTGAAACGAGGCCATCAAACCGTGATTTAAAAACCCTCAGTCGAAAATGGGTTCTAGAACTGCACTTGAGTTCCGGCTCGGCATGGCCTTATATTTATTTTTCCTAACCCTACTCTACACAATGAGGCATTGCCGTACATCGTTTTGGGACTCGCCACTGGGTTTTTTAGATATCTATCTACACTACTTACATAACCCAATCAGTTGGTTAAATGATAAGCACGTTGCATAACTAAAACCTCACAGTCCCGTTTTTATCGATACCTTTTTAAGAAGAAATTTTACAGCGATATTTTGTGATGTTGGAAATAAATCGCTTTAAAAAAATTCTCACACAATACATATAGTAGTTTGAATTTTGGGAGCATCGAAAAAAATTCATACGGTCCTGGCAACATGTGAAATATTACAATCATATAGAAATCATGAAAATGGTTTATTTTAAAATAATGTCTCATAGAGTTGAAGCGTTATTTAGAAAAGGAGCTAAAAGCCCGTTAACCCTTTTCAGCTCACAGTCCTGGTGCAAATCCTGAAGGAGGAGAAGGTAGTTTTCACGGCTCATGATTTCTTCCCCATTGATTATCCTCTGTTTATTTCGGTAAGATCGAGTAGTCATCATATTTGTGTTAATCACAATCGTGATATTACAACTACTCAAACTAGCTTTACTAAATATTTGCTTAACTCGGGACTTGAACCACCATCCTCCGATTAAAAGTCCGTCGCCTTATCGATCAAGCTACTGAGGATTTCTAGAAATATGTGACACTGTAATCATTGACTTTTTTTTTTCCATACAGGGAATCGAACTCAAAAAATCGATTTTTTATTTTGGCTCTTACTATTTATTATTTATGTATGAAGAAGTTCGCCAATGAATATGTGAATCCATATTATCTTTATTCACTCATTCAATAAAATTCAGCATCCTTTTGTGAGCTGTAAATTTTGGGGTTGATATATCATAATAATAACACTCTTTAGTGGAAGATAACCACCAGGCGAGGTTATTGCTCAATGCATCTTCTACCACCTAACCCTTAGTGTCTTATTATTATTATGTGGTCATCATCATCATCATCATAGGGTGGCATCATCGTGAACGATGATAACCAGACAGTGGAGGAATGACTCAGCAGTTCTACCACTGTCTTTACATGATGACTAATAATTAACAAGGGTCCCCAGAACCAAGCCAATGCTGGTCTACTCCCTGTTTATAGTCCCCCAGTCAAGCCCCAATTATTGGTCATAAACTCAAATTATTAAGGAGAAATGCATGTTCTGGGTGGGATTTGAACCAACGAATCTCTACGTTACCTGAATTACCAGGCTAGCGCGTTAACCACTTGACTACCAGTGCATGGTATTATAATAACAAAAGCATTACTTTCAATCAGATTTTTGTACTTATTTGCAAATAATTAATATAATTTACAACTTTTCAGTTTATTGGGGCCGCCTCTACTTACTGGGTCATCATGGTTCAATTCCAACTAACGCCTACCGAATCTTAGTTGTGAAATGGCAGTCCATCAGATTTCTAGATCAATGGGATTACATCAGATTTCCAGTTCAATGGGATTACATCAGATTTCCAGTTCAATGGGATTACATCAGATTTCCAGTTCAATGGGATTACATCAGATTTCCAGTTCAATGGGATTACATCAGATTTCCGGTTCAATGGGATTACATCAGATTTACAGCTCAATGGGATTACATTAGATTTCCAGCTCAATGGGATTACATCAGATTTCCAGTTCAATGGGATTACATCAGATTTCCAGTTCAATGGTGATCCAACAGATTTCCAGTTCAATATTACACCATTAGATTACATCAGATTTCTAGTTAAATAGGAAGAGGATTCTTTGATTGGCATCACAGTGTCGTGGTTTTTCTAGACCATTGTTAATCCCAGGATTCCCAAGCGACAACACAGGCCACTAGTGTCGACAATGACTGAAATTTCATGGCTTCAAAAGGAAAATAAACCAGCTCCAAGCACCTGAAAGTATATCTCTCACTGAGGTGTTATTCAGGTTGCGTTTATCAAGTCTCCAGCTTTCCCCGGTGTCAAGCGCTATAAAACGGAGCATAAAACACTTCTATCTCCTTCGCTTTTGTCCTTGTGCTTTTTTATGTTCTTATCTCCGGGTTGCGAATTTTATGACATCTGGTGTTTTTTTTTCCTGGAGAGGTTTATCAAATATTAATTTATCTTGTCTGGGACGCTGCAGGGATGAGAGTTGAAGCCCTGACTTACTTCTCGCTGGTTTTACTCGCGAGGACAGGACTTGCTTCTGAAATAAAAGTAATGGGGATAAATGATCACAGCTAGTTCTTAAGATTGGCAATTTTCGATGGTAGAAAGACAGAAATCAGGACAGAGTGGGGAATAAAGCACTAGGTAGAATTGTCGGGTTTTTTTTATCCAATATCTTTTCTAAATCTATGTATACGCGACTAAACATACACACAAACGAATCATTTTATAATATAATTATGATTATACGTACATTACATTATTTCTCGGGATCTTTTCTAAAAAGAATAAGGAAAATCCTTTGTGCTGCGTCCATTATTTAGAACTACCTACTGCACCCCACGTACATAGTAACAAAGGTACGTATTAATTTTTTAATAGAATTTGTTTTATCATGAGTGTTATCTAAATGCAAAATGGATTTTGGTTTCCAGAATTACCTAAGACATAGAATTCTTTTTTTCTAAAGAAATATTTTCAAACTTAAGCTTTAACTGACGTAACCTAATGCTATTTTGACAAAGAAAATGGAGAGTTCATTTCATAATTCATTTTTCAGAATTGAACTCACAAATTACTAATTCCCTCTGTCCATCAGTCATTTTTTTAAAGTATTTTTTCCAGGAATTAGTTTTAAGATTCCCAATATGTGCTGGCTTATATTGTTTTTGACTTAGATTTTTATCTATTAGTTACAGATAGAAAATCCATTAGGATAATTCCAACTCTTGTGGGTTTTAATGTCCGATTTTCCTATAATCCTCATTTAGATGTCTAAATACTCTGAATTCTAATTTCACATGTTGGTAGTAATAGTTAATACCGGATACTATTGTAATACGTTCATACCTACTCGTATTGTACTAATAGGTGCTTAATATATGAAATATAACTATTGGTAAGTACTACTTTTCATATAGAGTAATTTTATTCCATGTAAAGAGTCGTTAAACTTTAAGCCCAAAACAGCATGTGTTTAATGTCAAGCTGGCGATTTCCAGAGGTAAGAAGATTAAACATGCTAGAACAGGCTCTGTTTGAGAGTTAATGCAGGATGCCTAATTTTATTAAAGCTTAGGTATCGAAAATTGATTTTGTAAATTCAATTAATTTATTTCATAGAAAATTATGCAGCCTCGTTTCATAATAGAAAGCATTTTCAATCACGCGAGAGAAAATCTGTCTTATCATTTCCCATCACGATCACGCATTTTTATACTGTTAAACCTCTATTAACATCGCTTTAAAAGACACCACCTTATCTATGTAGGTAGGTAAGTAGGTACTGAAATTTCTTACAACACAAAGCCTTCAGTGAGGAAGGAATTCTTAACACCTAAAACATCTTATCAATGAAATAGAAGGCCTCTTCACAAAGCCACATTAAGCCTAAACCATAACGTAAGTATTACACAATGCACATAAAATATATTAAATTAAAATGTCCTTGTTTTGATAAAGAAATTTTGTAAACAATGTATCTTTATAAAAATAATCAATATAATCAAAAATATAAAGAACACACCCTATTTACAATATTCACAAATCACCGAGCACCTAGCTAATGAATTGTGTGATCAAGCCTATCATCAATAGATTCCATTTCACCTTGAAGCTTTTCCGGGCTCTCCCAGAAATATTCAAACAAATTACCATCGGCTATTCTATCAGAGAAAAGTACCAGAGCACAATATGTAATTAGATCTAAGTAATAAGTTTCGGGAAGACTTGGGTGAACGGGCCAGAGGGGTAACATGGATTTTATCTAATATTCGGAATATTTTGCTCGCTCTTCATTGAATATGTAAAAACATGACTTTTCTTTCTATAGGATAAGGAAAAAACACCTCGTAGGTTAGATAAAAAAGAATAAGAAGACAATAAAGAAAATCTAGGTAAAGAAATAACTGGATGAGATTCATGAAGACCGAGATGCAAATTCAAATGCCGTAACCATTTTTTTGTGGTTATGTTGTTAATATGTATATCTGGTGGGTGACTGGATGAGGTTGTTGCTAGTGCTATTCTTAGGACGTATAAACCTAATGACTGTATTCTCCTAAGTCAAAACAATATTTAGACAAGAATTAATATCATTACAATGATTTGTAGGATACAATACAATACAATAAACAGAGGTTTATCCTGCCAGAATGAGACTAAAGAGTCCCTTTGCTCTCACAGTCTCATAGATTTGTAGGATAGTTTTTTTTTTTTTAATGGAAGGCAGGAAAAAATCTTTCAAAGACACCCAGATCCTGGGGTGTGGGATTTCCACCCACTAAAAACCCACCTTCTCTAAAAGCTAACCGCACTTGGAACCGAAAAATATCATTACTTCAAGTGCGGCGCTGTAGGGCACCTACTGATTTCGTTGTAGTGCCCTCCCATCTCTCTCTTTTATAACTATTGTAGGATAGTAAATAATTAAATAAACATGTTACCTCCGCGAGTTAATTTTCCCCATTCTACTGTACACAGAAAATAAATTTAATCTATCAGGAGACCCCTATACCAGCTATTATTTCTCTATTATTAAAAGTATGTATTAATGTAACAATATGATGAATATCACTGCATTGTGGAACTTTAGCCCGAGTCCATTCAATAAGAGGAAACTTCTTCTATTGAATAAAGTATTCAGTGGTTCCTAAATGTTAAGCGGTTGGTGTATATGTACGCCGAAAGTTTTCAGAGTTTTTTCCTTTTAATGTTTTGGGATTTAACGTCTTTTTCAACTCCTAACGTCGTATCGATACGGAGGTTTTACCCTCCATTTCCTGGAAACTTACTGACCAGCTAGCCAGCTACCCACATTGACCCCTCACCCAGCCTGGGTAGGACCGAAAATAGCTACATCACGAGAGTTTAAATTTGGATGATCACCCATCCAAGTGTCAGAACGGGAACTGGTGTATTTAATGTGTCATCGACACTGGTTTTTATTGATAACTCTTCTTTTAACATTGAGGTATCAAACTTGAATTGAATAATAATTATTTTACTTTATGAATACATACCAAAAATTTAAACTTAAAAGCTTCTAACTTAACAAATTTGTGTGAAGTGTATAAACCTAGAGCAACCAGTTGGTTCTTTATCAAATATATTATGTGAAATACCTACTTGTTCTTCTTTTCAAGATGAGTGTTTTACATATTTTTTTCATTGCCATGAAGCAGTAGACAGCATCTACTGTAGACGCTTGCGGTCTGTGTTGTAGCTTGACCATCCCGTAGTATGCCTCTCCTCTGATGGGTGAGAAGTGACACAATACTTCCCATTTAGGTGCTGGGTCAACACGAGCGCTCCGGTGGGTGACCATGACAAACAACTGTAACCAAATTAGGAATACAATATTTTGTCGGTTCTGGAATTCGAATCCGGACCTCACAAATGTTAAGCGAGTATCCTATTTTGATTTTTTTTTTTGTTTTTTTTTTTGATTTTGTTAACTCATGTTTAATATCCTATATCTCATCTACCTTCTCTCGTCAACTGCAGGCTGGTTTCAACCAAGTATTTAACGAAGGTCTTAGAAATCCGGAGGTTGACAACCACTGGACGGAGGGAGGCTGTCCAGATACATTATTCTGAATGGACTGCATCTATACTATCTATAGGATGCACTTTATCTATGCACCGAGTGTCATTTGAGTGACCCTGAACCGATGAGAACCCGTCGCGGTGTGAAAATAATATACCGGGTCGTTTAGTCTATGAAACCCGGTGTTTGAAAGATATTTACTAATCATCATATAATTATTTCGCAATCTATATTGCCTTTTTTTTCTCTCTTACAATCTTCTCGCAGGATTCATTTTCAGTATATATCATATCTTGGATAGTTGGGCTCAGCTTCCTTTTAAATTCATATACTTAAAAATTTAACGTGGAAAACTTAGAAATTCGAGCGCAGGACTTGCAGCCATACCGGCGCGTGCCTGGCTCGAAAGTAGTCATATCTTAATATATAAATGTCAAAGACACTCACTGACCACTGACCACTGACCACTGACTGATCATCGCTCTACAGCCCAAACCGTAAGTCCTAGGAAGCTGAAATTTGGTAGGTAGCTTTGTCTTATAGTCTAGATGTGCAATAAGACGGGATTTTTCGAAACTCCCACTACAACACCTGCCATTGGCGAAAAAGGATTTTTTGCTTTCACGGCCATGCCTCGGCCCGCAAAGCGGGCGACAGCCCGCTAGTTTACTAATGAAGGCACTTAGTGAGTCACCGTGGTCGAGTGGTGTAGCGTACTCCGCTTGCATGTACGGTGATCTGGGTTCGAAATTCAGCGGAGGCGGAAATTTTCAGCTGTATACTTTGGATGTTACAGGATATACTCATACTTCGTGAGAATAAATGAGTAGCTGCTTTGATGTGAGAGAGAATAAATGTCGGAATAATAGGCAAAGTAAGATATTAGAATATTCAAAATAATGGAAGACAGGAGAAGTCCTATCATTCTGTGCTATCCACTAAAATTTTAATATAATAACACAAAGAAAAAAAATATTATTATTATTAACCAAGCCACTTTCAGATTCACCCGAATTAACTGCACTCTCAAGTGACTTAAGTAAATCAATAATTTCGTTACTGGGTTTAATGTAGCTTTCAACTTCATAGTCATATCACTACGGGGGTTTAAATAATATCTAATTATTATGTTTTTTTTTAAAGAGTAAAATTTACATTATTACATCACTATCAGACATGACATTGAAATAAACAGTAAGTCCAAGGCATGGCCGAAGTAAGAGGATGTATATTGTTCATAATACTTGAGTATGTTGGATGTTGTTCAGTACTTGGTCATAAATTACATACTGTACTTAACCCAATGTGTAACAGAATATTGACTCTACAATTTTTACTTTCCTTATACCATAGAAAGGAAAGTAATGAAATCATCCAAAAATTTCGATAGTCAGTTTTCAGTGCCAAAATACGCTTTTGCCAGTTTTCAGTGCCAGAACTTAAATTGAAAGTTTCAGCCATTGGTCCGTGTGTCGGTCTGTCGTGTCTGTAACCAAAATTTCTCAAAAGAACGGCAAAAGCTAGAGACTTGAAATTCAGTACAGAGGTCTAAAATATATAGCCTCCTGAGACCTGGGCATGTTTTCCCGAAAGTACTGATTTAGACCTGGATGTACTGTTAAAAGTATCTACATAAGACAGATACTGCTTGAGTCCTCGGCATGTATTCCAGAAAGTACTGATTAAGACCTGGCATACTTTGAAAAGTACATGGAATTTTCAAAAATTCCCGACGGTTTTTGAAAGAAGATAGTAGTGTGAAGTGAAGTTGTCTTATGTACTTTTAAAAGCACATTCAGGTCTCAGGAGGATAGAGGACGCAGCGCGAAACTTTTTAAAAAATCGGTGCCACCAGTGGTGGCCTTTTCAACGCCATTTGGGAGGTTTTTGGCTGTTCTGTCTAAACGATAATAGATATGAAAATTTTATGAAACCAATTTTTTCTTGAAATAAGAAAATAATAGGGGTCTATTCTAATCATTTTTTTGATATCTTGAACTTTTTGGAACACGGCCCCAATTTACCGGTATTTTGGAGGGTTTCGCTTGCACTAACCTTTTTTACTACTCATCTTAAATGGGGGTTGTGACATATCAAATCCATTTGATGTGCTGATTACGAAATTTACATTGATTTTCAGCTGTTACCGTTGAGTTACCAGTGGCGGCATTGGACTTAACGGACAGATATGGGCTAATTGAAGCTAACGTACTTATTGGAATTAAAAACTAACAAAGCCAACTGAAATTAAGCTAAAAAATTCCCATGTGTCTCTCTCTCTCACTCTCTCCTTGTATTGTTAGGGAAGGAAGTTCAGCCTTGAAACTCAGCCCAAGTCCATCCATTGTGTTAGTAGGTAATGTGATTAAATGTACATAATATGTACCTATGCAAAAAGCAGGATACGTTATGGGCTTTAATGAAATTGGAGAAAAAAGAAGAAGAAAATACATTGGCATAAAAATGATAAAATACATTGGTATAGATTACAGTGTATAGGTAGTAGAACAAATAAGTATATACCTTTCATATTAGACCCACGTACACACAATCCCTAAACTAAGGAAGCATATTATCAACTTACGTCTATACTAGTATAATCACTTGATGTTAATAAAACTATTTAATCGTCTTTATTTATCACTGAAACACTTTTATAAGTCCAGGATTCGAATTTGACTTACTTTCCCGACTCGAGTTTCGTCTATTTCATAGACATTATCAAGGAAACAGATGTCTATTTCATAGACATTATCAAGGAAACTGATGTCTATTTCATAGACGTTATCAAGGGAACTGAAAACTGATAATGTCTATGATATAAGCACTGTAGTTTCAGAAAGGCGTTCTCCCGCGAAACGACCGTTTCGCTTGATAGACGAAACTCAAGTCGGGAAAGTAAGTGAAATTCGAATCCTAGACATATAAAAGTGTTTCAATAATAAATTGACATTAGGATGTCTCATCTAAACACCATGTTCTAAAAACAATAAATTGTCCAAAATTTCAACACAAATGTAAATGTTTCTATACACATACACATAAGTACATAATTATGTATGTACAATTGTACATAAATATGTATTAATGTAAACGTGTCGGTGTTGTACCCATGAGATACTCATAAGATTCTCATGATTGGGTCGATTCAAAGTAGTCCGACTTCCTCATTCCGTATGCTGAAATCATCAATACTCTGAAACCTTGTAGTACAAGTTGTATAACAAACGTATCATTGCATACAATACATGGTCAATGGAGACACAATACGCACTAATCAACATTCAATAAATCAAAGTTATCAATTTAGTTTTAAATATAGAGGTCTTGTAATGAAAGGAATTAGAGTTTTCACAGCATCGAATGTATAGGATATCCTGAGTGTTGACTACGATGGTTCCATAGCCCCAAACCCCATGTAGAAATGGTGGAACATTATAAAAGCACATACTGAATACTGACCTCACATGCTGAACTGACCTTACATCTTACACATCCGTACCTATATTAATCTACCCTGTCATATACTCGTAGTTCATTTTCCTTGTCTTCAATGGTTTGGCAGGGGATTAGGGCCCCCATACATGAACTGTAGATAATATACAAGCGAATCTGTGCTGATTTTTAAGGATTCAGCAAATTAGGAAACCCCTTCAAAAACAATGTTTTGAACTTCTTTCACGACCTTGTTAATTGCAGTTTGAGTTGTGATTTCCCAGCAAATTTTCTAGGTGTACCTAGGTAAAATAAGCAGCCAGATATTCATCACACTGTTAGTAACAAAATGTAACTAATTTCCACACCCACGGAAAAATAAAATTCAATTGCGTTAATGCATCATTTATGGAGCATTTCTCCGTTCCCGCACAACCAACGGCAGAATCTCTTCTCGTAAGAAGGTAATACATCTCTCTCTCTCTCTCCCTTGCCTTTATCCCATATTAGCTTATGTTGCTTTTGGGGTCGGCATTGTTCAACCTCATGGTTGAGGTTGGTAGGGTGGAATTTTATGGCTGGATGCCCTTCCTAACGCCAACGTTTATATTTGGTTTTATCGTCCTGATCTGGACGGGGGTGTTACCTTCGATTCGCTGGGAATCGTATCAGCTACCCACATTAACCTCATCCAGCCTGGGTAGGGCTGGAAATGCCAGCCTCACGTATTAGGAGGGAACAGAATTTTCTTCGAAAAGTCTGCTCCAACCAGGGATTGAACTCGGGATCTCTGGACTACGGGCAGTAGTCGCAACCATTACGCCACGGAGGCTGCCAGGTAATACATGCATAACATTAATACCAATCATCATCACATCACTGATGATTCTGATGAACCTTGTCATCACAGTCACCAAGTCATCACCAGCCTATAATGCGATGGATATCCATACTATCTTGTAGAAAAATAATTGTTATTTAATAATAGTATCTCAAAAATTGTTATTGTAATGTTAACTACAGTATGAAAATAGACAGATCTCGTTTAAAGATTATGAAATCGCTAATTATAATTGTATATTAGGTATGGAAATCGCACATGCAAATTGCAGACGGTGTATCATTAAACCATCTTGTAATTGATTCATTGAGACCCATCATGTGTTGTAGGTACATATAATCGATATATTGAGACCCATGTCTTGTGGGCACATACGTAAGCCCTGGATGGACCGTGGGAAAATGTAGGTGATCCGACTGATCCGGATCAGTCTCCCAGGGCAGGGAAAATCCCAGTGAACTGGCGACCCGCCAACACCTAGCTATTCCTACCTAACTCTTGTTATCTTATCAAACAGTTTTATACATAAAATGTGATGGGAATGATTTAATTGTTGTCTTTTCTAGTAGAAAATGATTAGTATATTTGTTTGTAAATGACAACCAACAATGTCTCTTTGCATATTTGTAATAATAAACTGTAGAACCTAGAGATTTACAATTTTACAATTAAAAGTTACTAGTTACCTACTGACTTTACCTGAACGCATACTGAGTTTGTGATAATCAGATGTAATGGGTAAATAAACAAAGGAAGATAGGAAGGAGAACGAATAAGGTGTGCCTGAAATTTTATTTATTTTTATAATGTTCATGATGGGAGTTACGAACTTTTAATTTCAGAGCAATCCCTAAGGAAGAATAAAGACTTTGTTAGTGTTGCGATTTCTTCTGTGTTCCAACTATCTAAAATGGCCGATTTTATGACAGGTTCATTACCCATGAGATTCGCAATGTTATGGGTTATCCATTGCTTATTCCTCCATAGACAAGACGCGGAGGGGCTACAAGCCGAGCAAGATCTAGAACGGTGGCCCTCCAGGCATCTCCTCAGACGAGATGACTCGCTCCAGACTTGCCCAACTTAAATCGGGGTATTCCACCCTACTCAACACCAACAACAGCAGGGGATCAACCAAGCACAGCAGGACAAGTCTGACCCATGTGGTTGCTCCCCCCCCCCCCCACAACACGGCCCATCTCTTGGCTTACCCCAGCAACCCACTTCCCTCACCATCATTGACTTTTGGCAACAGCCCATCTAGGTAGCAGGGTTCTTGGAGCTACTAACATGGGAAGACACAGACGAATCGCCATGAGAGGAATCGAAGCTTGTACAAAAACAACCACCAGAGGTTGTTTTGTTGTATTTATTATGTTTAGTTTACTATTGCGTTATGTAATTGTACATATATATAATTAGGACTTATGTAATTGAATTATTACTATAAACAATAAAAACATAGTCAATTCAACCTGGGCACAAAGATGCCTAAATAGGATCATTTTTGTTTATTAAACATGTAGAACTAATGTAGGTATCAACTAAATGTGCATTAGAATGAAGACCTCATGAATAATAATTGCACAATATTAAATTACATATTAGACATTACAGGAGTGTTAAGTACATTAATGTCTCTAATCTTGCTTCGTAGTGTGTTTCTAAAATCAGGAACGATCTTATGTGGATAATAATTTTTTTCATAGCTGACTGGAAATGATATAATCGCATAGACTAGAGTCTGAGGGAAACTTGGGTTCGAAATCACCATGGCAACCAGTGCTATTTTAGTACTGATTTACCATGTTTCTAATTGAGACCGGCCTTGAAATATTTTACTGTGGAAGTGTCTATTAATTCCGCACTAAGATTTTTTTTATCCGTAAAGGGAAGCGGTCTCCAAGTTTTCACCAATTAATTTCGCAAATATTTTGTTGTTTGTTTGCGATAACTTAAGAACGATATAGATCTGATTCGTAATTTTAGGTCAAGAAAAATGGCAAAATTAACTGATTAGTCTCTGAGATCTCTCGGAGCTTGGTGGGTCCCAAAAATCATTGACCAATAATTGCAATGTTCGACGTAAGGTCTACTCTCCCCTCTCACTCCCTGAATTCCTCCCTGGAGTTGATGATAATGACTGCCCCATTATATCACTCCCTGGGTTTCCTGGATGCATCTCACTCCCTGAATTCCTCCCTGGAGTTGATGATAATGACTGCCCCATTATATTACTCCCTGGGTTTCCTGGATGCATCTCACTCCCTGAGTTCCTCCCTGGAGTTGATGATAATGACTGACCCATTATATCACTCCCTGGGTTTCCTGGATGCATCTCACTCCCTGAATTCCTCCCTGAAGATGATGATAATCATTGCCCCATTAAATCATTCCCCAGATTTCCTGGATGCAGCCCAAGACACACATGGAAAATGCATCGGAAAATCGCGAGGAAAATTATTGCCGTTGTAAGAGCGTGAGAAAATTTTCCAGCCTCATGTTTGGTTCGATTATTTGATTTGCGACTTCAGTAAGTACGCTGTTACAATGAGTGGCGTGGTATGACTTTAACACGGGTTTATGTGTATGTCTTTAACAGGGATTTATGTGTATGGCTTTAACAGGGATTTATCTGTATGACTTTAACAAGGATTTATGTGTATGACTTTAACAGGTGTTTATGTGTATGACTTTAAAACGGGTTTATGTGTATGAATTTAACACTGGTTTATGTGTATGACTTTAGCACGGGTTTATGTGTATGACTTTAACACTGGTTTACGTGTATGACTTTAACACGGGTTTATGTGTATGACTTTAACAAGGCTTTATGTGTATGACTTTAACAGGTATTTATGTGTATGACTTTAACAAGGGTTTATGTGTATGACTTTAACAAGGGTTTATGTGTATGACTTTAACACTTTCACCGCCAACTGTATTTTCGACTATTTTCATTCCTAGGCCAGGCGTGATTTTGATGTGGTGATACTTCAAAGTATCACTGGCCTGGGATTTCATGTCTTTTTTTTTTATTCATCTCACCGAAAAATTTGACATGTTCTTGGATACTGCTAGGCCAGAGCAACACATTCCTCATGTTAAACATATAGAAAGTGTTACTCACAAGTATCACCAGCGTCTTATAGAAGACTCTGTGGGTGATACTTTGAAGTATCACCATGTTCATACTAGCGCAGAGCCAGGTGATACTTCCATGTATCACCTGGCGCTGAAAGTGTTAAGAGGGGTTTATGTGTATAACTTTAACAAGGGTTTATTTATATGTATAACTTTAACAGGGGCTTATGAGTATGACTTTAACAAGGGTTTATGTGTATGACTTTAACAAGGGCTTATGTGTATGACTTAAACATCTTTTTTTTTTAACTAAATCTCTCTATCTCTTACTCCATCAATGGGACATAATGTTACTGTCTTTATACCTATGAAGGTTTTGTAGATAAACAAAGTTTCTGATTTAAGAAAAAACAAAATATAATAACAATGTTATATATAAATACATTTTTTTGTCTTTTGCGTGTTGCTTTATAAGTACTGTTTTACTTTTTAGGAATTACAGTTATGTACGTCAAGTATATGTAATTTTTGATTTTAAGAAACCGACTAATGGTGGCGTCCTACGGTCTTACTTTAAATCATATAACCGCCACTGATGTAAATTATAGAGCACATACCTACCTAACATCACCTAGGAATCGTGTATTAAAATTAGCATGTTAGTGTACACATGAGGATTAATCGATCTCTTATCTCCAGCATCTTCTAATCCAGGCAATATAATTGTTCCGATCCTCTTAATATTGACATCAACAACAATGCGTAATAAGTGTAATTACGCAATAACAACTAATAAGACAGACATCTATTGTAGAAGCCATTGCAATTTCTTGTTCTGTCACTGAAGTTAAGCAACGTCCAGCGAGGCTAGGACCATATGACCATTCAAATTCGAACCCTCGTTTTTGCTGGCTATTCTCCGCCCCAGTCAGGCTGGGTTTTTGAGTTTCCAGCGAATGAAGGGTAAAATTTCCGTTGTGATATGACCACGAAGTTGAAAGCAAAATTAATTTTCCCATTTGGGATACGACTACATAGTAACTGCACGCTTACTGCAGTATAAATGAGGCGATATTATTATAGGTAATAATAACACTCTTCAGTGGAAGGTAACTACCTGGCGAGGTTAGTGCTCAAAGCATTTTCTACCACCTAACCCTCAGAGTCTTATAATTATGTGGTCACAAACTCAAATTAATGAGGAAAAACTCATGCACTGGGTGGGATTCGAACCAACGGATTCCTACACTACCTGGATTAGCAGACTAGCGCGTTAACCACTTGACTAGCAGTGCACTTACATATAGATATTCATGTAGGCACATAAGGTATACTATACATGGGTCATTTTCATTTATCTTGGGCAATTGGATTTTTTCAAGTCATGAACGTTACCTTTTTCCTAAACAATTTTTAGGCTCAGAAGACTAAGACAAATACCGTTGAGCAAAAGCTTTCATTTAGAATATTTCTAGCAGCTACCTCTTCACACACAATTACAAAAACTTAACGTACTAGGTAACGTTCATGACCACGGGTAACGTTCATGACGGTAACGTTCATGAGTAACACGCCACTAAAACAATCTTTTCTCAATAAAAGAATATTCACTTTACAAAAAAAAAATATTTGATTGGAAAGAGGACATGCAGAAGAATTAAAGAAATACATTATATATTAAAGAATCATTACAATTTATTTTAAAAACCGCGTAACGTTCTTGTCAAAAAAATTAGACCCACCATTGTCCCTCACTGTACTGCATCCAACATCCAACTGACAGGAAATTTCAAAATAAAAAGAATGTCATCTGTAAGAAGCAAAATGGCGGCAGCTGCTAGCTTCTCATTCAAAGGGTTTTTCAAAATGGTTTACATTTTTTTGGGGGTAACATTCATGACGGAGATTTTTTTTTCTTCGTAGGGACACAACTTTACACGTCTGTAGAATGAGGTGAACATTATTATTTTTATGAAAACTAATGGTCACATCCTAAATAATCTGTATTTTTCTCATTAGTATTGGATTTTGGTGAAAATAATGGGGAGAAATGCATTTTTTTCTATCAGACACAGTAAAATCTTAGACTAAGGGACACCTAAAATATCATGAACGTTACTTACCTAACTGGCAATTTTGAGTCTCCACATTAGTTTAAAAGACAATTTATTATTGTAATTTATAAAAAAAATTGTTTCCTATGTGATCAAATAGATTTTAGTCATATATCCCTATTATTTTCACATTTATTAAAGGAGAAAGGTTGCGGACTTGATATGCCCAAGATAAATGAAAATGACCCACATATATTATTATTTCTAATGATGCGTGGTAACTCAAAAACATTGTGCTCGGCACTCTACTACAATAGGTAGTACATAGATGTTTGCTCCATAAACAATAAACAACTTACTATTATGTATGTGAGGTTGTGTCGACATTCATATATTTTGACGGCACGATAGGAATACTATGCTGACTATAAATGAGATAGATCACTGCCTACCAAGAACACGGTAGTCATACTCACGACCTACGAAAAGCAAGTATGATACCCAAACCCAACAGCTATGAGTACTAGGGATGAATGAATAATAATGTTCCTTTGATAATAATAAAAACGAACACAGTATTTCCGATTTCTAATAATAGAAATTTCTCGGAAGTAAAATAAGAAGGAAATTATTCATAAAAAATAAGCAAGAGCTCGTGAGCAAAAGCAGGAAATAAAAGCAAAAGGTATGAAGGAAAAGGTAGAAGAAAAAGCATATGGCTCTTTTTCGTATTCATAATCATTTTCTTTTGCTCGCAAGCAATTGCTCCATTTTTAATTTAGATTAGCTATTAACAAAAGGAAAAGGTCAGCTTTATGAATATCTATGCACCATTTACTTTAAAATAAGGAAAATCAATTGCTCTCAAAACATTATGCCGTACAAAACAAATAATACCGTAGATTTTGAGACACCAAAGCAATTCTTTTTTTTTATACAAATTTACGGGTTCAACCCATGTGTATTTATTAACAGATATACATAGAGATTACATTGTTCAATATTAAATACATACAGAGATAGAAATTCCTTCGGATTTCGGGTGGAAAAGCTTTTGATTAGTAAAGGAAAGTAATGTAATCACCCAAAATTTTCGATATTCAGTTTTCAGTACCGAAACACTTTTTTATGAATACAGCCCATTAGCAGCTATCATAAAAAATAAAAAAATCTGGTGTAAACATCACACGACTTTCCTTATCATATTAGGAATGGGAACAGGACCAAAAGCCACTGGTGACTCAAAGGTAACAGTCAGCTAAAAATCAAAGCCAAATTCGTAATCAGCACCTCAAAATCATTGGATTTGATATGTCACAATCCCCATCTAGGATGAATAATAAAAAAGTTAGTCTGAGCGGGTCCCCCCAAAATACCAGTAAATTGAGGCCGAGGTCCAAAAAGTTCAAGATATCAAAAAAATGATAAGAAGAGACCCCTATTATTTTTTTAATCTAAGAAAATGTTGTTCTGTAACTTTTTTTGTATCATTAACCAATTCATAGAAGCGGCGCTTGCGGCCAATATTTGCGTCCCTGCGGCCGCATTTTGCGGCCGATTTCAACCAAAAGTTTCGTGGTTCGTCTGGTGTATAAAATTGATTTGCATACCAAATTTCAAGTCTCTAGCTCTTACCGTTCTTGAGATATCCTGTTCACAGACAGACAGACAGACAGACAGACAGACAGACAGACGGACAGACAGACAGACGCACGGACCAATGGCTAAAAACAACTTTTTTGGTATCCTGAGGCTATGATTCGTCCAGAAATGTGAAAAACTGGGTAGGTCAAATTTTCGACGAATACAATACTTTCCTTATTATAGGATAAGGAAAGTAATATTAATTCTAGCAGTGGTATCGATTAGGCGTGCTAAATTTTTTTCGCCGATTCAATCTTTGTCATTCGCGATACAAGGAGTGGCCCTATTCTATCGGAAGTATGTCACGGGTGCCATTATGTCTCACGTTGAAGAAAACTGCATACATAATATTAATAGCATATCTACCTGACAATAACAAAGCATGCATAGGTACATATGCATACATACATATGCATACAATCTTATCATACAATTTCAATCAAACTGTATGAAGGGTCCATTTCGCCAGCATCACCACCTTTGAAATTAAATGTTTTTGTAGTTATCAAGAATTATGTAAGTCTTTACAACACAGTAGGATACAAAATATAAAATACAGTAAAATGAAAATATAAAAAACATAGTATAAGTAGTGCTTTATTTAGACTGTCAGCGCAAGACAGGTAGTCCCAATATGCCAACAAAATCAAAACAAAATTTATGTGTAATCCCTGACTGATTGACTTTTTTTTTAACATTTGTTACGATGTTCAAAAAGAAGAAACTTCATGGGTATATTAGGTATATGGGCTTCAATTTCAGCTGTAAACACGGACCTGATTCATTTGACCTTGAGATTCAAAAACTACATACCTTAGAAGAGTAACAAGTAATTAGATCAAAAGTTCCAGGAAAATTCGACCAGAACAATAGGAACATATGGCGTTGACCCAATGATCTTGGATTCATTACCAAGTCACGTTCTAGATCACTGCACTGCCCACTCAGCTGTTCGGAAACTATAATTAACTATTATTGTTCTAGTTTTGGTAGAACAATGATGGTACTAATGCTGATCATTATAATAATGGTTCAATAATATACAGGGGGTCCCAGTTTTTCGACATAGAAAATATCAGAGCGGCAAGGACTCTGAATGTTACAGACCTCTCCTTAAATAAATATTCATAAATAAATAAAAAATATCAGAATCCAGGGGACATTCTAAGATTAAGAGCAGAATTATAAAACAGGATTAGAGTTATGATAAGCAGTCCCTCAACTCGGGCTATATTGTTCTGTGATTGGTTGAAACCGACCTCAGTAGTTTGATTGATAAGGCGGAGGACTTGTAACCTGGAGGTCGGTGGTTTAAGTCCCGGTTTCAGCATAGATTTAGTAAAGCGAGTTTGAGTCGTTGTGATATCATGAAAGTGAATAACACAAATATGATAACTGATTGGTTGAAACTCTGACTTGAGGTCGTGTCTGGTTTATTTTAACTTTTATCTTGATTCATAATTTGGCTCTAAAATAAACCCAGGTAATTTTTCTTAAAATGAAGAAAAAATAACTTTAAAAAAAATACTTGAGCTTTCTATAATGAATTGAGAATGATTCTCATACCTTTGTCACCTTTGTGTATTATGGTAATGAAGTAACTTCCCAAGTAGGCACCCAACACATAATATTTCATACCCATTTGCATTCAAAACTAAGTTATTATTTTGTATCTCCCGACGACGACATTTTTCAAAAAATGATCTAAGATTATTTGATTCTGAAATTTTCTATTTATAAAAAAAACATTGACCCTGTATATTATTATAGTGATTTTAATGATCAAAATCATGAATGATGATGACCGTAGCTCAATAATGATACGAATAATTGAATTATTATTCATCATAAAAATAGCAAATGGCAGGAATTTCTGGTGCGTTTCTAACAGTTCTAAACTTCTATTCTTCCGGGTCAGGTTTATTGTTTTCATTTTTACTTCCCGAAATTAAAAAAAAAAAAACATTAAAGAAAGAATATATTAATGAGCTATCATGAAATGAACAATAATATGGAATTCATTGAACTTAACAGGAAACATAAGAAGAAACATCGAGAGTAATTAATGCAAGTAAAGCGGATGACTCGCTGATTTGAAAATCCCTGGTGCCTGGCTGTTCCCGGCCCTATCCAGGCTGGCTGAGCATAAAATGAGTATAAACAATATAGTGAGAAGTTGTACTAGATGTACATGAATATCAGAACATACCTGGATACCTGTTTTGAGCTAATTGTCTCTCTACAGCAAGCAGTAACTGCTTGAACTTTGAAAGTTTTCTGCCAATGGGGGGTTTACCTCCGGACCTTGGCGTTAAGAGATCAATCAATATAAAAAAAACTTCCGGCAAGCTCAATCACTATCTATTTACACGAAAAATGGTCATTGTTCGAAAACGTCTTTAATATTGATACTACCCAGATTTTAGGGCCAAGAGTTGTGGTTGGGGGTTCAGTAGTTGTACTTATAGTTAGAGAGTGATTCTCATGAGCTCGTATCCCATGGACCCATGCACTGACTCGAAAAAAAACTATCTTGAGTAGTACTCACTCGCTCCAAAAGTACTCTCTTAATAGAACAAGTACTTATAATTATACTTCATACTTCCCTGCTCATCATGCAAGTAAATTACCTACAACTACAAGTACCTTCCTACATCGATCACATAACAAGTACTTACCTACAACTATCTTAACAAGTAGGTACTTACCTACATCCATCACATAACAAGTACTTACCTACAACTATTTTACCAAGTACTTACCTACACCATCACATAACAAGTACTTACCTACAACCATCTTAACAAGTACTTACCTACATCCATCACATAACAAGTACTTACATACAACCATCACATAACAAGTACTTACCTACAACCATCTTAACAAGTACTCACAACGATCTTAACAAAGTACTCACTTCACAAGTACCTACCAAGAACATTAGTACCTACTCACAATCACCTTAGCCTTGAAGCTTAGTCCTACCTCCCACCTCTACACACTTACACAGGCAGACACCCGATGAGATCGCGGTAATTTTTCCTCCGCGAAAAAAACAAAAAATTGTCTCGGTCGAAACCAACTTCGATTTCGTTTTCACGATTCACAACTGCGATCATCTTCGATTCTGACGAAAGTCCGGAGTGTGGATCTGAAAAATTGTCCGTGTCAAGTATCAAAGTTTTAATTTACGAATCAGTTTTTTAACAGTGTAAGTGGGCAGTGTTTATTAAAAATACCGGTGGTTATTTAAATTATTTTCCAAATTATTTTTTGTATGTTTTAAAACAAATCATAAAAAATAAAATTCTCACTTTTCTGTTTATACTGATACTGATTATACTGATTTCTCAAGCTTAATATTCCTTCTTTCGAAATGATTTAATCCATATATCAAGTCAACTTTACCATAAAAAATCCTGGCTAAGGACTGAAAATCTTGAGTTTAAAGATCAAGACCCCAAACGCGGTAAATGCAAAAAAAAAACCAAAGATTTACCTACCTATCTACAATCTCTGTTACAATCTTTTTCGTAGCACATTTAGTAACCTCCGTGTTGTGACTACTGCCTGTAGTCCAGAGATCCTGAGTTCGATTCCCAGTTAGGGCAGAATATCTAACAGAAAATTCTGTTCCCTCTGAACACGTGAGGCTCGCATTGCCGGCCCAACCCAGGCTAGGTGAGGTTAATGTGGGTAGCTGGTACAATTCATAGCGAATGGAGGGTGAAACCCCCGTCCTATCTATCTCAAATCAGGACGTTAAAACCAAATTAGAATTAACTGGTCACAATAGATCTCATTAGGTCGCAGTGTTTATTGTAAGGGTTTCACTGAAAACCCTACAACCAGGTCAGATAATAATAATAGAAACCATTATAATCATTTTTGCCCCTCAAAATTTCCATCACATTCTAGGGAAAGAGTCAAGAGTCTTTTCTACACTACCAATAATATTTAGATAAAAAATGTTATTTCCTTTTTTTTTATCATAATCCCGAGTCCAGCTCAGAACTAGCTGACCTAAATGTCTCCGAATTCGGTACAAAGTATCCTTCTGTTATTAAGTTGGGTACTAAGAAAGGATCTTTTAAAATTCCAAATTGGACGGGCCACGGGCAAAATCTACAACCGCGACAAAGTGCCGGGTTTTAGCTAGTAATTCAATAAACATAATTGACAATACAGACAAAAAAGACTAAATAGAAGTTTGACATGAGAAAAATCTCTTTTTAAAAGAAACTATATTATTTATACTGATAATCATACAACAAGGTAGGAAAGCTCATGTTTACCTGACGATACTTCAAAATAGACATGCAAGTGTCGTTATCCAGTTATCCACCTTTGTTCACCCATTTCGGATTTCGCCAGGTTATGTTGGACTTACTGGTAATTTCCTTACCAATTAACACGTTCGTTACCGAACGGCCATATGTGGATGTTTTTGTGTTTTTCCGTGGGACCGAAACACACATGTGGCCGTTATCAAAATTTTAACGAGGGACCGGACATCCATATATGGCCTTTTTGAGGTAGGTTGTTAGTATTAGAACAGATATAGGATCGATTCTTGTACAAATACGATGCCAAATATGCAAAAAAAATCATTTTGGTACCCAGGATGCAACAGCGACTTTACCGCCCGGTCCCTACGTAAAACTTGAAAAAATTGGCTTGGTAACGAACGTGTTAAAAGCTCCCTGACCACTAGCCACTCAGTATAGGAAAATCGCCCTGGAAACGCGTGAGCATTTCATGAGACCAACCTAAGGCATTTAATGTGGGCCCTAGATGTCCACAGTTCCATACAATACTGCCACAACATGAGAAGGGATTTCATGTAAAAAAAAAAAAACATTCAGTTAAATTAAAGAAAAACTAAATTAGTGAAAATTTCGTTATGATAAGCCAACCTGAAGGCTGACCTTCGCTGATCCCGTGATTGCAAACCTGATTTGACTGAAAACCTGAATGGTGCACAATAATGAAATTACGAATATTTATCACTAACATAGTAACATAGCTCACAAAGCTATAGTACTTATGTTTTAGGAGTAAAGTACTCAAGTACTGATTAAAATAATAGGTATATGTATAGTAGTCACCGTTGCAGAGTGAGTTAGCGCGCTAGACTGCACGCATGGGGACCTGGGTTCGATCCTCAGCAGGGCAGGAATTGTATGTCTATATATCATAATAATGTTTGGGGTCCACTCATACCTCGTGAGGAAAAATGAGTAGCTGCTTTAATGTATAATAACTTAATAACACAAAGAAACACATTTATTTTTTATTTGTTCATATATTAATAATGTTAATCCTATTACAAGAATTATACAAACTTATATATGTCTGTATACAGTATGTCTCAGAAGTCCTGGCAATGGCCTCATAACTTTTGAATGGGTACGAATTTTTGGATTCTGTTTGTTTCTAAGGATAGGAAGTGCCCTATGGCCGATTCACTGGTGATGTCAAAATCCAGGTTCAAACCCCGGAAGTGGCACTTTTTTGATAAAAATGGCCATTTCTTGAGAAATTTAAATGAGAAGGTATTTTTTAAATTTCATATTATTAATTAACAGGTAAAAATACTGCATTCCTCAAAAAATAAATTTTCTATCACTATCAGTGGCGGAGCTATGGTGGTTTCAAACTTCAAAATCTGGTTTTTTGAGACACCCTGTAGCTTTGGTACCGCGGGATTCAATACAGTCCTCAATGATTTAAAATGACAAAAAAAGTGTCTTAGAAGTACTGAAATGGATAAAACTCCGGTATATCACCTCCATCAGTGCCGGAGAGCAAAGTGTTTAAAGTCAATAATACTTGTAAGATCACATTTTACCTATTATTTACCTAGGCTTCAATTATGCACCATACAAACACACAACCTTCACCAAATCGCAACTTTAGTGGGTATCACAGCATTACAAGCCTAGTATAAGTAAGTATCTCTCATTCTTTCGAATTTCATTTAACTTGTAATGCCACCACTGAATGCTATTCTCAATTAAAGTATTTACTCATTTGTCTTGATGAGGTTGAGTGAACCGCCAACACACCCAACCACATAGTCGAGTTTTAATATTTCCCACTGAGAATCGAACCCGGGGATTCCGCAGTCTCATTACTGAATCTAGAAAGGGACACATTGGAGAAGAAACTCATTGCAATGCCATGAGGATCGAAGTTCAGGAGTGAACTAATTTTGAACCTGCATGGTCCTGAATCAGGTTGACTCAAATCCATGATACATAGGTTATTAGGAAATAAACAGATAGGTAACTAATATGAATGTGAATAGTTAGATATCTAGTTAATAGATAAATAAATCTGTTTCTCTTCACTTAACTAAGAGTTGAAGTTTGAAAACAATAATGTAGTAGGTAGGTAGGTACCTACACATTTTACTCAACTAATCAATATCTATTTGTTGTTGTTGTTGTTGTCGTCATTCTAACAATTGTCCACAAACTAAAGTTGTTATCGAACCCTTTTTCACTTCAAGACAATGCAACTAATAAAATTGATTATTGTCATGAAAATAGGTCATTGTTATCCAACCCTCCGGCACAGATAGAGGTGAAATATCGGAATTTTTACCATTTCAGTACTTCCAAGACACTTTTTTCGTCATTTTAAATCATTGAGGACTGTAATGAGTCCCGCGGTACCAAAGCTACAGGGTGTCTCAAAAAACCAGATTTTTAAGTTTGAAACCACCACAGCTCCGCCACTGATAGTGATAGAAAATTTATTTTTTGAGGAATGCAGTATTTTTACCTGTTAATTAATAATTTGAAATTTAAAAAATACCTTCTCATTTAAATTTCTCAAGAAATGGCCATTTTTATCAAAAAAGTGCCACTTCCGGGGTTCGAACCTAGATTTTGATATCACCAGTGAATCGGCCATAGGGCACTTCCTATCCTTAGAAACAAACAGAATCCAAAAATTCGTACCCATTCAAAAGTTATGAGGCCATTGCCAGGACTTCTGAGACATACTGTATATGTAATATTAGTCCTTTTTACAAGTATTGTATCTTTTTTGTATACACAATACTGTTTGAATTTCAAACGGACTTCACGCTCTAGTCTCTACACTAGCTCCCCTATGCAAATTTATACAAATTCCCTTGCTCTGCTCGGATAGTAAACTACACTCACCATTAGACATACATTTATGCATACTTCTTGTGCGTACAACTGGACCTTCCCTAGAACACATTGAATGAAATTTGTATGCGAGGCTCCAAGGCTATGGGACAAAACATTGACGCGGTGATAATTGGAAATATTATCAGTAAAATATGTCTTTTTAAAGAATTACTATAAGTACGAATTCACATGACTAGACTCCAGAGGTTTCATACACACAACGAATGTATTGTTACCACGCCGAGCTCTCATCTTCTCCATGCTTGATGTTGCTTAACATCAGTGATCTTTTGTGAACCGAGTGCACTGGTAGTCAAGTAGTTAACGCTCTAGTCTGGTAATATAGGTAGCGTAGGGATCCGTTGGTTCGAATCCCATCCAGTGTCCCTTACTGCAGTCAATAACACTTAGGTAGAGAGAACCATGTAATAACTTCACGAGTTATTAAACCAATGACTCTCACTCTGACAAAAATGTCTCAAGAAAGAGAAAGTGAGTATTATCGCCATCGAATTTCAGTTGAGCACTAAAAAGTGACAGCTTTATCTCACATTACTTCCTACTCTAATTCTTATCAGAAAACTCTATAGACTAGACTCATTATATGACTTAGTCCACCTAGGGTACATAATTTTTTTCTCTAGAGCATCCTAGACTCTAGCTCTACAAGAAACCCTCTTCAAACCGTATGTCTATGTATTCCATTTGTCTATAATCGATACTGTCCAAAGTCCATTGTTCATAATTCATATTCCACATCAGACATCCTTTATGTTTATAGCTTTATCGTTTCCTTGAGACGTTTGAAGCAGGACAGTAAGTTGGTCCCATCATATCAACAGGTCAATTTATTTCTACGACCGATAAGGTTCCTTTAACACCCGTCTCGTGTTATGGATCATTCAAGACAAGGTCCTTATCTGTATCACGAATATGAGGGACATGGATGAGTACATATCCATAGTAAGTAAAAACATAAAAATACTACTTAATGGCATCCAAGACACAGATACTCTTCATTATGAGTGTCAGGACCCTGTCAGGTTTTGGAGACCCAGCATCTTAAATCATTCTTTTTTGATCCTTCAGTTTTAATGATCATTCTGATTGGGTTGTAGGATCTCAGACTTCAGGGATCATATGTCAATATTTCACTGTCCTGATAGAGACATAATGACGTATACTATAGATAGTAAACAATTTCAGTTTTCAAAAGTTAGAAAATCAGTTCCAGTTTTCAGTCGGTGGTGGTTGTCCGTGGAAGTGTCTTCTGAAGAGTTCATCTTATTACCTACACCTGTTTCTATCATTGCTATAGGTATTAGTAAATTATTTTTTTCTCTTTTCCTTGATCTTATTACGAGCATAAACATAATTATTTTTCTAAAAGATAAAACTTGTCAATAACTAAGTATTTTTGTTTTTGTTGAGAAAAACAACTTTTATCAACGTTTTTGTTTGATGTAATTTCAGGTTTGAAACATTTTGAGTAATTTTATATTTTGATTTAATTTTGAACAAGACTTATAAACATTAATCAGGTTTCTTTCAATAAGTATGAACTTTGAGAAAACAACATTAATTATTTTTAATGAATAGTCAATAACAAATTGGAAACATCAGTGACAGTTGAAAAGGACAATATTTCTTAAACAGTGAACTCCCACCATACACCATGGCTTGTCTCATCCGACACAAGCCGGTCCTGTCCATTAGTTCCCTAGCAAGTCTCACGTTCCTCTTGATCATCCATTTCACATCGGCGCAATTCATCAACGACAACTTAGATGATCGCTATCTCGACCCGAATCAGTACATCGGAAAAACGAACACGGTCGTGCAAGATCGACTTCGCACCGATCTTTCCCGAGACCGCGGACAGTCTCGGTACAGTCCCGACGTTCCCCGATTCAGCACGGGAAGACCCGATCTCGGCGGCGCCGCTCAATCGTTCGACGTGGGGGGTAACGTGGGGCGGGATTATGACGAAGTTCAGACGCGACCGCGTGGGGGTGCGCGTCGCCCTGTTCCGTCACGGGACGTGGATTATCAAGACTCAGCCGCCAGGTCATTCCCGGATAGGTCGGGCTTTGCGCGCGCCTACAATCCCCAGAGCGCCGTGTTCAACAATCAGATCAATCCGCGCATCAGTCCCAAAGAGTTGGAGATCGAGCGCGTGCTGGCACAGATAGACGCTGCGTCGACAGAGCAGTGCGCCGCCAACGTGCATGCGCAGTGGGACTTTGAGACCAACGTGAACGAGGTGACCCAGCTGAAAGCGGTAAGTGCACTCATAACTTCACAATAAATACTCATACCTCATACCCAGTTCACTTTAAAAAGAAGTTTCCTTATTCCTCTTCGGTACTTTAATATTATAATATATGATAATTGTTCGTGCCGTTCCTCTGATGGTCTGAGGTGAAGCAGGTTGACACTAAAAAAAGTCATCAATGAGTCCAAATCACTTGTAGAATTTAGTAAAGATGGTTTTGGGTCGAGGGATAGGGGTATTACATTATAATAGATATAGTATTCATTTACGATGTGACAAACAGACAGGAGAATCACCACATACAGGAGAAATATTGCAGCTTTAGTAGGATTTCCATTTTACTTTTTAGGTACCATACTAAATTCACTTGAGCCAACCATGAGTTTTTCAACGGAGGCTCTTGTTGTTCTGAATTGTTCTTTCTCAATTTTTCATCCAATTACATCTGACGACTCATTACTCGCGCAACTTTTTCATATATTATATGTAATGAACATGATTATAAGAGTACAATTTTATAATACAAGACAATGTTATACTTACCTATACACATGTAAGACTTTTACTCTGGACACCCAGGTACAGTACTAAGATTTACATATAAGATGTCATACAATAAATTCATAAAAATTATAGCAGCAGAAGGTACCTGTGATACACATAAAATGACTTACGGGCTATTGGGTCAGTAGTTTACATAAGATATTATATAATATTTCATGTACCTATTTACTTTGGAATGAGGATGTCTTTCTTGTGAGAATCGAAATAAATCAAATATTCCCATGACCATGATAAGTTCGATTATGTATTAACAAGACAATCATTACAATCAAGTCCAAAAATCTACATCCATGTCAAATATACTAAATCAGTGCGGAGCGTGGCGTTCCAACTAATCGGTTTAAAGAAATATCATTCTTGGAAAAACTTGAAGAAAAGATGCTTCAAGAACATAGTTATGATTTTGTAAGATTTCGTACAGTTCGCCAGTTCAAATCTGTCCAAATAATCGGACTGTCTTGAGATGTAACATTAACGAATCGACCTGTACTGGCCCTCGTTCTAGAAACACTCTCACTCTCATAATCCCCAAATCTCCCTTTCAACCGTCACACAACGCACTCTGATTGGTTAATTTGAACGCAAAAGTCAATCAGAGCACTTTGTGTGACTGCCTGTGTGACGGCTGAAAGGGGTTTTGGGGATATGGGACTACTTTCTGGAATGAGGGTCATGTGTTTATCTAGTATAGCCAATGCGGATCATCCTTTCTTTGATTTTCAGAACTTAAAAACGGCTAGTTTGGTCGGCCAATTAGGGTAAAGCTGGTGGTTCTCAACAGTTTTTTTATGTTGTTTAACTTCGCTTTCAACTTCATGGTCATATCACTTTCAACAGTTTCAAAGTCACAGAGCCCAAGCAGACATATGCCATGTCATGTTAATCCATCACACAGAATCAGTATTCACTGACGACGCGACATCTTTTACAATTCTTATGTGCAATTCTAGACCCAGGCCAAGAAGAATTCAAAGATGACATTTCTGAATAAACAAGTGATGAAATAGCCCGAATTGTCCACCATTTGTAGTACCATCACAAATCTACCATAAAAGTATTACAAATATTATGATCATACACGTAAATGCAATTATATTGCGTGTGTATGCATGAAAAAAAAAATCATAACAGCTATACGTTCTACAAATGTTAGGTGACATATTATGTATTTTGTATTTGATGTCTTGTATGTCTCAAGAAGAAAATACATGTGTAATTTTATTCATGATACTCCTTGTATGAAGATCCTTATCATATTTACCGTCATTATTTTGAATGATAACAATAGTTTTCATTGTCAAATCATTGTTTTCATTGTCGTTTGATTCTATCGTGATTTCAAGATAGTAAAAAACCTCTGAGGATTTCATAATCAGGATTAATTTTATTGGCAATGTCACCATCGTCGTCTCATTTGTAGATGCTATCTCTGAAAATTAACCTGTTTCATTGTATTTGAATATCGTCATATTTATACTGCCCGATTAAAATCAAAGAGTTCTATTATTCCAGTAAACCAGAGGCGAATTAGTATGTGGTCGAAATCCCACAAGGGAGGATAACTTATCATGTCCCGGCTGGCGTCTGAGTTTCGAAACCGAGACCTCTGGATTACCAGAAAGATGTATTGACCACTGAGCTACAGGAACATTAACACCCATATGTAATATAAAACTAAAAAAAAAAAAAAAATTGGCCAATAATGTTAAAGGAAATCATGCTTTAGATAATGCTCAAACGGCGTTTTCTGTTCATAAATACGGCTGTAAAGGCTCAGTACTGCGTTCGAATAAGAAATAGTAGGTAGCAGGCAGTATAATAATATGTACAGTAAGTACAATGTATGTGTGTACATACAGTATATGGTAATATATTTAATATGTACGATATAATTAGACAAGTCTGACTGGTTATTCTAATTACGTATACTTGGATTTAACGTCGTTTTCAACTATGTATCATCACATCACGACGCGACGGGGGTTTTACCCACCATTCACTAGACAAACCACCCACAACCACACAAATTAACCTCACCAAGCTTCAGTGGGGCCGGGAATAGCTAGCAGAAAGTGGATTGCCATGATGATCATGAATGGATTCGGAACCAGAACGATCACCATACGACCTCACCACGCTGGATGTTGCTTAACGTCAGTGATTGAATGAGAATTTGTGAATTCAACTATCTTCGCTTCCGCCGGGTGTGTTTCTAATAATAATAAAATTCCTTGTGCGTGAGATGGACACAGATACTTATATCACGGTGGTGAGAGGATTATATGGACGCGCTTGACGCCCAGATCTAATGTCTAGGCAATGTTTCTAATAAAATTATTCACATTTGGATGGTCCCAGATTTTGCACTGCCCAGCGGGGTTCCTCCACTAGTTATAATGATGGAAAACAGCAAAAAACAAAGCAAGAGACGAACAAAATTTACAAGTAAAACTAATACATAAATAAATTTATTATTCACATAAAGAGGGGAATTAAAAACAAACTTTCTTCAAAGTAGGATACTGTGTCAAGTCTAGCATTAAAAATGCAATACAAACAAAAAATTTCCATGTTTAAACTTGACTTTAACACATTTTGTTTGTATAACTTTAAAAAGTTATGACAACTGAGTATCTGTTTTTAATTTATGAGAAACACAATGAAAAAGAAACAAATGTTTTCCATAGAAGAAACAGGTTGCAAGGCATGGCCAAGTTCCTTACAGATAATTCTCATGGGACATCCTCAATGACGCAGAACGGAGGTGGCCTTGAGAATGATAGGACTCCGTCAACACTCTTTGGATGGTGACAAGTGACATAAATACATCATAATAACACGTACAAGGATACATAATTATTCACTTATTTAGTGTTTGGATGGAAAATCCACCATTAGCTCTCTTTTAATTCAGGAAACTTGCTTTCTTACCTATTTTTTGCGTAGCGTCAAGAAGTACCTGTAATTCCAATCCGTTCGTATGAGTATCTTCAACCCACAATACACGACCAGTTGATGACGGATTGAGGGATTTCTTGATGTCGTATACACATAAAAATAATAATAATTTTTACTGCCAGATTTGAACTATTAAGTCCCATTATTCCAGTAGTAAGCCCAAGAGATATTATTATGTGGTAAAAATCCCAAATGGCAGGAAAACTTGTCATGTACCGGCTGGGTTTCGAACCCGCGACCTCTGGTATCTCTGGATTCACAGAGTGCCGCCTTTACCACTGAGCTACCGGGACAGACGGTTCATAATAATTACAGTAAAGTATGTAATTATTATGAATAATATATGTGTTCAATAACAATGGAATGATATTTTTTGAAAATTTCAAAGGGTAAAGAAACGCTGGCGACGCGACGGGCTAAAACCCCTTGTGGCAAAGTTCTGCATGGGTTGAAACGCATGCACATATACGAGCCTGGTATAATAGAACGCTATAATAGGGTTATTCTCCCTTATAGATAAGTAAATACCTCAGTGGTTAAGCCCTCGCTTGCCAAACGGAAGGTCCCGGGTTCGAACCCCCGCGCCGATGAAAATTTGTATTCAGAATTTGGTAACATTTCTTTGTAAGGGATACCTTCCGGTGCGCTCGTGTTGACCCAGCACCTAAATGGGAAGTATTGTGTGTCACTTCTCGCCCAACAGAGGGGAGGTATACTACGGGATGAGTAGTCTACAACACAGACCACAAGCGTCTACAGTAGCTCCTGTTTGATGGCTATGAAATAAATAAAAAGCTGTGAAACACTCATCTTAAAAAAAATGGTTCTCTTATATCCAGTTATAAGGTTTGACTATAACTTGAACAAGAATATTGTGACGGAGCCCCATGGTATTCCAGTAAACCAAGTGATGCACCAGATTCGTGAGTAGATAAAAGCTGAAAGCTACGTGACACAAAGCTCGGAGAGTGATTACAACTTTGAAACTTCCGTGCTACAGTCCGCGCAATCTAAGATGGCAGGCACAGAAGGTACTTAATTCTCTAGGTAATTGTAGTCCACCTGCCCTAATTAGGACAAAGGTCATGAAGTCAAAGTTATAATATTATATGTACAGCATAATAGCACGCATAGAACTGTAGAACATATTATAATATAATGTAGTTATATAATCTCTTGTATATGTATATAAAACTCATGGAAGTACACTTCATATTTTTATTTAAAAAGAGACACTCCATATTTCACTTCATATTTCATGTCCTTACTTCATTAGAGTAATTAAAATGAAAAGGAATATCACTGCTAGAAATCCAGACATATTTCCGGCCTGATAAGGCAAAGGCATCTTCTGAGACTATGCGTGGATGTTGTGTTGTGATAGTGTACGTTAAAAAAATAATATAATTATTTTAGATGTACGTTTGTGTGTGGTGTGTGCATGTGTGTTCGTGTGTGTGTATGTGTGTGTGAGTGAGTGAGTGAGAGAGAGAGAGAGAGAGAGAGAGAGAGAGAGAGAGAGAGAGAGAGAGATAGGAATGTTAATCAAGCGGAAATAGAGAGAGAGAGAGAAAAAAAGAGTATAAGAGAGAGAGAGAGGTAGGAATGTCAATCAAGCGAAAAAAGTGGTTTCGCCAAATTAGATCCGGAGATGCCTCCGCAGATTTGCTGACAGCAAGGCCTCTGATGCAGAGTTCTCACGCATCAGAAGAAACACCAGTTGGAACAGTTTGGCCATTTCAGGAAATCTGGTTTCATCAAACCAGTGACAAAAGCTTTGATCGAAAGATCTGGTTTAACAAAAGGAACTACCTATAAATGAGAGATCAGTAATCATCATCATCATAGGGTCGCATCATCGTGAACGATGGTAGCCAGACAGTGGAGGAATGACTCAGCACTTCTACCACTGTCTTTACAAGGAGGCTAATAATTGACAAGGGCCCCCAGAACCAGGCCAATGCTGGTCTACTCCCTGTTTATAGTCCTCCAGCCAGACATCATCACACATTGCTAATAATCATCATTGATTAGCATCATCGTGTTCGATGTGGCCAAACCTGATAGTTTTATCAAGCTTATACAAGGAGGCTAATCAAGCTCGTCAAGTAGCACTCCCCACCGGCCTATATTAACACGAAACAGAGTTTATTTATGTATTTTATTTTATTGTTCTCGCCCACTTCCAGCTAACTTTTATCAATTTTTGGGTTGCTGCAGTTCCGCAGCTCCTTATATAGCACCGGCCGTTCAAAAAACACTCAATTTCTATAGCATTATGTATGTGCTTTTAGTACTTTTTGAAATTATTTGTTACCTCTTCGCTATTCAACGGTAATGACATGTTCAATCAGAGATATCATTAAAACAACACTCGTGTACAACAAACTATTATACCATCAGCATTTACCTCTAAATAATCAGCCCTCGATTTTCCGTGAGTCATGGAGAATACTACACATGGAAGTATTTTCAGATAGACGTCATTTCAGAAGTACCTTCTCAAGAAGTGCATATCACGTGGTATAGCTACAATCCACAATAATTAGGTACAATTAATTAAGTAGGCACAAGAACTTTGGCTGCTAATGCAGGCTGTTATTAGTGCATTGGTAGTCAAGTGGTTAAGGCATGTTATGTCAAGTGGTTAGGTATGTCTATACATTGACAATGTTGCTGTGTCGTTCGGCAAATATCATTACGATGTCAGTTAAATAAATAAATAATAACAACTTCATTCGTGTCCATTTCGTGAAATAACAAAAAATTGTCCATGGTCCGTATTGAATTGGGAACCCCTGTCTTGCAGTATCCATAAGTCACGTCTGTCTCAATGGAAAACTCATCATCAAAATGCGTGTCAGATCTGTTCTGATGATGCAGAAAATTGCACACACCCTATCCTCTTAATTAGACATTACCGTGCGAACACAAGGTGTGCCGAAAATGACGCCGTGTTATATGATGCTGCAATGTTGTTAGGATGACTATTGACTAGTCATAATAGAATGAATAATGAATGGGCAGTTACAAGGAATGTTAGTTGCGTACCATTAATTTTATTATGGTTCTTCAGAAGGTGCCCCAACACGTGTTGTCATAAAACAATTTGTGTAGGTATGATTACTAGTATGTAATGCTATGTATAATATCGCCTTACTTATACAGACCGATTAGTACTATTAGGTCCCATTATTCCAGCAGTAAGCCCAAGACGTACTATTGGGTGGTAAAAATCCCAAATGGGAGGAAAACTTATCATGTCTCACAATGGTTGATCGCACATAGAAAATGTACTTCAGAAAGAGCCAACTTTTCAAATAAAGTTGGACAGAGACCATCACTCCCCCAGCTGAAGCCAAGCTGGCTACAACAACGACAACTTACTCTCATAATCTCCCTTTCAACTGTTAGACAACACTGTCTGATTGGCTTATTTAAACGACATTTGATGGTTGAAAGGAAGATTTCGGTTTTTTGAGAGGGAGAGTTCTTTCTGGAATTGAGCTGAAAAAAAAAACACAAAAAACAAGACTAAACTTCATACTAAGCAAGTTTGAAACTGTTCAGGATCATTACCTGCTGAGGTAGTCGGATGAAGACAGGCTGGATGTCATGCATAATTACGGGAATACTTTGTATTATTTTTACAATTACAAGCAGGTAATGTTATGCACACGTGAATTAATGACCTTTAGCAAATCTACTATAGGAGCACAATGTCAGGTTGCGAAATATAGCCGAACAATAACCACACCACATTAACCTGTTAATACCTGCCACGTGTTTCCGAGAAACTAGCAGTGAACTGAGGTAGCCATATTTGAGTTTGATGACGGGTTCTACCGGGTTTGTAAACAAAGAAGGTTTCGCGAAAAGTGTTTTTGGTAGAATCCGTCATGAAGATCGAAGTTAATAAAGCAAATTGGGCTTGAATTCGAGTCAAATTCACATTTCGCATTCATAACAATACGCGACATCTCGATTCTAGTCCATGGAGGTATTACTATAATGTCTTTTAGGGGATTTTAAACTGACCTCAGTAGCTCGATCGATAAGGCGGCAGACTTGTAACCTGGAGGTCGGTGGTTCAAGTCTAGGGTTCAGCGTAGATTTAGAAAAGCGAGTTTGAAGAGTTGTGATATCACGAAAGTCTTTTCCTTTCAACTCTTTTCTTGACATCGAAGATCATACGAGGCGGGGCTAAAATTCAAGCTCGCGCGGTTTCATCAAACGAAGATGAAAAGATTGATCCTTACGACTTAACAATAACTTTTTGTGTTCTTTCCTCTCAAGATCTTGTTCCTTAATCTTGTTCTGATGCAAGAAAGGGTTAAAACGCGTGAGAAAAACGGTACCGTGTGTAGTTAAGTGATATCACCCTGGTACTAAATATTTATTACCCATCCGATTACACAATACCTGAATCTTCATCGTCAGTATACTGGGTGTCTTAAGGCCAAATGCTAAAACAGGATTAGAGTTAATATAAGCCAGACTCTCCCTCAACTCGGGTTATAGTGCGCTGTGATTGGTTTGAACTCCGACTTGATGGCGTGTCTGGCTTATCTTAACTTTAATTTTGTTCCATAATTTGGCACTAAAATAATTGAAAAAAATCATATGTTTGTGTATTATAATAATTAAGTAAATTTAATAAGTAGGCACACACCACTGTAAAATTTATTTAGTTCCATTCAAAATGACTTCTGAATTCACCCTGTATATACATCTTAATGAAATTATCCTGTGCTCCTCAAGTCGCGTGGATGATCTTGGTACTTAGACAGGATACTTTTATTATTAATCTGGTATTGTTCTGATTTATACTGGATGGGCGTGGTGGTTCAAAATAAAATTCCAGAAAAATAGCATATTATGGTACCTAGTGTTAATTTGGACTGTTGGCCAAAGACAAGCAGTCCCATTTCTATCTTCTGCTTGTTATTACTTACTTTCTACCTGCTCAAGCAACCTGCTGCTTGTCTGGTCATTGTTTGTTTGTACGTGACTACTGCTTTTTAGTACCTACCTACTGCTTGTGAGATCGCAGTACTGCTTGTCTAGTCATTGTTTGTTTGTTTTTTTTTGACAAATTAATAGCTTTTACTCATGTTTAACTGTCAGAATTTAGTAATTGCTTGTCAGTATCTATTTATTGCTAGCAAGTAATTGACAAATACTTCTGTGAACCTGCCTACTGCTAGTGAGCACCTAGCTTCTGCTTGAGAGATCCCTGCACTTTCTGCTTATAAGTGTCCATGTCCATCTTCTAATTGCAAGTAACTATTCGTGATACAGTCATAGGTAGCCTTGGCAGTCATTAGCGAGGTTACTCACTAAGTTATAGCGGGAACTGGCATGTGATTGTTCTCTATAAGAATAGGTAAGTACTCAGGATGAGTAGAATACTTACCCGTGCTGCCCATACATAGTCCATACTTGTAATTGTAGGGGATATCCACTTGTGTGGCTCGTGTCAGTTAAAGTATATCAGTATGAACAGAAAAGTGAGAAGTTGTACTAGATGTACATAAATATCAGAACATACCTGGACAGCTGTTTCGAGCTTATTTGCTCTCATCAGCAGGTAATAGTTCAGGATATCCATGCCATCAACTAACCTCTCTATTTTAATCAGTATAAACAGATGTAGATCATTTTTTCTACCGAACTCAGTACCATGATCGATGCAACAAAATAGCACAAAATTAGCACAAAATACCCAGCATGTAAAAAAAAAAACATTAAATATTAAAGGTGATGGTGCTGGCGAAATGGACCCGATAAGGCGGACTAGTAACCCGGAGGTCGGTGGTTCAAGTACCAAGTTTATTAAAAATTTAGCCACGTGTGTTTGTGTAAATGATCGTCAGCCGCCCCTAGAGTTTCCTGCATGGCATATTCGTCTACACCGGTGTGAAGCATGCCATCCCCTGAGAACCCAGGTTCCCAACCTTCATTCCTTCATCCTTGCTATCAGTCCTTTCATCTCTCTCTCTATTTCTTGCTATCTCTCATTCTATCTATCTATCAAGAATTTCATACCTTTCTTGTTCTCTCTCTTTCCACCTTGCTATCAGTCCTTTCTCTTTGCAACTTGGTTATCTCTTTGCAACTTGATTATGTCTGTTCAAGTACTCTTTGTTCGCTAGGACTTTACAACTGCCTATCACATGTTCTCTCTGTAGCAATTATAAAAATTGCGAGTTAATGTAGCTAGTATTCACTATCCTGTTTCGGGGTGCGGTACCTGTTGTTAACTTATCCGCACTTATCTTGTTATCTCTCATTGTATTTTTCTATCAAGAATTTCATACCTTTCTTGTTCTCTCTCTTTCATCCTTGCTATCAGTTCTTTCATCTGTCTCTATTTCTTGTTATTTCTCATTGTATTTTTCTATCAAGAATTTCATACCTTTCTTGTTTTCTATCTTTCCTTCATCCTTGCTATCAGTCCTTTCATCTCTCTCTAATTCTTGTATTCTCTCATTGAATTTTTCTATCAAGAATTTCATACCTTTCTTGTTCTCTCTCTTTTTCATCCTTGTTATCAGTCTTTTCATCTCTCTCTATTTCTTTCTCTTGTCATCTCTTGTTAGGTATATTTATTCATCAATAATTTTGTCACTTTCTCTCACTCTCTCTCTTTATTTATTTCTCTGTTTCTTGTTAACTCTAGTTATATTTACATACCTATCAATAATTTTATCTCTCTCTCTCTCGTTATATATTTCTCTCTTTCTTGTTATCTCTCATTCTATTTATTTATCAACAATTCCATATATTCCTCTCCCCCTCTTTCTTGGTATCACTCTACATCTAACAGCCGTTTCTCTTTTTCTCTATTGCTTCTCCCTTTCTCTCTATCATCCTACTTCTTTTCAATCATCTTCCCCATTTTGTTTTCCACTACTTCTTCCCGAGTTCCCCTCCAAAAGGAGAAAAATCTCCTAACAGATGTCTTCCCCACCATAAATCCCTCATAGAATAGAACCCCGGGCAAAGTAATTTCCTGGTCTGGTAGTCACCGGGAACTTTTCTTGGAAGCTGAATTTCCTCCTCCACGTGTGACACTTGTGACATTTTCAAATAAATAGTAGAAAAATGTGACAGAATAGTAAGGATGGTAATGGAAAAATAATTGTATGTTTGCACACTCTGATAAATTTAAATAAAAAGAAAATTAGAATCTTTGGTTGTATGAGTCGAACGGTTTTTGTTATATGCGCTAGAGTTAGAGACCTAGGTTCGATTTCTGGCAAGACCATAGATTTTGGCTCATTTCTGTGTAAAGAATGCGCTCTAATAAATAATATTGAAGAAGAAGAAGAAGAAAATGGAACAATATGTGTATGTATGTAACTAATGTACAATTGAAAATAAAACTTCATTGTGGGATTGTTTAGGTATATCAAATTTCTGTAAATCCTAATTATGATGTCACAATATTCACTCAAACTCGCCTTACTAAATATTTGACATTCTTGGGACTTGAACCACCGACTTCCGGGTCACAAGTCCGCCACCCCATATGTGGTGGGTAAGTGTATTTGTGCGGGTTTCTGAGCACACAAGAGTGTCCCGGGCCATAAAGACTATTGCATATTGGTTTTTCATCAAATCTTCTTACTTGTGGCTTAGAAGTGACCTAGTTCTTCCCTAATCTACAACAGTACTGTGCATAATAATTATCTACTAACTTACTTTCCCTATTAACATTATGAATTTGAAGTGCCTGGGTACTTTTACGAACAGTGGATAGGCAGTAATACCATGGTACCAATGGTGAATCTTTGTACTTTTGTCGTGAACAATAGCGTGTATAAGTACATATAAGTATAATTTCACTATTAGTATATGTAAAAGTATAAGTCAAAGTACAAGAAGTGCTTTATTTAGACTTTCAGCTTAAAAACAGGTAGTTTATTTTATTTATTTATTCAGCCCTGTACTAACTTATACAATTTTTTTTCCAAACTAAAATCATGGCGAAAATCTGCCTATTATTATCTACTCCTACAAGAGATCTCATTATTTCCGCATAGTTTCTGTCCTCACGCTATACACTTTTACCTATATACCTTCCATTGTATACTTAAGTAAGCAAATATCTGCAGTATCCTATTATTTCTTAAAGCCCAAACTTGTGAGCAAATAATAGGTTGGCACCTTACTAACAAGAAAATCGGCACAATAGAAGAATAGCCACCTGGAACAGGATATTGCCAATTTATGCATTAGCTATGAACAATGAGAAGATAGCTATTATGTAGATACCTTTGTTATACAATAGTCATACTGGGTAACTGATGATGTATCTACTAAAGATGATACTAACAGCATCAGCTTTATCTCTTTCTGGTAATCGGAAGAGATTTCTGTGATGATCTAGGTACTATAATATATAATTTCTCACTTTTCTGTTTATACTGATTAAAATAGAGAGGTTAGATGATGGCATGGATGTTCAGTATTGTTCAGAACTAGTACTTGTTGATGAGAGCAAATAAGCTCGAAACAGCTGTCCATTTCTGATTATCATGTACATCTAATACAACTTCTCACTTTTCTGTTTATATAAAGATTATACTGTTATACCCTATGTAACAATAATGTTATAATTGGTGCTTTTAATTCAAAAGAATGTCAGCACAAGACAAGAACCAGAGGTTGATTCCAAAGTCCGAAACAGAAGAGATGTGTGAGTCAGAATATAAGAAAATATAAGAAACATATATGTATAAGAAACCGGAAGGAAATTATACAACAACAGCCTTTAACAGGGGCATGCAGGTTTTTTTTCTCAAGTTATCATATTTGTGATATCACAACTACTCAAGCTCGCTTTACTTCACGCTGAAAACGGGACTTGAACCACCCACCTGTAGGTTACAAGTTACAAGTACGCCGCCTTATCGATCAAGCTATTGCATGCAGGTATCTTCATGCAGGAGGAGTACGAAAAAACTTTAAGAGCTGAACCTTATGCAGAACTGAAAGGATGTTAGATCTTCTGCTAATAATTATGTAGTACGCTGGGTCTAAATTGGTGCATGATTTTAGGTAACCCTGTAGGCTGCACCCAATTTTGGTGTGCATGATCATCCATATCTCATGTAGAATGGACATCTCGATTTGAATAGAATAGGTTTACGTGATTTAGAGTTAATCCTGTAGTATATGGACTAAAAGTATATGGACGATAAGGTATAAATATAATCAAGCTATGCAAATACAAGCATACTCGCACTTAACAATTGGCACTATGTATGTGAGTATCACTCAGTATCACTCACATACATAGTGACACGGAAAGTAAAGTAAGTACTTACACAGTTATGTGATACGTACTCATGCTTATGTATGTACGTTCTATTGGAATGTTTATAGTATGTATAACGATAGAATATAAATACAAACATATGTATGTAGAAGGCAAATTATGTTCAGTTAAGTTCTGACGAGATAATTGCGAGGATGGGTGATGTGACATAGAATCTGCACTGAATTATCTGCAGGAACCTGACTTGACAGTTAAATGTGAATTAAATTATTTGCTGAAACAATAGGAGGAGTTAATCAAGAAAAAATAAATCTATTAATAGTGATAGAGTCTGTCCCGGTAGCTCAATGGTAAAGCTCTGTGTGAATCCAGAGATTCCAGAGGTCGCGGGTTCGAAACCCAGCAGGGACAAGACAAGTTATCCTCCCATTTGGGATTTTTAACACATAGTCTTGGACTTACTGCTGGAATAATGGGACTTAACAGTCCTAATCGGGCAGTATAAATAAGGCGATATTATTATTATTATTTATTGCTTAAGATGCTCTCTGGGTGAGAGTTTTTCAATGTCAAGTTCAGCGTGGGCACCAAGGATTTCATAGAAAGCTAATCGTTACAAATCGGATTAGCTTTCTATGAAATTACCAAGTCAAACTTAAACATTCAGCACGAACGACAGGTATAAGACGTTGTCAAAGTGCTTAAAGAGCAAAAAAACTTAAACATTACAGAGAAGAAAAAAAATTGAATTTATAGAAAAAAAATCCAGCTCTATGATCTCAAGTTCCCTTGACTTTCCAAACGCAACTTCAAAGCTTTATGGGTATGACAGGTTTTTATTATTTCAAACCATGTCGTAAAAAAAGCAGAGAAGAGAATTTCGATATATTGTATTTTTGTAAATTACAAAATGTTCGCTAAAAGAGCTTTCGAAGGAATTTCTAATATTAAAAATGTCTCTGTATTGAATCTGGGTTTGCAGATTTTAATAATAATAACATTGCATTATTTATAATGCCTGATTAGGACTATTAAGTCCCATTATTCCAGCAGTAAGCCCAAGACGTATTATTATGGGGTAAAAATACCACATGGTAGAATAACTTGTCATGTCCCGGATGGTTTCGAACCCGCGACGTCTGGAATCTCTGGATTCACAGAGCGCCGCCTTTACCACTGAGCTACCGGGACAGACAAACATTGTAATGATATCTTCAGGTCATAACAAGTGCACAAGTCCGCGGTTAGTTTCAGAAGGTAACTTTCCAGACCACCACGACAGTACGTCACACAAATAATTTATGGTTGTCTCAAAACACCTTGAAGTGAGGCTGCGCCACGTCTGATGTCCTCCTGATAGGCATATACTAATTTTCAATGGCAACTCAAGACCACGGATTGAAGTCCTGATAAAATTCCGTGTCCCTCAACCTAACCGAATTGTTTCAATGATAACTCTTAGGTCCTCTTTCTAACACAGATCCTCGACACAAGTCTTTCATTGACTTGTGGGTCTGCTATCACTGTCCGAATTGTTTCAATGGAACTATATAGGTAACTAAGATCTCAGCAGGTCACGTCTTGATATTATCAGATCGATCTAGTGATCTTGTTGCTGATTTGGTTACTGGATGGTCTTCGGTTTGGCTGAAATTCAACCGCAGATGTTCTCAAAATTCTTTCTATAGTTATATAGGCGATTTTTTCCATCACTTATGTTTTCCATTTCTTTTTCTTTAAGTTTCCATGCATTTACATTTCACAAATAAACATCTTCAAAAGATAAAATCTTGTGCTGAAGGTGGGGATTTTAACTACAGCTAGCCTAACTAGTTAACTACAGTTGGCCGATTTCAAAGAGGGATTTTGCTCTTGAAAAATAGAAAAAAACAAATTTTAGAAACCATTCCGATGCGATGGTTCCATCAAATCTTATTTGAATAGGTATTAGGCACTTCTCAAATTCCAAAAGTACACGACCCAAAATTCGGATTTTTTTCTTTCAGACAGAAACCAGGAAAACATGACTAATTTTCCGACTGCTGTCTTATCATATGACAATGGACAGTCAGTGATTCAGTGCCAGGATTTTCAATGTCAGATCCCATCAAGTGCAGGCTTGGTCTGTTGTGGTCATACCTGTGGTTTTCATGCCTCATTGGATTTATCTTGTTAAATATCTCAACTGAGCTTCAAAGCTCATCAACATGAAATTTAGTGTGGTCTATTTCATTATCATCATATTACTATTGTTGTAGAATAGTTGTATTACTTACTTTATTTACCATTGATAATTGTTACTATTGTTGTATAATAGTTATATAAACTTACTTTATTCACCATTGATAAATGTTTCTATTGTTGTAGAATAGTTGAACTTACTTTATTTTCCATTGATAGATGGACTGAATTTACAAGTGATAACTCAGAAACCATGACAAAAGGGTTTCATTACCACAATTTCAATGCCTAAGGAAGGTAGTAAAGTTAGTATGGATTGACACTTGGTAAGTTTTCCGCTTGTGACGGCTTGTGTCATGGATGAATGGTTGACAGGATGACAGGTCATAGAGTAATTATTTGTGATTGAATATTATTATTGTTTCATCTCTAGTAGCTTTGATGGTCTCTGTAGAATTATTCATCATGTCCATTAAATCTTGACGGCACTTGGGCAGTGCCTTCATAGAAGAAGCTCAACTGATGAGAGTACTGATTTAATTCTCACCAACATGAGGGGAAAAGGGGACCAACTAAGTATAGCTGCTATAATAATGAGACTTAAACTTCCTCTCCATTTGCTTGAAAAAATAAGTTTTGTTTTTTTTGAAGCCCGGTTGTTCAGTGGTAATCCAGAGGTCGCGAGTTCGAAACATAGCCGGAACATGACAAGTTATCCTCTTATTTGGGATTTTGACAACATAATAATACGTATTGGACTTACCTACTGCAAGAACAAGGGAACCTATTATTATCAAACGGTGATCGAATTTATTTATTTAACAAAGATTTTTCTTACTCTGGTAGTGATAGGATGCCTGGCTGGGGGACTAAAATCAGGGAGTAGACCAGCATTGGCTTGGTTCTGGGGGCCTTGTGAATCACCTATTAGCCTCCTTGTAAAGACAGTGGTAGAACTGCTGAGTCATTCCTCCTATGGGTGGCTACCATCGCTCATGATGATGCTACCCTATGATGATGAGTGATAGGATAGGTAATTCATTTTCATGAACTTGGCTTGATCTCCAAATCTTTGATTTCCCTGACTTGTCTTTTTTTGCTCCTTGGGCTGATTGAGATTGAATCATTTCTCGAATTAGGATCGCCATCATTAACCCATTCATGACTCACATGCTTAAATACATACGGAGCCATGACGTCTACTTACGACTATTGGGAGCGACATCCGGTCTAGTATATGATAGGATCTATTCCTCATACTGACTCCTAACCTATTATTTCGTATCCCATAATTTCCTGCATGGCATTGCTCAGTATGAGAAAATTTTCTTGAATTTTAATTTCACTTGAGTCATCACACTGCACCCGGTTTTACATGGAGATTTTAGATGTAGGTATCAATGAATCATAGTGATAGGAAAGCTTGCACATCAGACAAACAGGCTACCATCAGTCTTCTGTTCTTTCCATTTTTTTTCCGTGTTTTCGGGTGGTGCAAATCCGGTAAGGGATTTCGTTTGTTCCAATCCCACGTTTTCAGCATTAACCTCGCCCGGTGGTTATCTCCCACTTAATACGAAAATTATCGTTATTATGCAAACATGCATTGTCTTGATCTATAACCTTACATTATTTTACAAAAAAATAAATTAAAAAGAACGATATTCTCAATGATACGTCACATACATAAATGTAATGTATCAGTGTTGCTTATCAAGTACTTACTATTACTATTAGTTATAACATCATGCTCTTCTTGCACTCATTATTCCAATGCGTGCCCTCATTAAATTTCAAGACTCGAGTTTTATTTTAACCGTGGGAACTCGTCGGATATTTCCAAGTTTTCCAACGACTCATGCACCCCGTGGAAATTTCTTGTCATTTTTCCCATCATCTTCCGGCACTCTCGAGATTTGCATGCTTACCTTCCAGTTTCCAGTGAGCATTCAAGTTACTCATAACTAATTTTCCGTTCAGTACCAAGTCAACAATAACTAATAACTCATCTATGTAGTGCGTTAAAGTCACTCGTAAAAAATTACAACATAATTGCAGTCATTCAAAGCAGACGTGGTCACCAGGACAATGAAGATAGTCCTGGACAAATTAATTAAACACCGACCTCAGTAGCTTGATCGATAAGACTGCCAACTCGTAACCGGAGGTCGGTGGTTCGAGTCCCGATTTCAGCAAAGATTTTGGTAAAGCGAGTTTGAGTAATTGTGATATTACATCGTGATTAACACAAATATGATAACTGATATTTACTATAATTTTTATATGCTATCCCCAGGGGGAGGGGGAACAATTAATTTATTTCATTAATGAACTGCTCACTATATGATTGCCAAAAAGAACACAGTATACAAATCAAACTAGTTAGTGTTATTCCATCTTTTCTTTGTTGTTGTTTTTTTTTCATTTGTTTTTTTTTATATACATTTTACTTCCGACAAATTTCTAATATTAGAATTTCCTGGAAAGTTTACCATTCGTTTTAGTTTGACTTTTTCGTTTACCAGCAAGCTTGACGTTTTACTCTATGCCTAGATGATCATCAAGGCACAATATCTAATTGATAGAGAGATGATTTGATATTATAGCATCAATTCAATTTATGCCCAGCTAAAAATGTCATCCTCAGCTGTAAATATCATTTAGCGGACTAGTGGGTTGATTCTGTGGTCTTGTAAACTGGAGCCGATGGTTTTACACCGCAGTCGGTGTTTGGATGTTTTAACGAATGAGGTCGAAATATCATCACTCAACACCACCATTATTCAACGTATACATAATTATGTATGTTCAACAATTACGGAGGGGTGTTATATACATATTAGACTTTATTATCGATATGTCCTATCAGTAATATAAATATTATGTATTTTTATTAAAATTAATTTGACTGGACGCGGGTTTGCTGCGATAGGCAGGCCCTACTATAAAAACCCATCAAGACATGTCAGGTGTAGGGATACGGTACCAGCCAAGTCAGACCAAAAGACATAATTATTATTCTTATACGATCACAGTGAAACCTGGATATAAAAGAACATTTTCAGGTATTTACCTCTCTATAAGGGAAAATAACCTCTTTAAAATGAACCTGGATATTTTGAAAGAACAAAATTCCGGTACCTTGGGTTTTCTTATATCCAGGTTTGGCTGGTAGTAATTATTATTATTGAACACTTTATTAGATATAATGGACATTATGTACAGTACAAATAATAATTTTAAAATGAAAAAAATGGAAAACAATATATACAATAAAAATGAAAAAGAATAGAAAAATATATAAAAACATATGTAATAACTAATAACTAAAGGGCGGGTTTATGCCTATGGCAATCTCTTCCATCCAACCTTATTTTTATTGCCTTTGGCCTTTTAACATATAGTCATAAAGGGTTGGGTGGAAGAGATTGCCTAGCAATATCCCCGCCCTTTAGTTAGGACATATATTATGTATAATATTTTTTATTTTTTATTGTATATTGTATTTTCGTTTGTAATTATTTGTATTGTATATGTCCTATTATCTAATAAAGTGTAAATAAATAAAAAATAAAATAAAAAAATAGTCTAACCTGACTACCTCTTTGTTCCTGTTCCAGCTGGAGCAGCAAGTGATCCACTCGGACTTCCAGCGCAAGGTCCACGACATTGTGAACCAGATCAACCCGGACGTGATCCAGAATGAGCGCACCTGGCGGCAGCTCAGGTATCTGGCCACCATCGGCCCCACCGCCCTGCCTCCCGACCAGCTGGACAGGGTGAGTTGTGAACTGGACTAAGTAGGCGGCCACAGCGAGGACCCTGGGCCTACAGCCTACACCCTAGACCAGTAGTCGGCAATAAAATCCTGTTAGGGTCCGGATTAACATTAGAAAAATCTCTGCGGTCCATCAGTCTTCAATAAAGAACATCAGTCTTTTGGAACTTTCTTATGCCAAAACTCTTCGGTCGATACTGTCTCTTTGCACATTTTTAGGACTACTTCTTCTTGAAAATCAATTTTTTTTAAGAAAGAGAAAAATTATATAATTTCCAACCTAAAATTTTGTTCGAGGGCGGACAAATTAATGAGCTTCGGGTCCGGATTCGGACCGCGGTCCGCTAATTGCCGACCGAGGCCCTCGACCCTCGACATCCAGACCCTGGTGCCTAGACAGTTTGATATAGACTATTTTCAGGACTCCGTTGTTGTCGCTTACATTTATTATAGTATCATATAATCAGTAAAACAGAAAAGTGAGAAGTTTACTAGATGTACATGATATTATAAAATGTTATTAACCTAAACAAAAACAAGTTATTAATAAATGAGTAATTATTCCCCAATCTCGTCTTTCTTGGGACTGAAAACCACTGACTTTCCAGGTTATGCAGCGATTACGATAATTTTTATTATTTTCTAATCATCCAATGCTTCCGTCGTGTGGGTTCAATGACTCTCCGCATTAATTCGCCTCTGACAACACAAAGAGGCGTAAACCACATTTTCGAAATTTTATCAGGAGAGCCAAAATGAGTTTTCTTGTGCATAAATTTTTCTGTTCACGGTAGGAAAAACCATCACGTCCCTGTACCCGTGGTAATGACCATACGAACTTTTTCTGTTGCCAAATTTGATTATTTAACCGTGACTATCCGATTTATGCCTATTTGATTTGTCTGAAAAAGAGAAAACGAGGGATACGCCTGATTTCAATTTTTTGTTGTATCTTTTCTTTGGATTATAATTGGATTACGTCTATTTGGAGAACAAAATATAGCACTAGTAGACTCGATTCAAGCAATAAAACCGATTCAAAAATTTGTGGTTTACGCCTCTTTGTGTTGTCCAGAGGCGAATTATGCTCAGGGGACGTAATTTTAACGCAAATTTTCTAGCAGACAAGTTTCTGTTCAAATTTGCAAACCGGTAATTAAGCATTAGCAACCTGTCATTTTCGTCTTGGTCGTTCTCCGCGTGGAAATACCTGAACATCTGACAAGACTCAATTTTCCGGTTCCGTAGTTCCTGGCCGACAGAAAAAAATAGAAAATGCGTCACCAACAAGTTATTAAAATAGGACTATAATTTTTGTAATGCTTTGAACTAAGAAAAAAAAATCGTACTAAAATACAGGTCATCTATTGGTTTGCAAGTAGGACTCATAATTATATATATTAATACTGGAAGTAGAAATCCAATTAATTTCTGGTAATTGAGGCTGATGAGAATGGTATTTTTTTTAAACATAATAAAACCCCTGTCGTGATATGACCATACAGTTGAAAGCGATAAAGCCAAGGGGCCTAGATTTTTTTTTAAAAGGTGAGTGTTTCACAGCCTTTTTTATTTCGTAGCCATGAAACAGGAGGTACGGTAGACGCTTGTGGTCTGTTTGTAGCCTGCCCATCCCACAGTATGCCTTCCCTCTGATGGGCGAGAAGTGACACAATACTTCCCATTTAGGTGCTGGATCCCTTACAAACAATTGTAACCAAATTAAGAATACAAATTTTTGTCGGCACGGGGGATCGAACCCAGGACCTTATTGATAGTGGATCTGGTTACGGCGCGGCGGCGCTACTTATAACGTTTTTAATAACAAAACAAACCTCCTATCCCCTCTCCCCGCAGTACAACCGTCTCATCAACGACATGCTCGCCATTTTCAACTCCGGCGCCATCTGCGCACACGAGGACCCCCTGCGCTGTAACCTGCGCCTAGACCCAGATCTGAGCGCCCTCATGGCCAGAGTCGGGACTGGGCGGACTAGAGCACACCTGGATTGAGTGGCGGGCGCCGCACCGGCCAGAAAGTCAGGACCTGTAAGAGCAGCTCATTGAGATCAGCAACTACGCCGCCAATTTGAACAGTAATAGAGCCGGGAACCCACTGAGTGCAACATTTTGGGCCACATTATGAAACAGGAATATAGTCAAGGTAAGCCAGACAGTCCAGACACGCCCTCAAGTCGGAGTTTCAACCAATCACGCGGACTTTAGCCTGAGTTAAGGGATGGTGTCCACCCATTTTACATTAAATCTATTCTGTTTTATAATTCGGGCCCAGGGACCTGTACAAGCAGCTCATAGAGATCAGCAACTACGCCGCCAATCTAAACAGTAAGTAGGGTCGGGAATTCAACAAAATTTGATCAATCTTTATTTACAATTTTTTATGTACAGGTGCAGTCAAAAGGTTATGATTAATGAAAGATAAACAAAGTTTAATCATGGGTGGTGATAATGCCTTTGGCATTCTCTAGGGAATCCACTGAGTGCAAAATTTTGGGCCACATTATGAAACAGGAATATAGTCAAGATAAGCCAGACTCTGCAGACACGCCTCAAGTCGGAGTTTAAACCAATCACAGCGCACTATAGCCCGAGTAAGGGATTGGTATTGATATAGTAGGGCTGTCGGCTACGAAAGCTCTTTGTCACTGCGACACTTAGATTAAATCTAATCCTGTTTTATAATTCGGCCATTTGTCCCATAACATTGTGAAGCGTTTTCCAACTTTTCATGCTCTGCTTCGAATCAAGGCAACTTTCGAAGAAAGCTTTTTTCACTTGGGGTCTTACCATTTCGTCTAAATGATTTTGGGCATACAGTCATATGAACAAAGATAAAAAAAGTTCGTTCACATTTGTCAGTCATAATACCCACATATTTTAGAGATAGGGATATGTAAATTAATATTGTAGTTGCGTACCAGTACCAATTACGATTAAAAGGATTGCCCAATCATAGGCAGCTATTATTTTTAAATGGACGATCCCCTCTGACATCTAGCGGAAATTACTGTCTTACCCTTACACGAAATAAAAATATATGAAAGACATAACAGTAATTATGAGGATTTTATCTCACGACCTTGCCGCTATTGTTCATGGAGTCAACCAGGCTACTTAACTCTGGGTCTAGGACAGCGCAGACCGCAAGTTTGACTCTCCTTGCTGGATATCTTTAACCTCAGCACACTTTACAGTTGCCATGGCAACTACAATGTTGTTTTAGCCTAATAATATAATAATGATTTAAATATTGAAGACAAGACCTAGTTGTTTCTGACCACAATTTAGGTGTCACTGTGGTAAGAATTGAGGATTAGCGGTTTTAATTTGAAATATTTTTCTGCTAACTGGGTGTGCTCAAGAAGAGGTTTTATTCCTGTTTATGTCAACGAATTTGAAATAAAAATTGAGAAAAGTTACCGGGAAGTGGGCGAAAACAATAAAACAAAATACATATAAACTCTGTTTCGTGTTATAGGCCGGTTGGCTGGCGCTACTTGACGGCGAGCTTGATAGAAGACATATTTTGTTCAAAGAATGAAAAAAGAGGAGTCCTTAACAATATGAACTGGGTTGCCATTACAAAGGCCTCCAGCCGTAAATAAAAAAATAGGAGTGTCTGAACAAACAAACTCACCCTTGAGAAAGAGGGTTGCGCGTTACGAAAAAGTATTTAACAGACAGAGAGACCGCAACAACACAAATATAAAATAAATTGAAATTGGAGCATTTTTTTTTTTTTTTTTTTTTTTTTTTTTACAAAAACTAACACAATACTTCCAATTTAAATAATAAAAATTTCCGGAAGTAAAATCTTCATACGGTTTTTTTGTTTGTATATTAAAATTTGTCTCTTGTCTCTTCCGATTGTCTATTCTAATTTCAATATTAAAAAATTTCTCGAAGTAATAGTATGTAACCATCTCCCCTACTATCCAGACTGACAGACTTCTCCCCGTACTGGCAGTTTTTGGCTACGAGTCCCCCCTTCTTCCGGCAGGAGATGGAAGATGTTGGGGCAGGGCTCCCCTGTACGAACAGCTACCCTAGTGAGGAGAAAACTGAGGGACCTGTATGGGCCGGAGAAACAGCAAGGAGGCCCTCGCCCCCCATATACTGGGAAGTTCTTAAGTTGAAAGTACTCTTAAAAAGTCCCGGTAGCTCTGGGAAAGGCGGCACTCTGTGACCAGAGATTCCAGAGGTTTGCGGGTTCAAAACCCAGCTGGGACAGACAATTATCCTCCCATTTGGGATTTTTACCCACAAATAAACGTCTTAGGCTTACTGCTTGAATAATGGGACTTAATAGTCCTAATCGGCAGTATAAAAAAAGGCAATATTATTATTTATATAGTGGCCCATACAGTAGGGCGCCAATTAAATATCAAGCCTACATGCCAAAATGATTATATATTATTTAATAATTAAAAATCATATTAAAATCTAGGATAAATTTTTCATAAAACTTCAATCTTTGTAATTTTTAAAATTTTAAAAATTTTTGGGGGTATGTGGGGCCCCTCCTGGCCAAATTTTGGCGCCCCCTGCCTTTTCCGGGTAAAATTTTTCCCTTTCGCCACCCGATACCGCGGTAAGAAGGGTTGAAAAAAATATGCATCACAATTATCCTTTGTAATTTGTATCTAACTATTAGGGGATTTTGCCCCCAAAAATGTATAAAATCTTTTTAAGTCATTGTTTAGTTTGTTTTGCATACTCAAATTATCAGGCGCCGAAAAAACTTTATACAGTAAATTATGGGAAAATTTCCAGATTAAGTTTTAACTCTGTGAAGTGATGAAAACCCTTTCCCCCAAAAAAAAACCCCGGATAAAGAGAAAATTCCGGCCCGGGGTTTCTTTTTCAAAGTTGGACTGTTTAGTTGTTATGTCAAGAAAAGAAAATCATTTTTAAAAAAAAAAAAGAAATGTGATTCTCGATAATGTCGCATCTGAAAGCAAAAATTCTTCTGGTTTTTTAATTTTATGTATACCACTTAGACCAAAACCCCTTTAGAATCGTGTGGAAAAATTTTTGTGGGGGGTCAAGGTACCCCCAAATCAATCTCTAATTTTACCTAAAATTAATTTTTTTTTTTGTGTCCATATTCATTTTATTGTGTATCGTTATTATTATGTTTTGGACAAAAAAGTATCCGCCATTAGTTTAAGTTGATATTAAGGGGACACCTACCAAAAACCTCCCCAAAATTTTTTTTTTTAAAAAATTTTATGTCAGTTTATTTAGTTTTTTAAAAAAAAAAATTGCCCCCAGGGACCCCTTTTTCCGGAGGGAACCGGGAGAAGGCATTTAGTATTTAATTTTAAAAATTTACCAAAAAAATTTTGGTCTACTAGCAAACGCTAAGACTTTCCTTAAGCAATTATATTAAGGGTAAATTATAGAAAATTCCAACATTTTATTCCCCTTTTTCCCAGGGGGAGGGGGCGCAATAAAAGTATTTAATCAGAATTAGATTCTTAGTCAAACCGTTTCAGGGCTACACCCCCCCGGGGCCCCATTTCCGTGTACCGGGACTTCTTCTCTCTCTCAAATGTCGGCCCCCTCCAGACTTCTGGCCAAGTCCTTTCCCCTTTTACCCGGGGTGGACAGGAGTGTCACTGTCAGCCTCCCCGGGGGCTTCTGTGCGGCAACGATTACCGGAAGTCCCTTTCTGCTTTTTTTTTTTATTTCCTAATTTTTTGGCTTTAATTTTATTAGAACCCTTGGCTTATGAATGGGCCTTGCCTAAAAACTCTTTTTTTCCCTATTTCCTAAGGTCAAACTTGTGAGAGTAAAACCCATATTATTTGAATCAATAAATAAAAAACCCCTATGTGTTTTGATTTTTGTTTTAACTCCCTTTTCGGCCAAATTGGAAACCCCATTAGTTTAAAAAACCGTATTTTTTAACGAAAACGCCGTTTGGCAGGCCTGAAGCATGTTTTTCCCTTTATATTATTGCCAAAACCTTTCTTGAGACGGGGGTCAGAAAAATTTTCTGTTCAAAATAGGGTGCAATCTGGGAAAAATACTCCGCTGGGTTAGGGACTGGATTTTGGTTGAAACTCTGCTTGGGGGCGTGTCAGACCAGCTTTTTAATCTTTTTTTTTATTTTCCATAACCAGCGTCGGGGCATTGAAGCACCGGTTCTGTGGATTACCAAGTTAAAAAACCCCCCGAAGGTGAAGACTTCGTGGATGCTGGCATTCCGGGCCAACCTAGGGTGGGTGTGGTTTTTTGGGTAGCGGGGTTTTTGCGTTTTTTTGCAAAAGGGGGGTTCACCCCCGGTGTTATCGTTGAAAACGACGTTAAACCCAACGACGTTATTTTTTTTTTTCTCCAATTCCCTTAGTCCCCCCACTAGCACCCTTTTAAATAAGCCCGAATACAAAATTTTATTTTCATTATTTGCAAATGGTTCAATGGTGGACGGTTTTGGGTGACCAATTTTGTGTTGTTTTCTCTACCAGTACAGTTTGTAACCCCCCCACCCTCCCAAAACACTTACTTAAATCCATCCGCGCCCACCCCTTCTATATTAGAAATGAGCATAATATTATCCAAAAATACATTCCGGCCTTTTTTTTTTTTTTTTTTTTACATAATTTTGATAGGTTGCAATGTTTTTTACTTTTTCAACCAACCTCGTGTCAATAAAAATAAATTACAACCCCGTTTTTCCCTCTCCTCCCCCCGGACAAGTGTGCACCCGGTGAACTGAGGACTTCATCCCATCCCCCGGGAATGGCCCACCCGTACTTAGAATAAGCAGCAGCCCGGTGTTCGGGTGGCGCCAAACCCAGGTACCTTCTAGGGGTTGGGAAAGAAATATAGGTCCTTCTGAGTGGGTTGGGAAAGAAATATAGTGACCTTGTGAGTGGGTTGAGAAAGAAATAAGGGTACCTTCTGAGTGGGTTGGGAAAGAAATATAGGTACCTTCTGAGTGGGTTGGGAAAGAAATATAGGTACCTTCTGAGTGGGTTGGGAAGAAATTAAGGTACCTGTGGATGGGTTGGGAAAGAAATATAGGTACCTTCTGAGTGGGTTGGGAAAGAAATAATAGGTACCTTGTGAGGGGGTTTGGGAAAGAATATAGGTATCTTCTGAGTGGGGTTGGAAAGAAATATAGGTACCTTCTGTGGGTTGGGAAAGAAATATAGGTACCTTCTGAGTGGGTTGGGAAAAAATATAGGTACCTTCTGAGTGGGGGTTTTTTTTAATTTTTTTTTTGGCTTTATTGGTAGAACCAAAAATATATACAGTAGAATACAATGAAATATAAAGAAAACAAAAAGATTAACCAATATACGAGAAGAAAAAAAGAGAAATGTCCTACCTAAAGGGCGGGGTTATTGCCTGTGGCAATCTCTTCCACCCACCCTTGTTGAGTGGATTGGGAAAGAATAATGTCCGAATATAATATATGCCATTTTCTTCTGATACAGTCGGATTAAAAACTGGTTATAGAGAACTGGGGTATAGGAGAAAACTGGGATAAGAGAACTGGGTATAAGAGAAGTGGGTATAGGAGATAACGGGTTAAGGAGATAACTGGGTATAGGAAAAACTGGTGTTAAGAGAACTGGGTAACTGGGTATAGGAGATAACTGGGTAAAAAAGAGAACTGGGTAATAGGAGATAACTGGGTATAGGGAGAAATCGGGGTATAAGGGTTTAGTTTTCAGGTCATATGCACCTCTATTTAAAAGAAAATAACCCTCTTTATAATAAAATCTGAATAAATACTTGGGCTTACTGCTAAACCATGGACTTATTTAATTTGTCCATAGTCAGCAATATAAATCCGATATTATTATTATAACTAGGGTACAATATTAATTCCTTGAGTTGGATTTCAACCATGCCCCCGAGTTTTTCATTAGAATGAAACGCCTGATAATTTTAGAGTATGCAATGTGCTTTTTCTCGAAAGATTTTATACATATTGCAATACATGTAAAAATTAAGGCGTAATATCCTATCCACCTTTGTGTTTATACCTGCCACTGGCTCCGTCTTGTCGCGTCGATGGATGTTAATACACCAGTTCTCGTTCTGCCACGAAGTTAAGCATCGTCCCAGCGAGGTTAGGATTTTGATGGTTAACCGGTCAAATTCGAACCCTCGTCCTCGTTATACTGGCTAGACCCGGCCCTTCTCAGGCTTGGAGAGGTATTTTAATTTGATTTATGGTTTTTTCCCAGTGAATGGAGGAAAACCCCTGTCGTGATATGACAATGTAGTAGAAAGCGATGTTGTAAAGAAAAGATTTCATTATAATAAAGCTTTACTAATACAGTTGGCTGGGGGACTTTAAACGGGAGTTGACCAGCATCTGGCTGGGGACTATAAACCGGGAGTAGACCAGCATTGGCTTGGTTTCTGGGGCCCTTGTCAATTATTAGCCTCCTTGTAAAGACAGTGGTAAAGTGCTGAGTCATTCCTCCACTGTCGGCTACCATCGTTCACGATGACGCCACCCCTATAGATGATATGATGATATAACCTAATACAGACTCTCCTCCATTCGCGTTCCACGAAGCCATCTCGGAAGCGATCACCCTCTCTGTGGGCACGCCCCGACATAGCAGACGCTCGGGGCTTGTGCTCAGTCAGTTGACGATGTGCCCCACAACATCAACTACCTCTTTGCCCTGGCCATGGAGAAGGTGGCTTTCCTGCCCTTTTGCCCTCTCCCTGGACATGTGGAGGGGGATCTGTTCCGGGTTCCGTCAGCAAGGACAGGTACAACCTGTCACTGGTGGGACCTGAGGTGAGTGGTGACATGAATGTTTTGCGGATAAACCGACCTCAGTACTCGACCGATAAGGCGGAGGGCTTGTAACCTGGAGGTCGGTGGTTCGAGTAAAAGTACTGCACAGAATATTGTAACTAATATACAAATTTTTATTGTATATCCGATGAAGTTTTTTACAAGTCTGTTAATAAGTTTTGAATGCCATTAAAAAATTTACCAAAAAACTGCTGGGTCTACTAGCTACCCACTGAAGAAATTACCTATAAAGCAATACCTATTAAATCTAGGAGGTTATTTATAAAAAGCTAAACATTATTAGTTAAATGTGAATTAAATTATTTGCTGAAACAATAGGAGGAGTTAATGAAGAAAAAATAAATCAATAATAGTGATAGAGTCTGTCCCGGGAGCTCAGTGGTAAAGGCGGCACTCTGTGAATCCAGAGATTCAGATGTCGTCGGTTCGAAACCCAGCCGGAACCATGACAAGTTATCCTCCCATTTGGGATTTTTTACCACATAATAATAGTCTTGGGCTTACTGCGGAATAATGGGACTTTAGTCTTAATCGGGCAGTAATAAATAAACGATATTTTATTATTCCAGGGAGAGACTGGGGGCGTCAGCCGCCGGTGCTGAGGTCAAGGTGGACTTTGACGCGGGGTCCCAAGTACCATGTGCCCGCCAACATCCCCTACATCGGTAAGCGCTAGTTCATTTCCAACCCACTCATAGCCATAGCCGCTCATTGCCATTGAATTAATCGAGGTGCTTATTCATCTTTAAAATTATTTTTTATTGTGATTTTTCATATTGGTTGTAGCGAGAAAGGCATACATAAATCAGAGTGCTCTATGAAGTGATCTCTTGGTCGAAATTCTTGAGTACCTTTGAGCTAACACCAGGAATATCTCCATGTGGCCCCTGCATAGGTCTTTGGGGTGTTTCTTAAATTTACAAGGGTTTTATCACCAAAGATCATGGGATATGACCATGCTATGAAAGCAAACGTTAAAGAAAACAACGGTTAAGAGAAAACCTCATACTGTAATACTTCAATGACATTCAACATCTGATGGGATTTTTCATCGTACCACCTCATATTTTTTTAAAAAAAAAATCTCACTTATGAAAATAATTTCACATTTGGAAATCAGCGAGACTTATGGCTAAACGACAAGGCTTACCATTTATAAATTATAACAAAATATTTTGTATCCCTCCAAAGCTCCTGTCCCTTGTGGCTTACCTACGTGTGTAGATATGAAGTGTCTCTTTCTTTGTACGGCGTTCTTTACACTCGGCCGGGGTGTTTGATGCCGTTAAAAAATACTATTGTGAAACTTGGAAATATGGAGAGGGACATTATTTGAAAATTAAAAGGCAATAAAAATACTGTTGGAGAGGGGTTGAGAGAGAAAGAGAAAGAGAAAGAGAAAGAGAAAGAGAAAGAGAAAGAGAAAGAGAAAGAGAAAGAGAAAGAGAAAGAGAAAGAGAAAGAGAGATAAAGTAAAGAGAGAGAGAAAATAAAGACATAAATAGACAATAAACTGTATGAGTGTGACAGACAAAAAGGAAAACTGTGTTCCTCTCTGCTATGATAATGGCACTCAGAGATATTGCACTTTTATGTAAAAGTTGCACATCTACAGGGTGTATTAAAATTAGTGCAAAGTAACACTATGCAAAAATAAACCACACTGTGTCGTTTTACTGAAAAGAACTCTATTAATAGAAAATGAACCATTACTGGGTTGTATCCCATGATAAATAAAACAGGACTCTTAAAACATGAAAATTTAAAGAAAAAAAAGCCTCTAGTAGGTTCTAGAAATTTTTAGTAAAGTGTGATTCTGTTTTTTTGGTCTAAAAATAGCGTTGTCTAAACTTTTTTTAAGTTCGTACAAAAAAAAAAATCTGTATTACTCTTTAATTGAAAAAAATAATGGAAGGTAGAATTTATTGTATTAAATAGTACTGATGAGGTGCAACTTGATAAGACAACGAAGCTAACTCTTCCACACACAAAGGGCCCAATATGGCTGAGGTGTATGGACAAAGCAAACCTATAAGAAGACTTGGTTGGCTTTATGAAATGAAATGATGAGGTGCAATACAGAACCACGCGCTAGCTCGGTCACAAGTCCAACATATTGACCAATGACTAAATCAATAAACAGTTCTGTTTTACAGTAAACATTCAATCTGGTGGAATCCGATATCCTGCCATTGAAAAAGAGTGTAATAATTATGCCATATAATCGTGTAATAATTATTTAATAATCCGAGGTTAAGTGGCAGAGAAGCCTAAGACATTAACTTCGCCCCGGATTACAAAACAATTTATTGTAAATAAAAATTAATAATGTCCTATATTTTTTGTATATATTTTTTAAGTTTTTTGTTTTTAATTTATTGTTATTAATGCTTTTCATTTTCTACACCACCCTATACTGTACAAACGTGTACCCAACTACATTTACAAGGAAGCATATTTTGCAGAAATTGTAACCTATAAAGAGATATCGTCGCCGTCTGCTAGAAATCAACACCGATCCCATTCTTCTTCACAAAAGCTTTCGAACTAGTCTCTTCTAATTTGAAAACTATACCTTTAGTACTTCAATCTTATTATTTTTTTTTAATCGACAAGAGGGAAGTCACAATTTTTTCAATCTCGCCTACTGAAATTTCACTCTACTAGGGACCTGAGCTACCGAATTTCAGGTTCTGATTCCCCCACATAAACTTAATTAAGCTATTGATTACATCTGCAGTATCTCTCATCATGACATTTGTGGCACTTGATAGTATCATTTGTGATTTTCAACTGCTGACGTGTTGTTCTTCTGGATATTCATTTCTGAGTTCGCTTTCCTTTATGTTTTGCTGTAGTTTGATGCTGTAGTTTTGATTATGCATCATTATAAACATATTTCATCCTATTTTTCATTACGTTACCATTTTCCTCTATTAACTCTTTGTGTGACATTCCAAACCTTCAGCTCGGTTACCTAGGTAAGCTATTAGAGTATGTAGAGTATTTTCTCACTGTCTGCAGATCTCACTGTCAATGTCGCTAGAATCCATTTTACTGTCGTCATTATAATCCTACTCTATTTGAATAAATGAAAATATATATTTTATTATATTGGATCACTACTATCATCGTTATTCATATTCTCAATGATATTCTTTTCAATTGTAAATCCATTCATCCAGACAGTAAAAAAAGCAAACGGATTCTTTTCTTTGTGTATGCAATACATTCTTATCTGTGTTCCATTACACTTATTAGTAAGTTATTAGTATTCTTATTTTGCCCAAGAGATTTCCTTCATGTCAACTGGATGTTTTGTATAAATTAGATTAGTGATTCAGAAGAGAAAAGTATTTTTATTCACTGAATAACATAATGTAAAAAGGATGTTACAAGTTTGTTTCTTGCTACGGGAAAATGAAGGGCTCGTTCTACTGTGTGAATGTAGCGCAGCAGCATTAGTAGTCAAGTGGTTAAGGCGCTAGTTAGTAATGGATTACCTGGATGTAGCGTAGGGATCCGTTGGTTCGAATCCCTCCATGAATTTATTTGAGTATGTGACCACATATAATAAGACTCTGAGGAGTAATGAAGTCACCGTGGCAGAGTGAGTTAGCGCGCTAGGCATTGCACACACGGTGACCTGGGTTCGATCCCCAGCGGGGCAGGATTTTTTCTGCTCTGTTCTTGGGTGTTCGGGGTCCACTCATACCTCGTGAGGAAAATTGAGTAGTTACTTGTATGAGTAACGACCAGTGGCGGCATTACCAGAGTAAAAAGAAATTAATGTCATAGAATAATTCGAAAAGTACAGGAGGCTCTTAGTAATGCTGCGCTACCCACAAAAAATTGTGAAGAGGCCTTGTGCTTCACCACAAATAAAACAATACATACATATAATAAGACTCTGAGGATTGGTGGTAGAAAATGTTTTGAACACGAAGCTCGCCTGGTAGTTGACTTCTACTGAGTATTATTATTACAGTATATATTGTATCTACTTGGTAGATCAATCCAGATACAATCAGGGACTAGACGAACTCTTGTCAACCTAGTTAGAACAAAGTTATTGAAGGGTTCATAACTTTATTATTTGAAAAACTTGTCCACCACGAATGTAAGTCAACGTTGACTGTGTTTCGTCAAAGATTTGCTGAAAACAATCACATTTGATAATAGTAATACTAAATAAACAATATATTAGGTTAATTGAAAATTTTGTTTTGGTTACAATATCTGAATGCTCAGAAATATTAGATAATCGGTTTTATTTTTCGATAGAATTGGATTTTTTACACAGAATAAACATAAATGTTTTATTATTTACTAATTAGATAAACCTTTATTATTTTTAAATTATTTACAAATTTGGTAACTTAACTTACAGAGTTCGTATTTCTATGGAGGTATTATATGACATATTAGGTACAACAATTTATCATACAGAATATACCAAAGAAAAGTACCGGACTTCAGTTAATCCTAAAGGCCGATTCAGACTAGAGTTCAACTCACGCTAAGTTCTTGTTGAGAACAATGTAAATTCGGGACTGCCCTACTGCCTCTTAAAAAATATTATACATGCTCACGGTATGCTGACAAGCTTTAATAGGAGTGTTTCATCACACAGATATTTGATCAGACCCTGAGCGTAAAGTGAGAACTATAGTGTGAATAGGCCTTTAGAGTTCCAGGAAATCAGTTTAACTTTAATGATCCTCACCGTTTAATCTAGAATGCGAAAAATTTCGCTACACAAATAGGCATACAGAAAAATACTTACACCTGAAATAGAAACTTCCAATTCAATAAAACCTATCAGAGAGCAAAATGTTGCTTCCTTAATCAAAAGTTGGGTTGTAAAATACTTTTCATTTTATTATTCAAAGATAGCATTCAGGTACAGAAGAAAGCTCCTTCTTTGAATCTAATAAGTAAATACAAAACATTCTTATAAAATTTTATCTTCACTAGTATGGTTTTGCAACAAGAGGGCTTTGTTTTATTATGATATATCAAGAGCTATGATTTTCAGACTCACTTTGCCGGCTCTCAAAAGACCCCTCCCAACAAGGCATAGTCAATCTTGTTGTACTCCTGACTACCAGGGAACTGACTCTTTCCTAAATTACTTTCACTAGAAGCGTAACGGCCGGATTCGTTTGAATTGTAACGATTTTGAGACGGTGCTGCGCCAAACTGATTTTGACCAGTTGATTCTACCGTGCTTGGAAACTTGTCTCTAGAATTCTGTAAGGGATTCGATTCCGTGAATCTCGCAGTTCCATGGAGCCCCGGTTGATTTTGTTTCAATGCTCTTGCGGCATTGTTTTGTCGCCCATTTTGAATATGACCAACTTGATCAAAACTAGGTCCCACAGCTTTTGTTTCTAGATTATCAAATACGTTGTTGACCTCATTGAATATGTCTTGCGTCTGCTTGTGCTTGTGTTGGCGGGTGCCATCAAATAAATTTGATAGTTTTGATTTACTTCTGGCACTTTGATTGTATTTATGTTGGGAATGTCGGCTTGTACACTTCCTTGATTAGTTCCAAAATTGTTCGCAGTATCAAACCCACTTCCCGTGTTCCCAAACCCGTTTTGCACGTTCTCAGGATTGCTAAAACCCAAGTTACTCGGATCGCTGTAGTCAAAGGATCCTTCATTGTTACCGTCATGGCCTGCATTGCCGTTGTTTGTATTCTCCTGACTATAAAAACTGTGGGAAGTTATTCTGCCCAGCATTGTTCAAGTTGCCAAAATGCTCCTGATTGTTTTCGAAGTTTCCACCAAAAGCTGTGCTACCTGTGTTTTGACCAAAATCTGATGATCCTCCAGCACCAAATCCTGTTGGGTTCCCTGTGTTTGTACTAGGATCAAACACCAGTGGTGAATTGTTCATTTTTCCCAGGGAAATTTATGCTAATGGGTACTGGCACTTTGTAAGGTACCCTAATGGGTTTTTCTACTGTTATAGGGTACGGTTTAGTGATGGTCAGAGGATACGGTTTATCTACAGGTATCTTGAATGGGAACGGTACATGCTTTGTCACAGCGTAAGGCACTGGTTTCTCTACAGTGATAGGAACTGGCACAGGTTTCTCATAAGGAACCTTTACAGCATAAGGAACAGGCTTTTCCACTGTGTAGGGAACTTTTCTTTTCTATGTATACTGGATAAGGTTTTGGTATATGAATAGCTACTGGTCTTGGCACACTAACCTTCACCGGGAAAGGAATATGTTTCTCGACGGTAACAGGGATATGGCGCAGGTACATGTACTTTGACAGGATAAGGAACAGGTTTGGTGATATGTACAGGGTAAGGTTTATGAACAGGATAGGGTACTGCTCTGTCGTGAGGGACGCGTATAAAATAAGGAACTTTCTTTTCAACATGAACTGGGTAAGGAACAGGAACCTCCTTCGTGACAATCCTAATATTTTCACTAGCACCTGTCTGTCCACCTGAATGACTATTACTGGAGAAAACGCTTTCTACCTGAGTTTTTGGGTCCTTGATATTGGAGAAAGCAAACGTATCACCATTTGCTGATGTGCCAAAGCTGATCTTCTGAGGGTCACTACCAACACCCGTTGTACCAAAACCATGGTTTCCATTGACCAGACTCAAGCTGTGCCCACTATTACCATCTGAACCAAACGAAAAGCTTTGCCCGAGGTCTTTACTGTTACCAAAAGCTGTGAGTCCAAAATTATGATTGTTACCATTGGTAAAAGAGAATCCACCATCTTTGAGTGTTAAGCCTTGGCTTGCCAAACTCAAAGCTTGACTGTTCCCAAACGGATTATTTTCAAATGCATAGCCATCACTTCCGATAATATGACCACGATATCTCCTAGGTGGAGGACCATTGTTTCCTGAGAACAAATTTACAAGGTCGTTGATAATTTTGAATCCTCTCTTACCGTGTTTTTTGGTTTTACCTCCAAAGCGGTCATCACTCTGTTGCTTACCATCGTTTGCTAGTAGATTTTCATATTCTTGCTGTCTTTTATTCTGTAGCTTTTGTAGATGTGAATTATGAAATCGAACGAGGTTGCTGAAATTATTTCTGGAGAAATTCTGCGCTTGAAACGGATAATCTTCGTATCTGAATACAATAGGCTCATATCTTTCTACAATATTGTCAGATCTTTCTTTAAATCCAGGAGAGATACTTGAGTTGATATTGGACTGTTCCTCATTTCTGTAATGTTCCTGGGCTGTCTGATGAGTTCTTTTATTTTTAGTCCTATGCCTAGGTTCAAAAAATTGTTTGAAATGTCTCGGATAAGTCTCTGTAGAAGCAATTATCGGTGCAGGAAGACTGTAATTATCGCTGTACAAATCACTGTACTTGGCTGTTGTCGATGAAAAAGATAGTGTAAAATTTGTCAGTGAGCTTTCCTTATTTTTTGTGGTGTTTAAATTCGTTTTGTTTAAATCCGTGTGATTATGGTTGTTAGGAACATACACGGGAGACACCTTTGGGTAGCTAATCTCCGCCAAGGTGTCTATCATTTCCTTATTATGACTTTCATCTTCTAAATTATGATTTTTTCTCACTTTCCTAGTCCTTAGTACATTTATTATATTTCTTGCATGTTTTTTGTCTCTCCATTTATCTTTAGTTTTAGTCCTAGTTTTAACTTTATCTTTTTCATTATTAATTTTTAATGTCTCTTTTGGTTTTGTTTTTTTCAATAACATTCGTATAAAGACTTTCCCTATCATTCTGTGATTCATAAAACCTCATACGTTGGATTTTTGTTTTTATGTTGCTCAAAATTACTAGTTTGGTTATGTTTGTTTGATGCAACCTTTTCAAATCCATTTGAAAAGTCTGCACTGTCTGTACTATTTTTCTTTATTCTTCTGAAATAAAGGGTTCCATTACTAAATACTCCGTTCTTACTTTTTTAGAAGTTTCTTTCTGGTTGTGTCCATGACTATGATGAGTCTCATCGTACTGGTGGTCTCTGTGGTGTGGTTTACTAGTTTTGGTGTAGTCAAAATCACTATTTGAACTGAATTGGTCGTAAATGTTGTTCACGAACGATGTTGGTGTTGTGAGGCTGGCAATTTGATTGGCCTGCGTGAATCTGTGTTGTGGTGATAGGTTGTGCAGTGGTATTGCGATGGGGATGTGGATATCAATTGTGTGCTCTGTTATTGTATCAGGTCTTGCTATGGCGGTTTTTGTTATGTAGAATAGGAGTACAAGCAGTATGCTCAATTTCTGAAACAAAAGAAATTAATCACATTTTTTAATAGAAACAGTGGAAATAATAGATAAATTTCTGCGGACACAAAATGTACTTGAATAGAGCATTAAACGTAAATTTTACACCCTTATATTAACTATAAATAGACCTTTAAAAGTATAAATAACATTTGTTGTAGAATACTATTTTTGAATATGTAGTAATAAATTATGAAGTGTAGTTGGAAGAGAAAAATTGAGAAAGCTTGAGCGGGATAAGACAGAGTAGAAGAAGAAGAAGTTGGAAGAGAAAAATTGAAGTCGACAATCTAACAAATTAACAATAGGTATCTTATACTAAGTAAAATGATCAAAGAAATGTAATTCACAAACCAGGCGAGATTTTCTCACAGAACGACGTGACACTTTGACAGCATGATGACAACAGGTCACGTATTCTCGTCGGTCCTGTCACATATAATAATTCTAAACCTCACTCGGATGACAGCAAATAGTGCAAATATCTCGTAAGCAAACACAATATTATCGTCATGATATTGAAAGTGAACGTGATCGACAATATTGTAGAGAAATAAGTAAATACCACGTAAGTGGTATAGATTCATCAATTATTATAAAATCAACAATGAACGCTGTAGGTGCGTTCTTAAATTGCTCCAATTTTTTATTATATAAGGTACCAAATTAGCGACCGAATAAAACATAGAACTACCTAGCTTCCTAGGTTATCTAGGCGTTGAAGTAAACAGGATGTAGATGTTTGGAATTCAGGTGATGAAACTGTCCTCTTCTGTTCTAATACCATCGGTACAGGGAATTTGATTACTTTTTCAGGTACTGGGAAGTTGATATCTTTTATCCCCTACTACCCCACAAAACAAGAAGACTGTATCCCTTTAGTGTGGGGTAGTCGCATTAAATATAATTATGTTACCTATTATAGCTATTATTTACAATTATTAATGCAAATATATTACAAATTACAAATATTCAACAGTATCTATTTAACTATAATAGTCTGGTAGCTAAAATATTTTATCAATCCGAAATTGTTCTGTCTAAAATACAAATTGCTACATACAACCAAACAAAATAATGTTTATTATTATAACAGCAATAATATTACAGATAGATCAGGATGTGACAATGAAACGGAGTAACTAAGAAAATAATTAAGATGGGCTATTCCCTAGCAACTTGTCCAGCTAGCTCTTTGATTTCTAAGGGTTCCTATAGGTTTAAATTAGACCAAACAATGCTAAAGTATTTCAGTCAGTGAGAGTTGCACTAAATCATTTAGAAAAATACTACGCTATTCCCCCAAGTGAAATAGATAAAGACATTAACTAAACCAATCACAATCATGTACTTAGTAACTCGGTTTGTGACCATCGAAACAATCTACGTAGTTTTTACACCCCTAGAACGAAAACAACTATAACAACTAACAGCACAAGGGTTGGATGGAAGAGACTGCCATAGGCAATAACCTTGCCTTTAGTTAGTACATCTGTATATTTTTATCTTTGTTCTTCATATTTTTGCTTGTTAATATTTATAATGTCAATTTTGTATTTTAATTTTTACCATTATTTGTTTGTACATATGTATGTCGTTTTAATAAAGAGTTTAATAATAATAACACAAGAAGCTTAGGATCTAGGTATCTATATTACGAGTCCATTGTACGTCTTTTTTGTCCAAAGTGTTTGAGGAAAGTTTCGTGCAAAAGATCTTAACTGTCCAATCTGACAGTATTTTTCTCAAATTAATGGCCTAGCTATGTTTATAATAGGAGAAGGTACCATTGTTCTATTCCGAAAAGTTCTATTTTCCTTCAACTTATCATTGAAATCCTCTCGGTGGTAAGACACCCAGCACTGATGTACTGAAGAGTTCCACCGATATGACAGAAAATGAATGGACAATTTATTATCTCAGTACTAGGACTCTATGAAAAGGACCCCCAACCATTGAAACTCCTGTCACCAGAAATGGCAAGTGATGACGTCACTAATAAGCAATATTATAAAAGTAATAATGGCTGTGCAATTATGTACTAGTATTTTTATCACATCTGTGGTTATCACTTTCGTGATATCACGACTACTCAAACTAGCCCTCTTAAATTTTCGCTGAATCCGGTACATCAACCACCGACCTCCAGGTTACAAGTCCGCCGCCTTATGGATCAACCTACTGAGGTCGGTAGTTAAAGAGAGTTGTGCAAAATTCAAATCCGTAGCAGGGTGGGTTTTCCAGGAAATGGAGAACCCCATGTACATTGTAGTTAAAATAGAGTGGTACAGCTCAGTAAAACAAGCAAGCAATAGTTCAATAGGTGACTGTTTTTGTGTATAATAGGTCGACTTTAGTGGATCATAATATACTTTCTTTTTATACTGATTTTATACTGATAATGTAATTGGGGTTCATCTAACTAATATCTTTTGTTTATAATCAATCACCCCAATTGATATTTTTTTTGCAACTCTTCAAGTGGGATGTCAAATTTCCATAAGCTAGATATGATATTTTGAATTATGATGCCTACAGTTCACAGAACTTTTTGCACTGCTCTTTGGAGCGTCAATTTTGTAATAAATACACGCGTTCAATGTTTTATCCTTACTGGAAAAGGTAACTGACTCCCCTAATCGACTCATTGAAGATATTCTCAATACTAAACTTTGATAGTTCGATAGTTTGCTTTAATATATCCGATTTTGCATCATATATTTTCTGTTACGACTAAAAACGTTCTTTAAAGCGAAATGCTAATAGGCCTCCTTATTCTAATCCGGCAGTCTAAAATGTCAAAATTAATCACTACTTGGTGGATTCAAGTATACTACTTGGTGACAGATAAGTGCTTGATATAAATCATTAGATAAAAGTTGTTTTAAATAAAAAAAGAGAAGCTCAACCTGTCAAATCAGGGATGTGCCAATGTGTGAAGAGTCTGAAGTAAACATGAGATTACCTGATATTTCATGTTATCCAAAGTATTAAAAACAGTTTGTCCAAGTTTAAAATAAACATTAATATAGTTCCACTTAAATCGTATCTCCAAAACACTTGAGCAGCTCACTGGAAATTGTTACAAGGAGGTGAGACACCCTCATTTGCATGGATTTTAAAATTCACACACGGTTTTAACAAATTATAATTACTTGAGATTTAAATTAATGGTTAGCTACTAACATTCAACATTTACTTTAGTGTTATGAAACACGAAAAAAACAGGTCTAAAATAATGTTAATCTTAATAGGGAATTCAAAAAAAGTTTACACAAACTTCGAAACAGAATATTTACTTTATTTAAAAAGGAGTTAATTACGAGAGATTTAAAACAGCTTTGTCAGGAGATCATTTTTCAAAAAAAGTTGTTCAATGTCATTCATGATAGATTTAAAATCCATCAAAGCCAATCCAACATGACACAAAACACTAACATTGAAGAATCCGTTCACAGGTTGAATCCGTAAGAGCAACAGGTGTCTACAAGATGTTCTGACTGAAATAAATTGGAAGTACTTTTTTTCCCGACTATTTTCACACCTCCAAGAACAAGTTAAACACCTAATAGTCCTAACAGAGGATAATAGCCAGTAATATGTTATGAATTTGGCTTGGTTTCCTTTCTTTTGTTGTTCTCTCTTGTCGTGATTGAAGTATTGTCGTCTGTTTGAATTGTTCGTCTATTTTTTCTTCAAGACACAATATCTTGTAGTTATTTGTCTTTAGAAATAGAGTCATTCACTGGTTGTTTATAAAATAATTTGATAAGATATCAACCTTTTTAGAAAATGATGTAAAAATACATCCTCACCTCAATGCTGCTCCAATTTTCAATGTCGAACATACAAGAATCAATAGTCTTTTTCTTCCCTAGTTAAAAATTGTTAATCAAAATAGTTCATCGGGTTCTCATTTCTGCCATTATTTTTTTCACCATTATCTGTTAGTCAAATATCTGTTTTGGTATTTTTAGATTTAGAACTTTTACTTCGGATAGTTTCAAATATTAGAAACTGGAAGTATTTTCTTCATTTCCTCAGTAACTTCTCTTAAAGTTACGGCCCACGACGATTTGAGCGAGCCTTGTGCTGTTTAACAAAGGAAATTTCTCTTTCATTTGTGAGTTCCTCCTGTGTTAGGCCCGCTTGTTTTCCCTTTTCATTCGCAATGCGGTCAGTATTGTGCAATATGAATCACCCTAACTATGTTTGTGTTCGTCTTCGAGTCACAATCACACCCAGAAAATTATCTTTGATCAAAATAACAAGAAGACCGTACCTGAGGCGGCTTGGTACTTCGGGTGATACAGTTGGGTTATACAAGACTGGTTTGCGAATATCGCTTTGATTTCACAAAAGGCATAGTTCACTAACGTTTTACTGATTTATTAAATAATGGGAATCCCTCTCAATAATACAATTCCCTTCAATTTCCTCCTACCTTAATTTAGTAGTCAGAGAGCTAAAGGGAAATTAACTGTGGGAAAGTAGGAAACTCGGGACTTCAACGGGAGAGAACTTGAGGATTCCCGTAATGTTACCTAGAATTGACAACCGAGTTCGTATTCGCCTTTCTGGAAGGCCCAATTTTAGTTCAAGAATCGAAATAAATGATAATAGTAATGTTTAGTATACATTGAAATAAAATCATATTCTTTAGTGATCCTTAATACATACATTGTGTACTCCGGCCTGGAAATAAGAAATACAGAATGCTATCACATGCCACCAATAATCAGATCTACATATTATACACACTATACAGATACAGGTATCGACTTCTACTTCTGACAAAAATTACGTCTAACGAACAAGACATTTTCATCAGTTAAACTACGTCCAATGATTCAGAGTTGTGTTCAGCCGTGTCGTGGGTAGAAGAAGCCAAATATGAATTATGAGATTGATAAGATTTTGAGTAATGAGATAACTATTTATATAATCTAGAACAAGCTTTATTCAAGCATGATGATTGAATTAGGCAAATCACAGTGAAAATAGCTTTGAAAATATCTGCAATTTTTACAAGACCTTTCATATTGGATGAAAAATACTAGAAGACTGACTAGTACTCGGCCTTGTTGGTACCCATTAAAGTCTTAAAACTTTTGCAAATTTAACCATCCAACACTGTGACCGAGAAATCTGACTAAAACAAAATAATTAATTTTTTTATTGAAGCCACGAGGAAAATCTTCTTAGCTCATCTACCTTCGCACTATCTTGCACAGTTTCCTCTGATTATCTCGAAACCAAATCTGCATATGTACTTCTTGTATCATGAAGCGTTGGCGGTTGATGCCCCGTTGTAGATAGTGCAGGGGACACACCCAGAATACAATCCAGGGTAACAGTACAGGTATGTAACTAGACCCTGGAAAGGAAATCGGCTTGTCAAAGAGACTATGGGCCGTATTATGAAACAGGATTAGTAAATCCAAGCCGACCCTTATATTTTATCAGCTGACCGATAGTTATTTTAAAACAAGATTTTCCGCCAAGAAGGCTGGGTATAGCTCCGTTACGCCACAGAAAGAATGCATAGCTACAAAACCCGGTTAAGATATGACCTCTACAGTTGTTGTCAAGGTGATAGTTAAAGGATGGTATCCACTGAGATTAACTAATTCTGTTTCATGATTCGGCCCTATTTGTTGAAGTGAGGTCTATTATTGCTTCTGTGTGTATCAGATAGCTCCCAGATGATATCAGACAGCTCCCAGATAATTTTCTGTGTGATGAAAAAAGTTTTTTCCTAACAAACCTTGGTCCTTTGCATAATTTTCTGATTTCCCCTACCAGAAAGATTTTGTCTTCTTCTCTGAGTTCGTCCCTCAGAGATACCATTAAAAAATCACATCATAAATCAGAATCTGAGAATCTAGAGCCTTAGAATGAAATCAGATCGAGTCTGAAAATCCCATGTGGGTAGGATGGGTGATGAAGTATTGCTTAATGAGGAGGCACGGATGTGCAATGGTTCTGGTGTGGAAATACAGAAATAGATCTTTGTGTGGGAGTCGAACTGGCAATCAAGGGAAAGGAAATTGTGGCAGTGTTGGCGGCGATGCCCAAGAAAATATTCTTGATTCCTAACTTGGAAAGTTATCTTAACCTGCTAATAACTATAAAAATGTCTCGAAGCTTGAACTGACATCATAATTCTTATTTGAGAATTGGTCTAGATTACGAAAGTTAAAGATCATTGATCCAACACAGTATCCATCTATCTTTTTCATTATAAATGTACTGCAAATTTTTAAATATTATATTTAAGATGTATTTATCCATGAAATGAAAAGCTTTAAAGTAGCTTTCGTAGTAAGAAAATAAATAATCTGCAAAACTACCTATCTACGAAATAATAATCTATTCATTGCCAACGTGTGGCTGTGAGTCATTTGAAACTCTCAGTTTCCAGTATACTTTCCAGTCGTGTGTGGCCATCAAAGCTCACATTTAAATCTGTGACAACTGTCACTTGACCTCAAACAATACGATCATTATCCCTCATAATACTCCTCGCAATGTCACCACGCTGACACGGGTATTACACCATTACATCAAGACTTCATACCCTCACACAAAGCTGGAATAATCAAAGTTATGATAGCACTGACCACACGTTATAAAACAAGACCGCACGAATTCAACTCTTGCAACAAAATTGCATTGTATTTTTACTGTTGTTATTGTTGTTAATGATAACGATCGTATTCTTGTTATAGTTATTTTTGATGTTTCTTCTGCAGTTTTTGTTGGTGGTGGCGATTTTGTTGCTTTCCATTAGTATTATTTAATTACTGTTGTTGCTATTATGGATGAACTTTTTTAGAATGAGTTTGTTGTTGTTTTGACATTACTCATAATGTTATTGTTCCTGATGATATTCAATGTGATTTTTCTTCACGCTCTAATGCCATTGATGTTGATTGTGATATTGTTGCTGTTGTGTACGCGATGATTTTCTTGTTATTTTAGTTGTTATTAGATATGCATTTTTTCATCTCGTAAAATAAATTTTAACCACGGTGATTATGCTGTTTTTTATGCTCGCAAGGTTATAATTTTCGTTGACACTGACACTTGAATGCAACTTATGCAACCTGTCACACCCCCGCAGAGATGTATTTTTTAATATTTATTTTTTTTACTTTCGACGTGTATATTCTAGTACCACTTCTGTTCATGGCGTTTTATTCTTTATGAGCTAAAATCCATTTATTTATGGTTCAATTCTAAGTAATAAATACATATGCATTGTATGTTTAAATTTATATGTTTTTCAACAAAAAAATCGAGTTTGCATTCTTTAAAAATCTAATTAATTTTCACGTACCTTATCTCTGTCTCTTTTCTTCGCGTTCTGCAATTTTGAAAGCAGAAGATCTTTATCTTTTGGAAATTGAACTGATTCGATTGCACACAATAACTCTAGCACTGAGGCAGAGCATGCCTCAATATGCCTCATAAACTAAAAAGTAGAATGATACTTTTTCTATAACATACAGGGTAGCTGCTTACTAAAATTATCAAGAAAAGAAATACCGATCTATAAAAAAATCTGATTAATATTAACATGATTGACTCAAAGGAGTATTAGCATCGTTTTCTGATTTGAAATTCCTTCTGAGGAGTTGTCTCCAGCAAATGGTTTTCATCGTTCTTCATGAAAAATCCCATATACATAAGATTTAGATTGAAAGCTTTCGGCTCATTATTATTTCATGTTCACTCGGTATATCAGATAGGACTTTGGATAATTCTTTGGTGATAAAAAATGTTTTGGATCAGCTGCAAAAAGTATTTGAATAAATAATTCGTCGGATTCAGTGAGTTCTTATTTATTTCTAAGTTTCAGCTATCAAAACTCTTCGGTCCTCTAGGTGGAAAAGTAGCTTGGAAATTTTTAGCCAAACCAAGGCTTGGTGAGGATATGGATGTACAGCGAAAGGAAAGTAAAATTCCAGTTTCATTGAACTAGATATTAAGAGAAACGTTAAGCACAAAAAATAGCTGGGATTCAGTAAGGAGGGATAAAAAAAAATCGGTTTCTGGAGAAATTATTGAAAAATCAACTGAGAATTTTTCCATAACTAATAACTTTTTTAAGGTAGTTGTGCCCCAGAACCGCTTTTGCATTACTCCAGGGAAACTTGTATGTTGACTGCCAAGATAAGCTTGAGGATATTGCACAGAGTTACATTTGTATTGTATCATATTTGGCGTAATGAGGGTAGTAATTTTAAATTTAATTTTATGTCAAATGAAATTTAAATTTTTATATAAACCTTATTTTATCTTAAACCTAAGAAAAATACTTTTGTAAAATTATAAGTACCTACTTGCTGTTTTTCCGGCTGAATATCCGGGTCTGTTTGAAGGCCTCTTCTTAGTTTAGTAGAAACCATTTAGAAAATACAAATTAGTAATTATAAATTTAGAAAAAAAAATCCCAAGTACCGAAGAGCTTAAACGAAGAAACTGAAACTGTGGAGATGTATTTACTTACTTTTACTTAACTATAAAAGTAAGTATATTTACACATCTACGTATTGTGTATAAGCTTACACTTCTATAGATGTACTAACTTACACATCTATAGATGTCAAGGCAAACGGCTTTTGATCCCAGGATTCATGGTGGATTGGACACACAGACAAGCATTGTGCATGCGATCCAGTACTCCAGTTCAGGCAAAACAATTGGACTGGATGCACACGAAACCGATTGTCCGTTGAGATGGAAAAGGTTAGCTCAGATACACAAACCTATAATTTGCAGGTAAAAAACCTATTCTATTTTTTCAACCTTTGAAGTTCATACATTTCAACATCTAGTCAAGATAAAATATTTCACCTGGAACATTTGAAATGGGACAAGCGCCAATCACGCTTGCCGTAATATCCCTTTAAGTTTCAATTGGTTCTTGATATTTTCATTCAATTACAGCAACTTTTGAATAATAGTGAAAGAGTTTACTATGTTCTCATGTATTTACTTACAGATCAACCATCACCCACATCTAGAGATAACTCTTTTTAGAGTCTGTAATTTTATGAAGGTGTTGAAAAAAAATATTTTCATCAAAGTTGTCTCTTGATAATACTAAACTTATGTTGTCTCTTGATAATACTAAACTTATGTATCAACAGTTTGGTAAATTATTTCGTTGCCTGTCACTATTTGGTCATGTTTCATGACAAAATGACAGGTTGATATTGATTTGGCATTACAATTTGGAAAAAAAAAACCGTTATTTTTTTTATCTAATAATCACTCAAGTGTATTTAAAATTAATAAAAACAAAACAAACTTCAGAAATAAATTAATAGACATTATAATTTAGCAGATAACATTCCGGCTCCATCCTCCTCTTTGAAAAGGATTCTTTGTACTGGCTTCCTCTCAATATGCGTGAAATAAACAATGATACTTTCATACTTCTTTGACAACGACAATTTTTTGAAGGAGGATATATCCTTACTGTCTATTTATGGATTATTTAAAATAAAAATACACGGAAACTTGAAAAAAAATGAGATCTATTCAATTCAATTCAATTCAATTCAATTTATTTATTGTGAAAAATATTTCAATACAAAAAGTATGTGTTTCACATTAAAGAGATTATAGATATAGAGAAATTATATAATCTAGGAAAAAAAAAAATTATTATACTAAAGGAATACTTAAAACAAAAAAGTTTAAGCTTAAAAAAAAAAATAGCATAAACAAAAAAGATCTATTTTGTTTCCCGTAGGACGAGAGAAAGAGGAAGAAACAGAAAGGGGTAGAGGAGGAAGGATAGAAAACAATGTCCGTCATAGTTGGTCCAGAATATCTTGAAAAGAGTAAGGAACCATATCTAGGAGATGGCTTTTTACCGCCTCCTTGAACCCAGATCTAGGTAGGGACTTGTACTCCTCTGATAGCTTGTTGTAGAAAATACTTAACACCTTGTTTGAGGAAAGAACGACCAAACATTTTGTGACTACTGATGACTAAATTGTTTTTGTTTCTTGTGTTATAATTATGAATATCACAATGTCTGGTCAGCTTATCAGAGTTTTTATGCAAGAGTACACAAGAAATCTAGGAATCATTATTTTCAAATTTCAACAAAGATTGGTTTTCAGTTGGAAATATTATTATGTACCTACCTACTAATATTACAAAAATATAGAACATAAAATATTTCAAGTTCAAACTACTAGTGCTATAGCATAGCACCAGTAGGATCTGTTTTAATATATTTCCAAGAAATCGATACATCTTTAGAAACAAGTAGATTAAGTCATGTTGAACCACCCACTAGTCTTGTTCTTGTTGAACCACCCACTAGTCAGATTGAACCACCCAGTAAAATGAATGCAGAAAATTACATTTACATTAGGGACAGGCACGCTAATTTTCATGCACAACTCTGAAAGACATTAAACCATTTTTAATCACAGGTCACTTCAATTAAGTTGTAATACCTTTACCTACCTCACTAATGATTCTCAGGTTACCTACCATGAGCTACTGGAAAATCATATCAACTACTACATACTTACTCACTAGATACACTTTACACATATTAGCCACTGTAATCTCAATGTCAAGTCCACTTGATAGCTAGCATACATTTACATTTGAGCAAATTGGACGGTCTTTCACTTCTAAAGGTCTTTATAGCATTTTTATCTTGTTCATTAACCGAAAAGCGACCTCACTATGTAAATTTCTATTTTAACTTGGATACTGGACGATTTGGCTTTTGTTTGTCCGTCTGCTTGTCTGTCAGTGAAATATCGTGATCGTGAAAGCTAAGGGAGTCACACTGTGGTAAAAACTCGTTTGTTCATTTAATGCAGCATTAAAAATATTCAATGTGTGCCATTATTATCAACTAACAGTCTTTCTTTGTCTTCAAGCTCCTCAATAATTCAATACGAGGAAAATCGCTGGATTGGGTGTGATCTTTTGCTGATAAGATTACCGGTCTAACCACTTCACACCAGAGGTTTTTAGAGCTTCAAAAACTCGATTTTTATTTCCAAGATGCAAACTGGAGCATCTTGGAAATTTTTCAATTTTTCACTAGAAGCAATTTTCCCTACACGATAAACTCAGTGGTAAGATATCCACTTACCATGAGGAAGGTCTAAGGTTCTAATACTAGAGCCAACAGAAATTTGTATTAAAATTTTGTTTTCGGAAGGGCCACTTTCCGGGGCGCTCTTGTTGAGGCAGCAACTAAATGGGGATACTATTTCATTGTGTCCCTTCTCGCCCATCAGGGGGTGGCAGTGAGGCATACCACGGGATGGGTATATGGATATTCTCGTGTTGACCCAACGCCCCCTTGAACTAAAAGGTGAGGGTGGAGATCAGATCAACATAAGTGCGATACCTTGATATTGCGGTCGTTACTACAACCATTGGTCATTACTTACCTGACGCTATCTATTACTTACCTATTCTATCATAGATAACTTACCTACCTATATTACTCTAAGTATTTCCTTTACTTTACAATATACAGGGTGCTCCAAAAGTTGTTCTACAATGTTCACGAGGTGATTTCTGATTTCTTGTACATTTTTGAGAATATTTCGCAGAACTTAAGGGGCTTTACATGATATACATATATGATGTAGTTGTTTTAATATCATTTGGGAAAAATTTCTGTGTTTCCTTTGTGAGTGTTTTGTACTGTCAATTTACCGTTTTTGGGCTCTTATTATTCTATTTGTATACCTACTTAAAAATGTCAAGTTTTTTTTTCAATTCAACAACCCTTAGGTATCACCATCTCAATCAGGTCTTTAGTTACAAAAAGACTGGCCAATCTTGTTTTATATTATTCTTATAATCAAGTGTTTTAACAGCACCTTGTACATTTTCTTCAGTACATTCATAAAAGATACCTATAATATCATTTTATGTAAAGTATAATTCGTGATTTCTGTAATTCTTTGCTTCTGTTTAATGTACTCTCGATATTGTTAATACCTACTTACACTTTAATTATATGTAGTAGTAGGTGGGGTCGAGAGAGAGAGAGAGAGAGAGAGAGAGAGAGAGAGAGAGAGAGAGAGAGAGAGAGAGAGAGATAGAGAGAGAGAGAGAGAGAGCTAGATAGAGAAATAATGAATGAAAGCAGCGTGTATTGGATGAGGTAGATAGCCATTAGGTAGGTGAAGCACTTATCAAACATAACTTATTAAAAGTACCTATAGAAAATACTAACCATAAATTATATAATTTAATAATTCATCTGTATAAATAATGTAAAAAGTATAAAATACTATTTTAAAAGTATAATTTTATTATGGCACTGATAAGCTCTACAAGTAAACACATAAATTACCTATCTGATGCATTAAAAGGTATAGATACAAATTATCCTACAACCGGATTGACTTAATATGGAATATAACTCAGTTTCAGCGAACATAATCTGATACACCAGGGACGGCCAAACTGGGAACCGCGGTTCCCTAGGGAACCGCGGGGTCTATTTTGGGGAACCGTGAAGAAATTTTGAGATTTTTAGATTTTTACAAGAATGTTTTTTTTGTTTTTGAAACCTAGATAAAAAAAAGAAATACTGTCATGCGAAGAATAGAAAAAATTGAGGAATATGTAGAAACCGTGCTAAAAGCTGATTTAGATAGAGCTTGAATTTTTGTCGTTGCAATTCGACGAATCTACTGATTACACAGATGTTGCTCAATTGTGCGTGTTTGTCCGTATGGTTTTTGCTGATATGTCTTCCAAAGAAGAACTGCTATCTATTATTTCTCTCAAGGACCAAACCAGAGGTAAAGATGTGTATGATGCATTCAAGGAATTTGTTTAAAAAAGTGACTTTCCCATCCACAAAATAGTGTCCATGACAACTGACGGCGCCCCATCAATGACAGAGAGACACAATGGATTCATATCATTGTGCAAAGCAGATGAAGATATGCCAACATTCAAGTCCTACCACTGTATCATTCATCAACAAGTACTTGCTTCAAAAATATTGAAAGGAAACGATGTCATGACTCCAGCGTTTAAAGCAGTGAACTCCATTCGGGCAAGTAGTTTAAAAAGACGTCAATTTCGGCTCCTTCTTGAAGAATGTGGGGCTGAGGATGGAGAGTTATTATTGCACACTGATGTACGCTGGCTCAGTCGGGCAAAGTTTCTCAAAAGATTCAGAACACTTCTTCCTCAAATAAGAGAATTTCTAAAAAATTCTGGAAAAAAAGATTATCCCCAGTTTGAAGACAAAGAGTGGTTGCTGCACCTGGCTTTTCTCTGTGATATTACAGAGATGTTGAATAATCTTAATTTAAGCTTGCAGGGGAAGGACAAAACACTGATTGACTTACTAGGAAATGTACACCACTTCAAAAACAAAATGAAACTTCTTGTGTCCTCCATCGAAAGCAAAAATCTGACAGCTTTTGTTTGCTTGAATCAGGAAATAGCAGACGAGAGCGAAGTTGATTTGGATTCATTCAAGGATCAAGGAACAAATAACCGAACTCGCAGTTGAATTTGAAAGGCGATTCAGTGATTTTCAAAAACTGGAGGACATATTGACATACATGGCTTATCCATTCAAGGAAGTAAAAATCGAAGAAATGATTAACCTTGCCCAAGAAATATCCCACCTAATGGATGGAAACTCCACAGCAATAATCGATGAAATCTTAAAAAATCAAAGGTGATATATGTAGCTGTGAAGGGGGGGGGGGGGGGGGGGAACCGCGAGCGCTTCCATTTTTCCCAGAGGGAACCGCCGCAAAAAAAGTTTGGCCACCCCTGTGATACACTAATACGAACTAGATCATAGTTCATTTCCTAGGCCAAGAAAAGTGCTAGGACTATTTGATTTGGGTCGAAGGTAGGCCAGAACTGAGATCTTACTTGCCTTGGACCTCATCACCAGGATGGATCTCCAAGGACCTTCAGGATAGCTGACACGCGAAGACTTGTGGCTCGCGTGCTGAGGGGTGACCTGAGATGATGAAACTATGCAGCGGAATCCAGAAACATTCTCAATTACTAATCTATATAGATTAGTAATTGAGTCTATTAATTAATAGATTAGTAGGTATTTGAGCGCACGATTAGGTCAGTGGTTGGGTACTCGCTTGCGATGCTGAAGGTCCCGGATTCGAACCTCAGAGCCGACAAAATTTGTATTCAAAATTTGGTTACAGTAAGGAGCACCTTCCGGTGCGCTCGTGTTGACCCAGCACCGAAATGCTGGGAAATATTAAGTCACTGCTCTCCTATCAGAGGGGAGGCATACTACAGAATGCGCAAGAAACAGCATTAACCACTGTAGCTTATGTTGCATGGATACGAAAAAAAAAAAAAAAAAAAAAAAAAAATAGGACCAAGTCGCGACCCGAATTTTATACGTACGAGTAGACTTCTGTAATTATGTTTGGATTCTGCTTTTTTTAATGGGGAAAAATATGAACAAAATCAAAGTTGCATATCTTATTAGGTATTGGGTCTATCTAGTTTGCAAATATACAGGGTGGACCAAAAAAACGTTTACACCCGTTAATGGTAGATTACTGACGACATTTCCAGGCCGGATCTGCAATCCGTTTTTTCGGATTCGCCTTCGTAACTGCACAAAGTGATTTTTTGCAACTTTCCGAAAAAGTCCGACTTTGGCTTATTCTTCAGGTCAGTACTTTTTTCCTGTTTAAGATGAGTTGATTCTGAACAATTTTGCAGAAAGCCAACAAAATTTCGATGTTTTTAGCTACACTACTTTGTTTTTTACGATTTGGTTTGTCATATTTTTTTACACCTGAACAGAAAAAAACACCCAAAAAAACTTTTTTACTAAATAAAACACTCGACATTTGTCCGAACAATTTTGGCACAGACATGGGCAAGTTTGATAAAAGTTGGCGGCCGCACCGAGGATGCTAAAAAATAATTTTACGATTTTTTATCACGTGATCTTCTGGGAAAAATTATTAGATGTTTGCCAAAATCTCTTCAAAAATCCTAAGAGTTTTCTAGCTGTAGACTGTGTAAGGGCGTCTTGTATTGTTTACAAAAATTGTTTACATTGCTTTTTTTGAATACCGCGGTCTCACATGCCTTCATCAGCCAGTTTAGGAAAATTCAAATGATAAATTTCGTGCTTCACAGATTGTCAGTGGTGTTAGCTAGATGTAGTAGTGCTAAGAGTGTTAGTCGCACGGCTGAGGTTCAATTCTCGGCGGTCAATATTATTTTAACTATCAAAAAAAGTCTGATGGAATATTTTATTAATACCTGTATCTGACCTGTTGTAACACCAACAACTTATGGTTTTTTTGGGGGAAATACCATCTGTAAATTGAGTTAAATCAGATACTATTGGTATCACAATACACATAATTATTATTCATGTAAGCCCCTGAGAGACTGCCTTGATAATGTAAGGATGGTTTTTCTTATGCTTCCCTACGAGAGAAAAAAAAAAAAAAAAAAAACTAGCGAATTTTCCAAACGAAAATAGAGCTTATGAAATAAATCCAGGTAAATATGTAGGTAGGTTCTTCTATCATAAACAATAATAATTAAATAACAAATATTTACCGATTGCTAACTCTTAAGAAGTCTTGAAAAAAAACAAGAGAATATTTTGTAAAATTAATAAACTTTTGCAGTCTTTATTATGTTTTATACTATTTTGATATAAACAAAAAGGTATTTAAAAAAACATTTTGTGTTAGTATGTTCAATGAGAAACTATTAGACGCGTACGATTAGCTCAGTGGTAAGCTAGTCCACCCGGTCCGAACGCCAGAGCCAGCAAAAAATTCGTAGTCATGAAAAATAAAAAAGTCTGTTGCCATTTTATATTTAGCCATAGTACACACTATGGATTCTCCTCACACAATTTTTTGAAACCAATGGTGACTTTAGTACCTTAATTCTAACTCAGAACTGTCCCTCTACCTTCTTGCCTTTCTCTCTCTCTCTCTCTCTCTTTCGCTCTTTGCCCCTCTCTCTCTCTCTCCCTTCTCAATTCCCTTAGAGGAAATGTCGGAAGTGGCGTCCACCTTCCTGGATGCAAAGGTTGAACCTCTTCATCATGTTCCGTCGAATGTTGCAGAAGATTCCAGGTTTTTTTGTCAGGTCATCGAATGCCAACAGGATTCTTGCTACCACATTTCGTAAACTATGTTTTTCACGTGATCCCAAATGTTCCTGTTGGCAACTGCTATGCTAGAATATGGCAACCCATATGCTAAATGCGTATCTGCTATTTCAGCATCCGAATTATAATAATGTCACTTGTACTAAAAAAACTCAAGAAGTTTAAAGATAATATTTCATAGAATGCAGAAAAATATGCTTGAAAACTATCATCGAGAAACAAACAATCATTCATTTTAGGTCAGAGCTGCAGCTCGACCCAGGTGCGTGAAGATAGCACCCGACATTGAAGCTAGAATTTTGTACCACCTACCATAATAATGTACTAATTATGTACTGTTAGGAACAACAAACCCCGAATTTTGTACTCCAACCGTAACCCCAGGAGAGCGGTTGAAACATGTCGGGTGCTAACTTCACGCTAGCACCCGACATTGAAGCTAGAATTTTGTACCACCTACCATAATAATGTACTAATTATGTACTGTTAGGAACAACAAACCCCGAATTTTGTACTCCAACCGTAACCCCAGGAGAGAGGTTGGAATATGTCGGGTGCTAACTTCACGATTTTAACCGATGGAGCTAGAATATTGTACCGCATACCAAAATAATCTCTGAATTATGTACTCCAGGAACAACAAACCCCGAATTTTGTACTCCAACCGTAACGCCAGGAGAGAGGTTTTAACATCGAAAAACCCACCCCCCGCCTCGCCTATTGAAACGCAAATCACATACAGAACTACATGGAACCCCGCGCCTCACCTCTTCCATTGCAACGCAGCGATGGGAGCAGAAGTGTGGGGGGACTTCACGTTGTCGGTGCACGTATTAAACCATAGGTTCTCAAACAGTGGTACTCGGGACAATTTCAGGTGCACAAAATTGTACCTACTACACTTTGTTACCATTTAGGTACATGTGCGAATTTGGCTTTTCTCAAATGATGTATTTGAAAAACAAGTATAGGAGTAAGTTAGATGTGTCCTCTGACATTCGCGTTAAAATAAGTAACATTTACCCTGATATTGATGCAATTGTTTCGGAGAAGAGTAGGTAATCTCACAGAATGTAGATAGGGTAGACCTTTCCATTTTTTTTGTCGCAGATAACTCAGATGCAGGCGTTGCTGACGAAGATAAACAATCGTTAAATTTATTGATGTGACGTTTATAAGCTCACATTACTTTGGTAGGTATGTACCTACCTTATTTTTTAACGTCAGCTTCTTTGTGGAATTGTGTTAAGTACAAGGGCGTAGGCAGCATTTGCGTTAGGTAGGGGCAGTTTCCGGCCGGAGCAGGGGGGGGGGGGGCGTCCAGCAACTCCGAACAAAAAGGTTTAGTATAAAGAAGGTATACCAGATATTTTATAACTACTTACGTTTTTGTGGTTGCCAGATTGAGTTTTTTCCCAAATTGGGAAAAAAAAATTAAAGCCGTATTTTGGGGAAATTCTTCAGAGGAACAGATGGGACTTGTAACCTAGGGCAGCCTTACCTAACCTTTTTTTATATCTGAGCGCACGGCAGTGCGCCAGGCCGAGTTCCAGCAAGCACGGCAGTGTATCTTTACACGAACCGATTCACCCGGTTTTTCACACCTCATATCTTCGGTTCAACTGATCATAGAGATATAAAACAGAGATTGTCCTAATATCATTAAAAAGACATTAAAAATTTAAAGACTCTATGCAAAAAACTTTCAGAAGAATGTAATTTTGAAATTTGCGATTTTGATACTGACTGACTGACAGATCATCAAAATTATGAGGCACTTCCCGACTACCTAGAAAGCTGAAATTTGCATGATGGTAGGGTTTATTGTAAAAGTACAGGGAAAAATCTGAAAACCAAAACTTTCGCATTTATCATTCTGTTAAACGGTGTCGTTTTAGGGAGGAAATATAATATAAAAAGATTATGGATCTAAATTATGAAGCACTTCCTGACTACCTAGAAAGCTGAAATTTTGCATGGTGGTAGGGTTTATTGTAAAAGTACAGGGAAAAATCTAAAAAAGTTCTGAAAACTGTTAAACGGTGTCGTTTTAGGGAGAAAGTATACTATATTAGTATATAAATTATGAGGCACTTCCCTACTACCTAAAAAGCTGAAATTTTGCATGATGGTAGGGTTTATTGTAAAAGTACAGGGAAAAATCTGAAAACCGGCACTTTCGCACTATTTCTGCTGTTAAACTGTGTTATTTTAGGGAGAAAGTATACTCGACTATGCATAAAATTATAAGGCACTTCCCTACTACCTACATAGATGAAATTTTGTATGGTGCTAGCGTTCATTGTAAAAGTACAGGTAAAAATCTGAAAACCGAACTTTCGCACTTATCATGCTGTTAAACGGTGTTATTTAGAGAAGAAATATGCTCGATTATGGTATATAAATTATGAGGTACTTCCCTACTACCTACAAAGCTGACATTTTGCATGGTGCTAGGGTTTACTGTAAAAATACAGGAAAAAATCTGAAAACCGGCACTTTCGCAATGTTTCTGCTGTTAAACGGTGTCGTTTTAGGGAGCATAATAAAGTGAAGAATCCTAAAAAAATTAATAAAAAGTAATGAAACGTGCTGTGAAACGAACCATTTACAAAAAGTAATGATATCCACCAAAAAACTACCGTTAAAAAAAGGGCCAAGTTCCAGAACTCCTATCCAAAAAGGTTTCGCCAGTGAATGCAGTGATATCTTGTTTGCGGCCAAGTTATCTTGGTACTAAATTATTTATTTTGTTAAAACCCGTTTTCTGAGTTCCTCATTTTGTATGTTTTTAACTGCAAACTGTCCTCTAACTTGGCCAGTTTTATGCCATCTGTTGTATGGAATATTACGACTATATGTATAGGTACAGAATAACAATATAACCATCACAAGGAGCGACACTGCAGTTTTTTACTTTCCTTATATTTAAATGGGTTTTTTTTCAATATCTTTTGGAGCCCCTTCACAAATTGCATACTCATTAAGCATTTTTAGGTAGGAGCACCTGCTCCTACCTGCTCCACGCTGCCTACGCCCTTGGTTAAGTATGATATTATGTAATAAGTAATAAGTTATCATATTTGTGCTATTCGGTTGGCAACAGCGCCTCGAAGTGATAACACACAAAATTAGAGCTCTTCAATTTTTCAATTAAAAAAGTAGTTTTAAGTGCTAATTTGGAACAGTATTCTCATTATAAGTGAAGTTTTAAGTGTTTTAAGTATCAAGGATTAATCAAATCAAGAAAAGCTGATTGGTATGTAGACGAAATTTCAATATTTAACATAGTCATTCACACAAAGAAAAATCCATCAAATGATTGTGAACGCTAACTCGGACTCGATTAGAAAGAGACGGAGACATTGTGCGTGAGAGAGAGAAGATAGATTCTCAAAGCTCGAGGTGATAATCAGGTGGAGGGGGTACCTCTAGTATCTCTACTATCACTCAGATCACCACCGCGCAGAGATAAGAATACCAGTTATTATTTGAAATATTTCAAGTGTTGCCAATAGGATTTCTAGATATTTTACCGTGACGGTTACAAAGTAATAACGGCAATAGTTCCGGCCATCACGAGAAGACGCCTGGTAATTTGGTAGAATACTTCCCGTAATACATATTTGTAATTATGCAATGTGCTGTGGACTACAATATAGATAATCTAATCTAAATAAAGTAAAACCTCTCTGGTAGAAAAAAAAAAAAGTTAATCAACAAAAAACTCAAAATGGACAGAGATGAAATGAGGTCACTCCTGGGAGATTTCAAGACCACTCTATTGAATGATATTAAAGAAGAAATCAAGGCGAATGTGTGTAGTCAAATTATGCCAATGGTCACAAAAATTAATGAAATAGAGGAAAAAGTAGAATATCACAATACAAAAATCTATAATTTTGATAGTGAGAGACGGAAAAGAAATCTCATATTATACAAGGTTGAAGAAACCGTGGGAGAAAATTACAAGACCCTAGAAGAAATTGTCTTGAATATTTTCAATAATGTTCTTCAAGTTTCATGCAGAAATGAGGATCTAGATTTTATTTCAAGAATTGGAAATAATAAAATCAAAAATCGTCCAATTTTAGTAAAAATGGTCACTTTTAGAAAAAAGCTGGATCTATTAAGAAACAGAATAAATCTCAAAAATTCAAACATTGGCTTAGATGAAGATTATACGGTCGAAGTGAGAGCCAAGAGAAAACAGCTTATTCCAGAATTATTAGCCTTGCGAGCTCAAGGAAAAAAAGCGGAACTCAGACATGATCGAATCATAATCAAGGAAGAAAGAATTGGAGCGAGTGCATCATTCCAGGTACCAACTACAAGTAATGCTACGCTTCAAGCGAAAAACAAGCGAATGTTACTGTCACCTCCGGATATAACCCACAGTCCATCTTTTAAGAAGTTTGCTGTACCCGGGAACACAAATAATGCCACAGCCCTGACTCAAGTTCCTGCCGATCTCCACCTTAATCAGGGAGGAGGCTCTCAAGTCATGGGCCAGGGAGGAGGAACTCAATTCATGGGCCAGAGAGGAGGAACTCAAGTCATGGGACAGGAAGAAGGAACTCAAGTCATGGGCCAGGGAGGAGGAACTCAAGTCATGGGCCAAGGAGGAGGAACTCAGTCTGTGGATCATGGCCAAGGAGGAGGAACTCAAGCTGTGGACGAAAGCATGGAACATCAGCCGGGACTAAACAGCTCTGATTCATCATTTAACTCGTTTGATGAAACTATCCCTAAATAGCAATCACTCCAAGTTACATTCTGGAATGTTCAGGGCTATAAGAATTTTTTAGAATTAGATAAGTCTCAACAGGACCAATTTTTATCCCATCAAATCATATGTCTTACTGAAACTTGGCAGTTAGTAGAACCTACACTACCTTTCTGGTTAAAAAATTCTCATTCACATGTTCATAGTCTGGCTCACAGAACAGGGGAGAGAGGAAGAGGAAGTGGAGGTATTTCAATTTTTCTAGAAAAAAGTTTAAAATATAAAATTATAATTATAGAACATTCTTATATTTTTTTAGAGGTAAAGATAATAAATAAAACAATCATAGTAGGTTGCCTTTATATAAGGCCTGATATTGATATAACTAACCTTTTCGAAAATCTTTCAGTCTCTTTATCAGAATATTTAGAAGCTGACATGAAAATTCTTCTTGGGGGAGACATGAACTGTCACATTGGCGAATTAGGTACCCTTGACGAAGAACTAACAACCGGGACAACATTGTTTCCTACACGTGAGTCATTACATGTTAAAGTTAATAGGAGAGGAGAAGATTTATTATCGAGCACCGATAGCTTAGGTCTTGTGGTTTTGAACGGCAGAACAGTTGGAGATGCTCCTGGTCAATATACTTTTATTGATACGAGGTTTAGTAATTGCACAGGAGAATATTTTGACAGTAGCATCTTAGATCTGGTTTTCTGTTCCGTTTCAATGCTAACCGACATTTGCAAGTTGAAAGTGCAGGATAATACTCATCTCAGCGATCACCTACCGGTCACTTGTACACTTAATATTGAGTTTCCAATCCCAGATAAGAGAAAAGGTTTCTTTTTAAAATGGAAAAAAGTGAAGCAAGAAAGTTTTGACAAAACATTATTGACTAAGTTAAATGAACTTGAATTTGATAAGTTATTCACGAGGTGTGAACAGGATACGGTTAACATATTGAATGAACATCTCAGAAAAAGTATTTTATCTTCAGCTCAGGAAAATGAATTATTAGTAAACAAAAAATGGAAAATTACAAAAAATGCACAGTGGTTTAACCTAGAGTTGAAAGAATGTAGGTACATGATGAGGAAGTATTTTAGAGCATGGAAACGGTATAAACGTAATAATTTGTTTAATAAATATGCAGACAAGAAAAAAGAGTACAGAAATCTAACAAATAAATTCAAAAAAGAGTACAGAGAAAAAAACAAACTAAAAATACAGAATGTAAAAAATGTATCTGAGTTTTGGGATACTATTAAAAAATTCAAAAAGAAATCTAACCATGTAGTTTGTGAAATATCTAAACAGGTCTGGTTTGATCACTTTACAAGATTATATCAAAGGGAAAATCCCAGACTAGAATTATTAATATGTGACGTAGGTAGGGAAAAATCGGACGGTCCTATTACAACAAATGAAGTCAAAAATATTTTAGGAAAATAAAAAATAATAAAGCTTGCGGTCCGGATATTATTCCCAATGAAGTTTACAAATACTTGAGCAACACAGAATACATAATCAGTCTGTTTAACTACATCTTAGATTACGAAGTAATACCACCTGAATGGAGCAATAGTGAAATTTTTTGTCTTTTTAAAAAAGGAGATAAATCAGACCCGGGCAACTACAGGGGCATAGGTCTACTGAACTCTATCAGAAAAATTTTCACTCAAATTTTGTCAAATAGAATTTATGAATGGGCCGAATCCAACAATGTCATACCAGAAGAACAGGCAGGATTCCGGAGAGGAAGGGGTTGTCTGGACCATATATTTACTTTAACCAGTCTCATCCAAATTCAACTAAAATTTCCAAAGCAAAAGTTATATGCATGTTTCGTGGACATCCGGTTCGCTTTCGACTGTACTAATCACTATTTACTCTGGCAAAAACTGAGAAATCTGGGATTATCTGGAAAACTCACTAGAATAATTAGACGACTGTATGAAGGGGCAACTTGTAGAGTAAGAGTGGACCTTGAGGACAACTTAACCGACGAAATTCTAGTAACTAAAGGCACGATCCAAGGTGACAACGCGTCGCCGGTCCTCTTCTTGCTCTTCATATCGGACATAGTGCAGTTCTTAAGAGAGAAGGGATTTACTGGAATACAACTTACAGACACGGTAGACATTATGATATTATTATACGCGGACGATATGGTTTTACTGAGTCACAGCAAAATTGATTTACAAAGAAAAATTAACGGTCTTAAAGAGTATTGCGATCAAAATGATCTTCAACTAAACACACAGAAAACAAAAGTAGTCATATTCCGAAAAAGTGGAAGATTATCAAAACATGATAAATTTGCGTACGAAGGAAAAGAGTTGGAAATAGTTCGTGATTTTGTATATTTGGGAGTCAAATTTTCTAGTTCTGGCGTCTTCAGAAATCATATGGAACAAGCTATGTCTAAATCTAAGGTTGCCCTAGCTAATATTAGAAATATAATGGTCAACTCTAAAATGGACTCATGGGAGAGCAGATTGTATCTTTATGAGGCCATAGTTAAGGTAACACTTCTATACGCAGGCGAAGTTTGGGCTCTTAGGTATTATGAGGAAATAGAGAGAACTCAAGTCCAGTTTTTTAAAACAATCCTCCTAGCCAAATACAATACCCCAAATCATTACATCAGGATGGAAACTGGAGTCCTACCTCTTTGGCACTCAGTCCTGAAAATGTCTTTACGCTGGCTAGAGAAAACTAAAAATATGCCAGAAAATAGATTTCCTAATATGTGTCTTAAAAAACTGTTGAGAATGGAAACAAGCTCCTCGAATAACCTCAAGTTCAATTGGGTATCTCAGATAAAAGCTTTGTTACGTATGAGTGGTGCTGATGATAATATTACCATGCAAAACCAACTCAACATTGATGAAATTTTAAAAAATTCTGAGGGGAAATGTTTTCGGGATGATAAGACCAGAGTTTTGGCTTCTACATATAATGACCACTATAAACACATCACATCCCAAAGTTCAAATTCTGTCGGCTTTGTAGAAAAGTACCTTCAGTTTAATGTACCTATAGAAAGAACAAGAGTGATATGTCAACTAAGAATGTCAGGGGACACAATCTGTTTTTTTGTCAATGGCGAAAAAAAATTCTGGAATACAACAGAATTATGCAGTATTTGTAATCTAAACGCTCAAGAAAATTTAGAACATATCCTTTTAGTATGCCCACATTACAACGAAATAAGGAATTCATTTTTAGGCAATATTTTGAATAACTTTGATCAGTCGGTAAATAATGAATCAAAACTGAAAAAAATTCTCACTATTACAGATATTAAACACATGAACAATGTTTATTACTACATAAAGAATCTGTTAAAGAGACGATCTTTTTTAAGAAACGAATAGTCTTTGTATTTAATGTATGAGTATAGTGATTCTGGGTGAATTGGGTGACTAAATGTAAAAAAAAACTTTCACTCTTACTAGCGAATTTTTTTAGTAACCTCTTGGAGAAAAAAAAAAAAAAAAAATACTCGCCTCATATAAATATAATAAATGAAAGAACTGTCACTTGGCTCACTTAGGTTTGTAAACATCCATACATACATAAGTATACTGTATTATTTATATACTTATAATAAAATTATAAAATTCATTCATAATTCTTTTTCCGCGAATATTAATAAAATTATGTTTGCAAAATTCTTGTATCATTGTATACTATTGATTTGTTATCACATTTTTATCAACATAAAAAATAATTTGTATAATTCTTTTGTCAACCTTTGTAATAATGTTTCACATTAATACAACCAAATTTATTATTCTATTCTATTCTATTCTATTTGTGCTATTCACTTTCGTGATGTCACAACTACTCAAACTCGCTTTACTCAATCTATGCTGAAATCGGGACTTGAACCACCGAACTCCAGGTTACAAGTCCGCCGCCTTATCGGTAATAACATAATGTCATACTCTGTATACCTATTACTGTTTACTTTTATAATAAATCATAAATCGCTTCTGAAATTTTCAATTTTATATTTTCCTTTTTCCTAACAAACGGAACACTGTGAACACAGATTTTCCAAACGTCGTGGGTTCGAATCCAAGTGAGGACATGACAAGATACCTTCTGTTTGGAATTCTTATTACATGATCGTGACTTGCTGCTGGGAAAATGAGACTTTAATAGTTCTAATTCGGCAGTATAAACAAGCCGATATTATTGTTATTATTTATATAATTACATGCTATGATTAAGTAGTAGTCAAGGTGGCAGAGTGAGTTAGCGCGCTAGGCCAATACGCACGGTGACCTGGGTTCGATTCCCAGCGAGGTAGGATTTTTTCTGCTCTGTACTTAGATGTTCGGGGTCCACTCATATATATTACCTCGTGAGGAAAAATGTGTAGCTCTTTTGATGTGAAACAGCGACCAGTGGCGGAATTATAGGCAAAAATTGTACAAGATATTGTATATTAAAGTGGTATAGTCCTATAATTCAGCGCTACCCACCAAGTTGTGACGTATAATATATTTCAGGAACATTAAACTCCAAATTGCCAGCGTGGCATCGCTGGCGCGTTGAATGCACCAGTTCTCTCAGGATCACCGAGGTTAAGCAACGTTTAGCGAGGTAAACGTTGTTTAACGTTGCTTAACACATTAATCTCACCCAACCCAGGCTGGGTGAGGTTAATGTGGGTAGCAGGTTTGTGAGTTTCCTACGAATGGAGGGTAACACCCCCGTCGTGATATGACCATGCAATGCAGTTGTAGGGCAAGTTCAAAAAATACTTGGAACTTTGTACATGTTGGTCCGGCGTGAAGTTGGCACCCGATAGAGAGTGATAGAGAGACACAGAGAGAGAGAGAGAGAGAGAGAGAGAGAGAGAGGGAGAGAGGGAGAGAGGGAGAGAGAGAGAGAAAGAGAAAGAGAAAGAGAAAGACAGAGAGAGGTAGAGAGAAAGAGTGATAGAGAGAGAGAGAGAGAGAGAAGAGAGAAAGAGAGATAGGGAGAAGAGAGAGACAGAATAGAGGTGACAGAGAGAGGTGAGAGAGAGAAGAGAAAGATAGAAGAGTGAGAGAGAGAGAGAGAGAAAGAGAAATAGAGACAGAAAGAGATTTGATTTGATTTGATTTGATAATAATATAAATTGTTGTATTGGTTTTTTTTTTTACATCATATAATTCCCCTAAGCTAAGAGCTAACTTAAAATGGGGAATCTCTCTTCCCAAATTATTTATAAAAAATACAATAGATAACATAGATTACAGATAACTACATATTTATAGGTGCTATTTTATCATCGTAATTTTGTTATTGCATTAATTGTATAGCCAGTCTTATACCTACTCATAATCTGATGGTGTAAGTTATGAAAATATGTTTTCTAATAGTAAAACCAGTTGAATTGAACTTGCATAATGTATAACAAAAAGTCGCCCGCATCAACCTCAACCAATACAGGCCACCCCCGCGTCATACAACATACTAATCATCTTAATATATAAATGTCAAAGACACTCACTGACCACTGACCACTGACCACTGACTGATCATCGCTCTACAGCCCAAACCGTAAGTCCTAGGAAGCTGAAATTTGGTAGGTAGCTTTGTCTCATAGTCTAGATGTGCAATAAGACGGGATTTTTCGAAATTCCCACTACAACACCTGCCAATGGCAAAAAAGGATTTTTTGCTTTCATGGCCATGCCTCGGCCCGCCCGCTAGTTTTATAATAATCTTGCTAGTTTTAAAATAATCATCTACTTATGATAAAAGATACTAAAGTAGTGTAACTATATGTTTACATACAGTGCCGGATTACCCATATGGCGGATTTGGCAGATGCCAAGGGCCCCGCGCTTTAGGGGGCCCCGCGCTTGAGCAGCTTACACTAGATAATATGAGTTTTTCAAAAGCTTACACTAGGTATTTTTGGATAATGAGTAAGAAGAAGAAGAAATAAAAGGGGAAAAAACACACACTCACAGCAAAGTACATAAATTGAAAGAAAAGCGCGGGGCCCCCTATTACTATCTACTCCTCGAATCAACCACATGGACACCGCGTTGCGGGCAGCTTACACAAATTATAACTGTTTTTGAATGACCTTCAAGTCGGTTTTTCTGGATTTTAATATTAAATAAAATCATAGTTGAGCAAAATATTAAAAGAAAAACTACGGGGCCCCCCTTGAAATCGACCACATACATGAAAATAGGTAGATCTCTATACCTATTGCCTGCGGCTCTTCATATAATATAAATATTATATAATAATTACTCGTATTTGAAAAGAATAATAGGTATTGACGGACGTGATTATCGCCTTCGGTAATCTCTGCCATCAAACCCATAATGTGTCTTCTGAGTGCTCAGTGATCGGCTTTATCGACATCTTAACCAATGATCTTCATTATAGTCGCCTGCGACGTTTTTAATGTTTTTTTTTTTCAAGATATCTTTTTGTATCTATTTTCCGAGTACTTTACCCCATAACTTTGCAAAAATTTCGCCTGCGGCGCCGTCAAATTTATTTATCATGATGTGTTGGATTTTTTTTTTCAAGACGTACATTTCTAGTATTATTAAAAGAAAAAAAGTCTTTAGGCATTTTCGAAGTACTTTTTGAGAGTTTGGCATTATTTTGGCCAGTGACCTTTTAAAAAAAGTAGCATTAAACCCCCGTCGTGATATGACCATGGCAGTTGAAAGCGACGTTAAACCCCACTTAAAAAAAAAAAAAATCTTAGTAATCGATGATCTACTTTCTACACATCTTACCCAATGACATCTTTCTACACATATTCTTTTCATAATATATATTTAGATATTTCTACTATTACTCGGAAAAAATGTTGCCTTCGGTGTTATAAACGGCCTTTTGGATACTATTATGGATTGGTGCTCAGGACACTTGGCTTAGGTTTCATGGTTCTAAAAATAGTATTTTAAAAAAAACTCAGTACAATTTTGGGGCCCCGCGCCTTGAAAATGCCAAGGGCCCCGCGCAGCCTTAATCCGGCACTGTTTACATATGATATGAAATAAAACAAAATAATACTGGACCTCATCTCTTTGCTACTAATTAGGTAATACCTACCAATATAAAATACCTCAATACTCGTATGTAATAAATCCATTATAATGTATTGCATACATTATATTGTATAGGCAAAATTAAGAAGTTCAATGATATTTTTATCCTGTTTTTATACCACACAATTATAATTTTAATATTAAATAGCTGTCTAATGTGCTCACTTAGCTAAAATACTAAGTTTTATTTTTTCTTTTATTTTGTTTTTATCTTTTTCTTCTAAAAATGGCTGACAGTAATCATTCAGAAGCCTGGGAATACAATAATCTAGCCTCCTGTTTCCATATCTTATTGTGTTAACTCTGATGCGCCTGAAGGCCTGATGCCTCAGAGTGTATGGCTGATAAGTAAGCTGTCGAAATGATTTTTCAAAAAAGTTGGAATAAATTAGTGTAAATTTTGATAGTTCATCTGGGGTTAGGCAGTCGACATTTGATTGGTGGAGTAAAAGTTTCCTTATTTGCTTCTGTTGAGTGATCAAAGGGTTCGAGGTTCGAGATGTATTGCGGAGCATAGGTATATAAGGTGACCCCATATCTCAAGACAGAATCAATTAAGGAAAAGTATATAATTTTTTTAGTAGTCAGAGGGAGAGATTGGGCGTTTATTTTATTCAATTTATAGAGAAGAGAGAGAGAGAGAGAGAGAGAGAGAGAGAGAGAGAGAGAGAGAGAGAGAGAGATAGAGAAATAGAGATAGAAAGATAGAAGAGAGAGAGAGAGAGAAAGAGAATTTGAATTTGAATTTGAAATAAAACTTTATTTATTGAATATATTTAGATTTACAATTACTATAACACCTCCTAAGCTAAATTTAACTTATTTGGAGGTGGGCTCTTCTCCTTAAAAATGTACATATTATTTGCCTCTTTTAGTCTACTCAGCTAGTGAGCATATATTTTATAATAACCAAAATACAATAATAACATGTAAGCAAGTAATTTAATTTAAAAAATAAAAATAGGGACAATATAGAAATAAAATAATAAAAGAAATAATAATAAGAAATAAGTAGGTAATTAAAACATAGTAAAAAAAATATATATAGTACAAAGCATGTAATTAAGTGATTAATGATGGTAAGAAAATAAATAAGAAAATAAATAAGAAATAAGTAAGAAAATAAATCATAGTAACGTTATATAGAATTTAAAAAATAACTATAACAATAAATAAGCAAGTAACTAAGTAGGTAAAAAAAACATAATAACAAAAATATACATAGTACAAAACATGTAATTAAGTGATTAATGATGGTAAAAATTATGACAGCATATAAATTAAAATAATAAGTAATGCAAGTAAATATTGAATTCAATATATGACTTTCTGCCACCCAACCTTCTACTCAATTTGCATATTGTACTTATATCTCAGATTATTGATATTTAAGAATACTAAGTTTAGTTTTCTTTTTCGAAATAGAAAAAGAAAACTAAACTTAGTTTTCTTTTTCTATTTCGATAGAAATAGAAATAGAAATAGAAAGAGAGAAGAGAGTGAGAGAGAGAAAGAGAGAAAGAGATATAGAAAGAGAGAGAGAGAAAGAGAGATAGAGAGAGATAGAAAGAGAGAGAGAGAGAGAGAGAAAGAGAGAAGAGAGAGAGAAAGAGAAATAGAGAGAGAAAGAGAAATAGAGATAGAAAGAGAGAAGAGAGAGATAGAGAGAAAGAGAAATGGAAAGAGAGAAGAGAGAGAGAGAGAAAGAGAGATAGAAAGAGAGAGAGAAAGAGAGATAGAAAGAGAGAAGAGAGAGAGAAAGTGAAATAGAGAGAGAAAGAGAAATAGAGATAGAAAGAGAGAAGAGAGAGGGAGAGAAAGAAAAATAGAGATAGAAAGAGAGAAGAGAGAGAGAGAAAGAGGGATAGAAAGATAGAAGAGAGAGAGAGAGATAGAGAGATAGAAAGAGAGAAGAGAGAAAGAGAGAGAAAGAGAGTAGAGATAGAAAGAGAAAAGAGAGGGATAGAGAGAAAGAGAGATAGAAAGATAGAAGAGAGAGAGAGAAAGAAAGAGAGAAGAGAGAGAGAGAGAAAGAGAAATAGAGATAGAAAGAGAGAAGAGAGAGATAGAGAGAAAGAGAGATAGAAAGAGAGAAGAGAGAGAGAAATAGAAACAGATAGAAAGAGAGAGACAGAGAGAGAGAGAGATAGGCAGATTCACTCAGATTCTGCAGTTTTTTTAAGTTTTTTAATGTTAACTTTTAGCGTTAATAAATTGCAGAATAATGGGAAATGTCATGTCCAATCCTCAGTTTGATTTCTGTGCTTGAGACTCCTTTCCTGGCAAATGATTTCCAGTTTATAAGAACTTGGCATTCATTTGATATTTTTTTTTTTAAATACTTTTTCATCATTTATTTTTTTTTAAAACATATAACAATTATCAAGCACAGAAACATAACTTAAATAAAATAATCAAGCTCGCCGGGAGGCGAGCGCTCGTCAAGTAGCGCCAGCCCACCGGCCTATATTAACACGAAACAGAGTTTATATGTATTTTGTTTTATTGTTTTCGCCCACTTCCCGCTAACTTTTATCACTTTTTATTTCAAATTCGTAATGAGACGCGAAAATAGATCGTGTTTCACGAAAGCGCGAGGTTCCTACGTACAGTTAAAGTCGTTTTCTGGCCACGCCGAAAATCTTGAGTTTCATGAAAATATTCATACAGGTTTTTTTTTTCTTCAGACCAATTTTCTGTCAAGGGTACAGCAATGTGCGCTTGTCGTGGAAAGACGTGAGCTACGTTTTTGGATAGGGAATTTTTATTTCTGCATACCTTTTATAGTTTCAAGTATTTATTTTTTATAGGATAGGAGATATAGCCTTCTAAAATAAAACCGGAAAGTTGCACAGAGCCGCCCTGGTTATCTTGGAGCTGCGATTCTGGTATTTTTCGAAAGGCCTTACCATAGGAAAAAATATAAAAATATAACCAAAGTATTACACTGGACTAAACTTGAGTTAGGGCCTTTGAAAGGTATACTTATTTTGGAGCCCAGAGCCGTCTATTGTTATCCTAGAGATGTATTTCTGGTGTTTTTAGAAAGGTCTAGTCAAAGGGAATAAGATCACTTCATTTCAGATGGTTGAAACAAGTAGAAAAGTCTTTAAAGCCCTCTAAAGGAATATCTATAATGAACCCTGGAGCCACGCCTAGTTATCCCAAGTTGATGACTGAAGGTTCTTTCTACAGATCTAATTACGCAGAATTATAATACGATGTAAATAAAATTTTAGAAAAATCAGCGACAGTGTGAGACATAAAAAGAAAAAAACTGAATTTAGATTTATGAGAGTAACAAAAAATCTTCGCCTCACATACAACTTAAAATATGGGTGGAATATAATCGTCTTTGCTTCATCCAAGCTGCCAGCAGACTGTTTTATCAGAATAGGAATAATAACGTCCTCTAAATTCGTTCAAAGATTTCTACATCACGATAATATTATCATAACAATCATAATTATATTTCAGAGGTAAAACATTTCTTCAAACTCACTACTGAGAGGAAGCGTGCCTCTGATATTATTAGAAAAGTATAAATATTGGCCAGTAAGAGGCAGAATATTGATTAATGTAGATCAAAATAAATATTACAATAAAATAATGATAAAATGATATTAGTCGACGATCACAGAGTAGTCTCTGTGATCGTCGACTGGTGCAGGTAAAACACAAACTTTGCAAGGTGACCTGGGTTCGAATCCCGGCTAGGTAGAATTTTTACTCTGTACTTTGGATGGCCGGTTTTCTTTTATATCTCGTGAGAAAAAAAACAGTACTTACTAGTTTGAGTCAACCTCCTATGACGGTTTAACTTCGAATGAAGTGAGTATGGTTTAACTCGATCAACATTGATATGTCACAATCTAACTATCGGTCTACCTATACTATGTATGTAACGTGATATAAGTTGCATATTTTGTCCAATCGAGCTGAAATTTTCAGGGTATGTTTCATGGATACATGTTTGCCTATTAATTAATAATTATTAAATTTATATCTAACCAGCCTCCGTGGCTTAATGATTGTGACTACTGCCCGAAGTCCAGAGTTCCCGAGTTCAACTCTCGGTTGGGGCAGACTTTTCGACGAAAATTCTGTTTCATCCAAACACGTGAGGCTCGCATTTCCGGCCCTACCCACTCTTAGTGAGGTTAATGTGGGTAGCTGGTACGATTCCCAGCGAATGGAGGGTAAAACCCCCGTCCTGACTATCTCAGTCAGGACGTTAAAACCAAATAGAATCAACTGGTCACAATAAATCTAATTTGGTCGCAGTGTTAATTGTAAGGGTTTCATTGGAAACCCCTAATTTATTGAAACACTAGCGGTTTACACCCACCGCTTCGCCAGCCCATCACACACACAACACACCACACCACACCACCACACACATCACACATCATACACTCACATCACACAAAAACACACACCACACACACACACCACACCACACAATCACACCACACACTCACACCACACACTCACACCATACACTCACACCACACACTCACACCCACACACACACACACACACACACACCACACCACACCACACCACCACACACAACACACACACACATCATACACTCACATCACACAAAAACACACACGACACATACCACACCAAACCACACCACACACACACACACACACACAACACACACATACCACATTCACACCACACCGCACAGAAAAGTAAAAATGTGAGAAAAAAATTGTGTCACAATCCAGTTTTTGTCCTTACCCGGCATAGCTCAAGAAGGGCTCATCAGAATTTTGAGATCGATATGTCAAAAGAAAGCTCAGACCCTTGCCTAAAACTTTCTCACTTTGAGTTGATATGTCACTTCAAATTAAAAAAAAATGTCATTTAGGTCGCAATATTTTACGTGTTACCCATCCATTTTTTTACCTTACCTGGCGTAGCTCAAGAACGGCTCATCAGAAATTCGCGATCGATATGTCAATTGAAAGCTCAAACCCTTGCTTAAAACTTTCTGGCTTTGAATTGATAGGTCGTTGCGACAAATTTCGAGAAAAAATGTCATTTAGGTCTAAAAACGTAAAAAAAAATGTGTCGCCCTTCCAAGTTTTATGACTCGTAATTACTCGAATCCACTATTCCATTTACATCCGCTCTCAGAATCTCAAAAACCAAGTACAAAAGAACCTGGGTAAATACTCGGTACTTTTATGTAATCGATTACTGAAGTACCGGTTCTATGAAATACTCGGTATTACCCATCTCTAATTATTGCCAACAATACTGAAACGGGGTAAAAATTCTGTTAGTGAATCTAGCAGTGGGTTTCAAAATTTGAAAAGATCCAGAAAATTGCTCAGCGCTATTTAGTGTCACTGAAAGGATCACACTTGTTATCTCAAGATTTCTCCTCTCTTCCGAAAGTACTTTAAATTTTCTCTCAGCATCTTTCTAAAGTTTGTTTTTTGTTTGCGGGGCTTGATGGAAAAAGGGCGTAAGTCGATTTACGCCCTTTTTGCATCACCGATTGAGGAGAATCAATTAAATCAAAAAGTAGTGATATCCCCCAAAAAACACTTCGTGTAAAAATAGTCGTCAAGTGTTGGAATAGTTAAAAAGAACTGATATCAAAAACGTCAATTTTCTATGTTTCAAGGAATTATTTTTCACGTAATTAGTCACACAACAAAATAATACTCTTGAAAGAACCATGTTGTATAGTTACAGAACCACGTCCTTGACTACTGCACACTGTTTTGTTAGCAGATTACTACACATAAATTTCAGAACAAAACAGTGTGCAGTAGTCAAGGACGTGGTTCTGTAACTATACAACATGGTTCTTTCAAGAGTATTATTTTGTTGTGTGACTAATTACGTGAAAAATAATTCCTTGAAACATAGAAAATTGACGTTTTTGATATCAGTTCTTTTTAACTATTCCAACACTTGACGACTATTTTTACACGAAGTGTTTTTTGGGGGATATTATATACATAGATAAAATGCTTAAAATTGTTTTTTTGTTATTGAAATTGTAGTAGAAGAGACCCGAAGTGCGCAAGCATGTGTTGGGTCTCTTAATCTGATATCAGTCCCTTTTTAGACAATTGTTTTAAGGTAATTGTTTTTGAAGGATTTTAATTTTCTTGGTGTTTTTTGCACACGAAGTGTATTTTTGGGGATACAATATACAACACTGACTAGACAATGACTTAACTCAAACTGCCCAACAAACAAAGACACGAATACAAATTAAATGTATCTTCCTGTGGTTAAATTAGCAGGAACAACATGATCACAGAAAACACACAGGATGATAACAAAAAAAAGTCAAAAACAGGGAGGCGGATAAGTCAAAAACAGGGACCGCTCTCCCAAATAAAGCTAGATAAACCTTATCTAGCAACCGTAAAGTTGCAATTATTATTATTTGCTACAGAGGACTTTACCACTTTAATATACAATATCTTGAACGATTTTTTTGCCTATAATTACGCCACCAGTCGCTGTTTCACATCAAAAGAGCTACACATTTTTCCTCACGAGGTAATATATATGAGTGGACCCCGAACATCTAAGTACAGAGCAGAAAAAATCCTACCTCGCTGGGAATCGAACCCAGGTCACCGTGCGTATTGGCCTAGCGCGCTAACTCACTCTGCCACCTTGACTACTACTTAATCATAGCATGTAATTATATATATTTCCCTTGCCATTTTCCCTTATCAGTGGTAACTGGTGGGGTCGGCCCTTCTAGTACGCAGATGGTATACTCTTCTATCTGGAATATCGGCTTCAGTTAGATTACTTCTTTTCAGTCTTTGTTCTTGCTGGCGTATCCACGTGTGTCTCGGTCGACCTCTTTTCTTTTCTTGTTGGTGTGCAAAAGATAGATTCATTGCTTGAACTACCATGTGGTCTGCAGGTCTTCTTTTAACATGGCCATACCACCGTAAATGTTTTTCTTCCATCTTGTCTGCAATGTCTGCGACTCCCAGGCTTCCACGAATATATCTGTTTCTGATTCTGTCCTTGAGTGTTACTCCTGCTGCCATTCTCAACATACGCATTTCCGTTGTTTGCATTTTCTTGATGTAAGTGTCATACGTTGTCCAACATTCTGTTCCATATGTCAAAGCGGGTCTTATTACAGTTTTATATATTTTACCTTTTAGTTTTATCGGCATCTTTTTATCACAGAGGAAACCACTTAGAGATCTAAATTTAAGCCATCCATTTTGTACTCTGCTAATGACATCTGATAAGCATATACCATCATTGCTGATTATCGAACCTAGATATTTAAATCTTTCACATGTTGGTAGTTCTTCTCCTTCCATTGTTATCTTTGGTGTTGGTTTTACTGTGTCTTCAAATGGTAAGAATAGATACTCAGTCTTTTTTTTTTTTTTTTTTTTTTTTTTTTTTTTTTTTAGCATGTAATTATATACATAATAATAATAATAATAATAATAATATCGGCTTGTTTATACTGCCGAATTAGAACTATTAAAGTCTCATTTTCCCAGCAGCAAGCCAAGATCATGTGATAAGAATTCCAAACAGAAGGTATTTGTCATGTCCTCAATTGGATTCGAACCCACGACGTTTGGAAAATCTGAGTTCACAGTGTTCCGTTTGTTAGGAAAAAGGAAAATATAAAATTGAAAATTTCAGAAGCGATTTATGATTTATTATAAAAGTAAACAGTAATAGGTATACAGAGTATGACATTATGTTATTACCGATAAGGCGGCGGACTTGTAACCCGGAGGTCGGTGGTTCAAGTCCCGGTTTCAGCATAGATTGAGTAAAGCGAGTTTGAGTAGTTGTGACATCACGAAAGTGAATAGCACAAATATGATAACTTATTAGCTTATTACATAATATGGTACTTAACACAGCTCCACAAAGAAGCTGAAGGTAAAAAATAAGGTAGGTACATACGGGGATTTCACGATTCGTCTCAAACTACCTGAGGTGGCCTTTTTCACAACACGATTCGTCTCAAGAAGAACAAAACACGATTCGTCTCATAACACGATTCGTATCAAATACTCAAAAATCGAAAATATATAATATCCCTTTCAAACTATCCCCATAAGAAAAAATTCCCTCTCGCACAAAAAAAAAAATCCCTATAAAATGGTGATGTTCACGAGTGTTTGACAGTAGGGTTAGGTAAAATACATAGAAGGCCATGCCTCAAGTATATAGTAGGGTTAGGTAAAATACATAGAAGGTCATGCCTCAAGAATATAGTATTACGGTTAGGGATAATACATAGAAGGCAATGCCTTAGGTTTAAAGTAGGGTTAGGTAAAATACATAGAAGGCCATGCCTCAATAATATAGTAGGGTTAGGGATAGTACATAGAAGGCAATGCCTTAGGTTTAAAGTAGGGTTAGGTAAAATGCATAGAAGGCCATGCCTCAAGAATATAAGAAAAAATTCCCTCTAAGATGTTTTAAATAAGATGTAATAAAATATCCCTCAATATGTACCGTATTTTAGTGTCGTACTGAGACGAATCGTGTTGTTTACTTTTTCGCCAAAAAAAATGTTTTGAGACGAATCGTGTGGTCATTTTTATACCTGAAATTCCAACCTTTTTAAAAAACCCTTTCTGAGACGAATCGTGATGCGACCGTACATACCTACCAAAGAAATGTGAGCGTAATATAAACGTCACATCAATAAACGATTGTTTATCTTCGTCAGCAACGCCTGCATCTGAATTATCTGCGACGAAAAAAAATGGAAAGGTCTACCTATCTAAATTCTGTGAGATTACATTTTTATTATATACCTACTCTTCTCAGAAACAATTGCATCAATACCGGGACTTGAACCACCGACCTCCAGGTAACAAGTCCGCCGCCCTATCGATTAAACTACTGAGGTCGGTCTAATCAGGTTGAATGTTACTCATTTTAACGCGAATGTCAGAGGACACTTCTAACTTACTCCTATATTTGTGTTTTACAAATACAACATGAAAAGCCAGATTCGCACATATAATTATGTGGTAACAAAGGGTAGTAGGGCTTTTATTATTTTTTTGTGGAGACTTGATATTGATTTTCATCAAAAAATCAACTTAACTACTAGTGTTAAACATATATTATCTTTCACGGTCTTTGTGTACGGTCAAAATTTTATCATATTTTGTGTACAACTGAAAATGGCTTCCCGTACCATCTGAAACTGCCCCGAGTACCACCGTTTGAGAACCTATGGTTTAATTCATGAGAACAACGTGGAGTCCCCCTGCACCTCTGCTCCCATCGCTTCGTTGCAATGAGAGAGGCACGGGGTTCCATACAGTTCTGCATCTGATTTGCGTTTTCAATAGGCGAGGCGGGGGGTGGGTTTTTCGATGTTAAAACCTCTCTCCTGGCGTTACGGTTGGAGTACAAAATTCGGGGTTTGTTGTTCCTGGGAGTACATAATTCAGAGATTATTTTGGTATGCGGTACAATATTCTAGCTCCATCGGTTAAAATCGTGAAGTTAGCACCCGACATGTTCCAACCTCTCTCCTGGGGTTACGGTTGGAGTACAAAATTCGGGGTTTGTTGTTCCTAACAGTACATAATTAGTACATTATTATGGTAGGTGGTACAAAATTCTAGCTTCAATGTCGGGTGCTAGCGTGAAGTTAGCACCCGACATGTTTCAACCGCTCTCCTGGGGTTACGGTTGGAGTACAAAATTCGGGGTTTGTTGTTCCTAACAGTACATAATTAGTACATTATTATGGTAGGTGGTACAAAATTCTAGCTTCAATGTCGGGTGCTATCTTCACGGACCTGCTCGACCCACCTTGAGAAGTACCCCCCCTTCCCCTACCGTTTCGGACTTAATTTTCCTCGTACGTCATCATTATAGAGCCATTTTACCTTGTGAGAACTTCCAAATTCGAACTTCCCATTATTATTATTATACAATGCTTTATTAGGTATAAATGGACATTATGTACATAGAAATAATTAATTTAACAATGAAAAAAATGGAAACAATATATACAATGAAAATGAAAAAGAATAGAAAATATATAAAAACATAAGTCCTAACTAAAGGGCGGGGTTATTGCCTATGGCAATCTCTTCCACCCAATCCTTAGTCACCTAAAAAAACTAAAACCATGAGAACCTTTTGAAATTTCCCATGATAAGACAGGTAGTTCGGTTAGGTTAGGCCCGAGCTGGGGGTCCTTGCTTCAGTGTATTCTCAACTCTCGTACCGTTCGGACCTCGATACTTTTAAAAGTGCTCTAGCTTTTGGTATCGGGCAAAATTTTCAATTATTTTTCAAATTATTTTTTCTATGTGCCGCACGTCGTCAATCTTTAAAGGTAAGTTCTCTCTTTTCATTAAGCAGCTCTTTTTAATTCATTGCGCCTGACGGCCCTTTGAACTTACTCTTACGGCCTCTGAGTGGCTTTCGCATGCGATTGCCTAAATGCTTCACCGGGGAGAGTCTCCATCTTCTGCCTTGTGCAGTTGACCGGTGGGCAGCTCAGTTTAATTCATTGCGCCTGACGGGCCTTTGAACTTTCTCTCACGGCCTCTGAGTGGCTTTCGCATGCGATTGCCTAAATGCTTCACCGGGGAGAGTCTCCATCTTCTGCCTTGTGCAGTTGACCGGTGGGCAGCTCAGTTTAATTCATTGCGCCTGACGGGCCTTTGAACTTTCTCTTACGGCCTGTGAGTGGCTTTCGCAAGCGACTGCCTAAATGCTTCACCGGGGAGAGTCTCCATCTTCTGCCTTGTGCAGTTGACCGGTGGGCAGCTCAGTTTAATTCATTGCGCCTGACGGGCCTTTGAACTTTCTCTCACGGCCTCTGAGTGGCTTTCGCATGCGATTGCCTAAATGTTTCACCGGGGAGAGTCTCCATCTTCTGCCTTGTGCAGTTGACCGGTGGGCAGCTCAGTTTAATTCATTGCGCCTGACGGGCCTTTGAACTTTCTCTTACGGCCTGTGAGTGGCTTTCGCAAGCGACTGCCTAAATGCTTCACCGAGGAGAGTCTGCATCTTCTGCCTTGTGCAGTTGACCAGTGGCAGCTGTGTTTAATTCATTGCGCCTGACGGGCCTTTGAACATTCTCTTACGGCCTCTGAGTAGCTTTCGCATGCGATTGCCTAAATGCTTCACCGGGGAAAGTCTCCATTTTCTGCTTTGTGCAGTTGACCGGTGAGCAGCTCAGTTTAATTCATTGCGCCTGACGGGCCTTTGAACTTTCTTGTGGTCTCTGAGTGGCTTTCGCATGCGATTGCCTAAATGCTTCACCGGGGAGAGTCTCCATCTTCTGCTTTGTGCAGTTGACCGGTGAGCAGCTCAGGGTAATTAATTGCGCCTGACGGGCCTTTGAACTTTCTTGTGGTCTCTGAGTGGCTTTCGCATGCGATTGCCTAAATGCTTCACCGGGGAGAGTCTCCATCTTCTGCTTTGTGCAGTTGACCGGTGAGCAGCTCAGGTTAATTCATTGCGCCTGACGGGCCTTTGAACTTTCTTGTGGTCTCTGAGTGGCTTTCGCATGCGATTGCCTAAATGCTTCACCGGGGAGAGTCTCCATCTTCTGCCTTGTGCAATTGACCGGTGAGCAACTCAGTTTAATTCATTGCGCCTGACGGCCTTTGAACTTTTTTCTTGCGGTCTCTGTGTGGCTTTCGCATGCGATTGATCTCTTTTGATTTTTGACCTAGTAACAACAATTTATTGTGCTATCTATTTTGTCTTTATATGGTGAAAGTTAATCAATTCACGGCCCGTTTCCGAGCCGTGTCCATATATTTTCAAGTGGCATTTTGATAAGTTCCAGTCTGTCCTCGCGCCGTGTGTTATATTCCAGCGCTACAGAAGTTCTTTTCCTTATTTTTCATTTTGGACTCATGAGTTTTGATTTCCTTGTGCCTCGGTACAAGTCGAGTCGTTACTCAAGATTTTGAGCCTTGGAGTTGACTTTGTCCTCCGTCTTTGGCGGGTGCGTCTCCCCAGACCCCCGGCCTGTCTCCTGGTACCTATGCTTTTGGTACCAGTCGAGCCATTGCTCAAGATTTGAGCCGTGGAATTGACCTTGTCCTCCCTCTTGGCGGGTGCGTCTCTCAGACCCTCGGCCTGTCTCCTGGTACCTATGCTTTTGGTACCAGTCGAGCCATTGCTCAAGATTTGAGCCGTGGAGTTGACCTTGTCCTCCCTCTTGGCGGGTGCGTCTCTCAGACCCTCGGCCTGTCTCCTGGTACCTATGCTTTTGGTACCAGTCGAGCCATTGCTCAAGATTTGAGCCGTGGAGTTGACCTTGTCCTCCCTCTTGGCGGGTGCGTCTCTCAGACCCTCAGCCTGTCTCCTGGTACCTATGCTTTTGGTACCAGTCGAGCCATTGCTCAAGATTTGAGCCGTGGAGTTGACCTTGTCCTCCCTCTTGGCGGGTGCGTCTCTCAGACCCTCAGCCTGTCTCCTGGTACCTATGCTTTTGGTACCAGTCGAGCCATTGCACAAGATTTGAGCCGTGGAGTTGACCTTGTCCTCCCTCTTGGCGGGTGCGTCTCTCAGACCCCTTGTCTGTCTCCTTGTACCTATGCCATCGGTAGAAGTTGCGCAGTTGCTCAAAATTTTGAACCGTGTGCTGGACTCCGTACCTCCTTGGCTAGGGTGCTTCCTTAGACCCCTTGCCTGTCTCCTGGTGCCTAGGCCATTGGTAACAGTCGAGTCTCTTGGTGGTTAGACCCCTGGTATCATTCGAGCCGTTGCTAAAATATTTGATCTGTGGGATGGACTCTTTCCCTCCTTGGCTTAGGTGTGTCTCTCTAGACCCCTCGGCTGTCTCCTGGTACCTATATCTTTGGAACCAGTCGAGCCGTTGCTCAGGATTTCAGGCGTGAAGTGGTTCTTCGTCTGCCTTTCGCTTGGGCGCGTCTCCCTGATCCCCTTCTCCTTTCTGGTCGAGCCTTGCTTCGGATATTGCATCGTTGTTCAATAATTTAAGCCGTTCAAGAGTCAAAATACAGCCAATACTCACTGTTTGCCTAGTATTCTTGTGAGATGTCTACGGCAACATCTTTATAATAATTCTCTTAAGTGGAAGTTATCCACCAGGCGAGGTTAATGCTCAAAGCATCTTCTACCACCTAACCCTCGGAGTCTTATCATTATGTGCTCACAAACTCAAATTAATGAGGAAATCGTCCCTGTCAACAAAGTCTCCGGAAGATTCTGGGACACAAAAAACTCTTGACAAACGCTTCCAAGTACAAAAGGACTTCCAAGCCATGAATTTTCTCTTCACCAGGCTCCAGCCGACTCATGTTCAACTGATCGTCCAGAACGATGAGTTGTCGGCGTCTGACCCTTCGGAAGCCTAGGATTCTGAGGGTGACTATTATCTTCCGGAAGCCCCTCCCCTGTAGGGCGAGCACGAGGAAGTTATAGCGACTCCAGACCTTCCGTTCGATGTTACCCCCTGCGTAAAAGAACGTGAGCCGGATGTTCCTCTTCCATCTCCTGAAGCCGAAATAAATGGCCGCAAATATCAGAATCTCAATTCTACAAGTTGGAACAGCATTAGATACATGGTATCTTCGCTCGTCTGCAGCCGAATTAGGAACTGAAGGCCCAGTCAAGTGCATGAGCGGATCTCCTAGCTAATATGAACGGAGCTTTTGGGATATTATCCCACTGCCTAATTCTCCAACGCCCTGCACTCGCAGACGTCACGAACAAGATCGTTGCTGTACATCCTTCTGTGAAGTCGTCAAAGAACGACCGGATAAAAGAACTGCCCTCGGAGGATTCTGCTTCCGAGGGTCTTCTTCAGTACGTTAGCGGAAAGAGATCCCAAACGATTGCCAGTCGGAGAAGCCTGTTGGTACCAGCGATTTAGGTCCCGCGTCGGATTCTGAAGGATATTCCTCCTTCGGAAGACTAATTGTTTGAGCCCAAGGCCTTACTTGAAGCTGTGAAATCACACTCTTCTTCTTCTCATCCTCGCCCACGACCTCAGAGAAGCCGCACTACAAGGATACTTGTACCCCCTTCGTTCGTGGGTTTATAACCTTTTAGATATGAAAAAAAAAAAAAAAAAAAAAAATCAAAGTTGCAGTTCACTGGTTATTCCAGACCTGCCCATATCTTCAAGGGTCAAAGTCTAGGCAGCTTCTAATGCAGTGATTGCCAATTGGAGCACGACAGCTCTGAAGGAGGCAGGAATCATTGCTTCCTCCGGGAGCCTACGTTCTTCTGTCAACTTTGACTTGTCAAGGACAAATATCCCCCTTGGGCAAATTGGCGATCCACGTCAACTTTTATGAGGCATTACTGTCGCAAAATCGAGTTTCAAAAGACTCCTCTGGGACTGAGGACCCCCTCTAAGCTTTAATCCTACCCTGGAATTTATACAGGCGGTGGGTAACTTCTTGTTCCTTGTGAGCAATGTCAATAATGTTGTTCATTATCTTCCATGTGCATCAAATATTGTGCAAGTTCATGTAACTATGTATTTATTTGATATTATTGGTCTGGTCTCCTATCCCACGGTACATACATTCCTACTTGTAATTTGTACCCTCTCGCTGTAGAATGTTATTCTTAATAATGCTAAATATTCATTTTACTCTCGTAAATGAAATTTACAATATTTTCTATAGCCTCTGTTTTGCACCAATACCTCTGCAACTTGTCTGTTTTATTTTCCGTTGTGTTCTGGAACCTGATTTAAAAAAAAAAATCTCTTCCGACTATATCACAGTGTATTCCCGGCCACGAGCTGGCAGATAACAAACACATCTCAAGGTGGGTCGAGCTGCAGCTCTGACCTAAAATAATACAGTTTTCTCCCCGAAGGGACCCGAAAACTGATATTTTGGGTCAAGCAAAGCTCGACCCACCCACTTAAATGCTTGCCAGCTCCGCAATTTAATTCACTGAAGCAAGGACCCCCAGCTCGGGCCTAACCTAACCGAACTACCTGTCTTATCATGGGAAATTTCAAAAGGTTCTCATGGGAAGTTCGAATTTGGAAGTTCTCACAAGGTAAAATGGCTCTATAATGATGACGTACGAGGAAAATTAAGTCCGAAACGGTAGGGGAAGGGGGGGTACTTCTCAAGGTGGGTCGAGCTTTGCTTGACCCAAAATATCAGTTTTCGGGTCCCTTCGGGGAGAAAACTGTATTATTTGACTGGCCTTTAATTAATTCCGAGGAAAATAATTATCAGACATAAATAGCTAATTACTCTTTGAGTACAAGACGACCCTACACGGTCAACACTTTTAAGATTTTGAACATCATTTTTTGAGACTTATCTGGTTTGTTTACCCAGAAGATCACGTGATAAAAAATCGTAAAATTATTTTTTAGCATCCTTGGGTTGGCCGCCAATTTTTATCAAACTTGCCCATGTCTGTGCCAAAATTTGCTCGGGCAAATCTTGAGTGTTTCAAAGTGTAAAAAATCTACATGAGAATTTTTTTTTTCTATTCAGGTGTCAAATAAGATGCCAAACCAAACCGTAAAAAACAAAGTAGTGTAGCTAGAAACATCGAAATTTTGTTGGCTTTCTGCAAAAATGTTCAGAATCAACTCACCTTAAACAGGAAAAAAGTTCTGACCTGAAGAATAAGCCAAAGTCGGACTTTTTCAGAAAGTTGCAAAAAATCACTTTGTGCAGTTATAAAGGCGAATCCGAAAAAAGGGATTGCAGATCCGTCCTAGAAATGTCGTCAGTAATCTACCATTAACGGGTGTAAACGTTTTTTTGGTCCACCCTGTAGATACAAGTCAATTCAATAAAAAATCATCATATGTATCACCTATAATAATCAACATTTTGCAACTTGATTTACAATGTACTCGGATAGTAAAAGTTAAAAAAAAAAACATGCAAAGTTCTGGAAACATCATGTAGGACAAATGGACAGGTAAATAGACATTAAATTATGAATTGAATTTTGTGATGATATTTGTATGCCTGCGTTTGAGTTTATGTGATATTCTAGCCGAACATGCAAAACCTACTAGTTTAATGTACAGCCCTCATTTCGCGATGAATATGAACAAGATCACCCAAATCCACTTGATAGCTTCGGAGGCATCAGAGCCCCTGGTAATCACAGGCTCATTATCAGTTACGGATGTGGCTCCAGGCGTTATCCTCAATCACGTCGGCTCATTGAGGACACTGGATCACTCAATGGTTAATTTGGCTCACAGGATCGGTCGTCAAAAAGATGGCCATACAAATTTATGTAAAAGAAAGGTAATAATTGAGTAACCTTTATTAAGTTTGAGGGTACCAAGATTACTTTTAAACTACGCAACATTACTCTTCTATAATAATTAGGAATATTGACTTATGTTTTCACCAAGATTTATTTTTGAGGTTGATATTGAGAATTTCGCTTAGGTACCAGGTTAAGTGGAATCTTTCGAAATATTAGAGTTTACAAAATTTTGCTCTAAATCTAAATTTGGTTACAAAAATATTTAGGTATGACACTTCAAAGTTATTAAAAAATAAATCCAGTATCTAATGAATCCTGAACTCAATGAGTAATAATGTGTATCTTCACACCCAGGAGAAACAGTCATCCCATGGGTTAGGCAAGCTGCAACACAGTCCACAACACAAGAGTCTTACGTGTCTGCTATCGATAGGAAATAAGTCTCTCCTCACCTTTTCAATATTGGCAACGCTTGCTGACATGACGAGATGACCTGTTGGCTCCATTAATCTAACATTATCTAAATCGCACTTGGTGCTAGATTGGTTTATCATAGATCCACTTTTTGGCGTAATGTGCTCCGGTAAACATCGAGAACTACTTAAGGTCTACTCTGAGCAAATTCTAATTTGTCATGCATCATTGATCATGCCTTCATCTTGTTTAATGGCCTATAAAGAAAAGGTCTACATAGAAAGAGCACTGGTTCAGTACTTGTTTCCCATGTGAAAGGTCCCGGGCTCAAATCTGGGCGAAGGAAAAAATATTGTAATGAAAATATTGAAAAGACTATTGGTGATTTAGTGCTGGTTCAGTATTTCAATGAGAAAATTGTATCGGTGAGATTTTTTTTTCTTTTGTTTTGGTTCCTTGGAATCTTCATACAAAATATCGACTTACTGTGATGTAGGGTATATAATTATACATAATTCCAATTACCGTTATTAATGAGAAAACTGTGTCTCCTTGGAATCTTAATAAAGACTATAATATGCTCTGACTATTTAAAAAGTTGTTTTAAATAGTCAAAGTTGTAGAAAAATATGTAATAGGAGAAGGTGAATAATAATAAGAAGAAAATCGCAGACTATTATTGTGACAACCGTGGGTGATTATGATTTGTTGTGTCACTTTTTTTTCTACCATAATCTTGCTACATTTTTCTACTTCAAGATCTTACATAAAAAAAACCTTTAACAGCAAACTGGATTCGATGTTTGATTACATTTCACACTGACAAGTATGATACGGTTATGATGCATGGCTGTTCATAATATTCAATTCATTATCCTGTCTTCAACCACATCATTTGTCTTGTGGCCATCGTCTGGCAAGGTGCCCTAATGATTTAATTATCACCACTGGTGGTGGTATCGTCCTCCTTATCAGATGAAATATAATCAATTACCTGGTGTCAGATGCGCGCGATAGGTGGTCACCCGCCCGGGTTTCGCCAAGCCTGATTAAAATTTGCGTCAGTGATGGTTTTAGTGGAATTTTGAGACTGTCGAAAAAGGACTGTTAGTTACATCAGAGATGCGAAAAACGTGAGAGAAAATCGCTGTGGGGTGTTGGAAATTCAATTTTGATATTTTGGTATCCTGTAGCACTACCTATCTTATTATGACAATCATGTTAAAATCTCAGCAAAAGGTAAAAAAAATCTGTCCATTAAGTGCTTGATATTTCTTCTTTCTCTTTTTTCTTTTCTCCATTTTCTCCATTTTCTTCAATCATTAAATGAGTCTGGAATTTGCATCGATTTTTAAACATCATCATTCAGAGGGTAACATTTGAAGATGCCTTAACCCCAATGCCGAGCGATAAACAATAAAATTAATGAAATTGTAGGTATCGATTTTTTTTTATTTTTAAATCCTCATTAGTCAATTTTAGGTAAGTTTTTTTTTTGTTTATCATGAAAATTAGATTTATAGCAAAACCTGGCGTTATGCATATAGGATCTATTTGTGAGTCATGAGTCACTAATAAAACTATCCGTTCTGGGCTTAATAGCTTTACTTATAAAACTTTGCCCTTATAAGATTTTCTATTATTATTATTATTATTATCCACTTTAGTTAAATATCTCTACCGCACGAAGCCACCAGCATTTCTTTGATCTTATTAGGTACGGGTATTGGTCGAAATATATCTCAAGATTATTCTATTTTTCCCTATTAATGTAATCTGAATTCAGGGCCAGTTAGAAAATCCTATCTGATGATGTAACGTTAGTCTTGAAATATTATTTTCCCCGTTATAGTAATCAAAATGGTCTTACAAAGAAGTAAGAAAACAAATTCTAAGTATGTACTTTTGACGTACTTACGTTCTAAATGAGGTATTCACGTTAGTTTTCTTTTTAATTTTAATTTTGCATTTTTACCACATACTCCTGCATAATTTGTACATAAATATATTAAATGATTGAAGTGTTCCACATACTCCTGCATAATTTGTACATAAATATATTAAATGATTGAAGTGTTCCTAATGTGCAAAAATTTTGTCAGATGGAAAACATTAAAGCCTGTTAAAAAAAATGTCAGATGGAAAACAGGCCTTTTTTATTAAAGAGAGGTCTATAACAATCAAAGCCCTTGCCAAACAGGCCTTTAAAATAGTATTTTATGAGTAGATTTTGCCAAAAATTGAGAAAAGAGTTATCTGAAATAAAAACTCCTCTCCATTCAAAGCCATCTCGGTCGCTCCTGGTCATGAAGAACGTGATGAATATGGAAAACACTCATGAGTGTTCAGCAGGCGTGGCCATAGCCCAAGGCAATCTGGGTTATTTATAGACTCGTATGAAAACGGAAAAAAGAGGGTTTGGACCCGGTATGGGCGTATTAATAGATGAGCGGTCGCGGTGGCTATTACGTCACCTGCAGACGTGGGAATATTCACCTGTTGCGGACAATGAAATTCGCGACCAGAGTCGGAAAGTATGCGGTGGACTGTTCAATGTTCATGGTCAATGAGTCACATACAAGAGGTGAAAGACTATCTTTTGACTATTGAAATATTGAGAAGAGTAAAAGAAAAAAAAAAGTTAGAAGGAGAAGAAAAACAAGAAAAAACAGAAGAAGCAGAAAGAAGAAGAAAAAGAAAAGGAAAAAACTAAACAACAACGTTAATAAATATCCAAGCATTGGGTGGGATCCGAACCATAGATCAGGGATCCGTGAGCTAGATTGTTTACATTACAAGTGTAGCCACCGTAACTACATCCACTACCAATACTTGGTGATGATGATGATAATGGTGGTGATGATTATGATAATGGTGATGATGATGATGATGATAATAATGGTGATGATGATGATTATGATGGACAAGAAGAAAGACAAGAGGAAAAGGAAAAAGAAAAACGTCAGACATGAAACCTACATTAAAATATTGCAGCAATATTCACTTTTAATTTTCTGCCGAGGACCGTCACGTCGGCGCCGTCCATTTTCATATTCCTCATCACATCCGTGGAACGAAAAGTCTGAATTTTTAATTGACTTTTATGCTGAGACTCTGTTTAATTACTGCTTGCAAATTGGGTGATGGATGGTTATGTTCAACTTTTATTTTCCAAGCATATTAGTAAGAGTATGATGCAGTTTGTGGTATTGTTTACAGTTTTGTGGTATTGTTTACACTGAAAAAGATGCTATCATTTTCTTAGTGTCATCTTAAAAAGTTACCACAAATATGTAGATATTTTAAAAGCATCTTCAAACAGGTAGAAGAATCGTTATAGTAATTTTTGTATTTCAAATCAGGACAAATAGACTCTGAGAAAAACTAAATCTGTACTTACCGAAATCTATTAAGTCAACAAAGTGAACATCAAAATATGTAGTTAAAAAAATGGACCGTTTTTGTGACATGTGTACCCTCGATAGAAAAAAAAAATAAAAATGTTTCTGCAGTAATTCAATTAAAAGTTACATCACAGAACAACTCTGACGCAATTTCCATAGTCAAACCATGGGTTAACCAATCCATTTGCTGACTTCCTACTCTCTGCTCTGGTTCTACATATGGCGGCATCAACTCCCAAGCACGTGAACAGAGAACCAACCGCCCCCGGGCAGCAGGGCTGGCTATTTTCTGCGAAAGAAATTCTTCGTCAAGGTCATTCCGCCACTCAAAGAGAATTCAGGAAGTGACAAAGAAATATCGATCGGGCGGTAAGAGCTATTAAACCACCTGTAACGCGAAACCAATCGCGTAATCCGACGACCTTCAAAGGACTCTTGAGGAACTGCAAGTGTAGGCAATGAATGTTTTGCATGCAAATCGCGAGAATCAAGAAAATTCGTCGAAGTTTTGCAAAAACATGAGCATAGTTGTCTGCTACAAGTGTTATATAGCACATCTCAGACAAAATTAAATGAATTACAACAATATTTAAGGTAAATCATTAGGAGAGAACTACATAGCAAAATTCGTTCTGAAAGACTGATCTGATATAATTAATAAGTAGGTATTAATATGTATCAGTTCCATTTTCTTTGTGCAAACAAGGATCACAAGGTCAGTTTTACAATTTGCTTTTTCAATCCGCTATGTTGTAAATTCTACGTCTGCAATTTTTTTTGTTGTTGTAATAAGTATGAACTAAAGGAAAAGACTGTCTTTGTCTGACATCCTCTTGAACTTTCTTGAGAATGTCTGCCAATTTGTTCTGTCGTGAGTTTGTATATAATTGTCTTGGGCAAGTTAATTGGTGTGTTGAGACAATGTTTTTCTTGGTACCATGCGGGGTTAAGCATGAGCAATTGGTTCTATATGACTTATTTTGTCCTTTGTAAAGGTTCATGATAATCATTTGCCAAGAGTCAGATAAACACTTACTTACATTTTTTCGATTAATGTATCATCTCTTGAAATGAAAACTCATTTTGTATTGGCTACTAATTATCAACTTTTTAGAATTATTCTGTGGTTAAAAAAATGTTTTTTTTTTTTAGTAATAAATTATGGTCTACAAGTTGAGGAACTCATGATATTTTGCTATTCTAGGGGCCAGGAAACTTACATAAAATGATAGATAATATTCATACAGTGAAAACGCGTTATAAAAACCTTTTGGATTCTTTTCTCGATTCCTTGTTTCACTATGATTGGATCTCACAAGATTCATATTACTTTCGGACTAATATCTTGCTTTCAAGGTTCAAATTTCAAACGAGGAAATCGTCCATTCCTGTCAAGAAAAACGTTAGTATCTGCTAACTGCTATCTGCAATATTCCAAGGAAGTAGTAAACCTTTGTGGTAATGCAGTTGGTGTACTTTTGTAGATCATAAATTTTGAGTGAACTTGTTTGACCTTTTATACGTATGTGTATATTTATTATTATTGTTTCATGTTTAACGTTTCATTTATTAACTTCGACAACTGTATTTTCACAAAATAATTATCTGTAGATAATCTCATCGACACTTTGATGTGAAGAAGAGACAACTTTTTGGTCTGTTTTTGTAAAACTCTATGAAAATATTTTGTCATCTCAGAAAGTTGCAAATATAACGAAAGGTCATAAATTTTCAGTGTAAAAATAAATATTGAGCAATTTTTTATTTTCATTTAAGATAAGATGGTGAAAATTACAATTTAATGCCTTTATTGAATTACTGAATGTTTGAGAGAAGACTAAAGATTAAAATATTTGGTAGGGGAAGAAAATTTGAAACATAGTAATGGAAATAACCGAATATTGGCAGTATCAACAATTAAGTAGGATTAACAATGTGTAACATGGTTTTTAAGTTTTGTTACACTTTGTTCGTACAGTAAAAATAAACTAAGAAAATTGTAAGATTCAGTAATGGTAACTTTATTGTGTGTTTTTTCTTTAAAATTAAATATAATGGCTCTATCTATAATGATTAAAATACTACTTATCAATCATACTTGTGCTACCTTGAATGACAAGTGTTGCTATACTTTTAACGGAATCCTTCAAAGTGAAACATTTTATAAGTCATTCAATGTAGCAAAAGTATGAAGTTGGAGAGTGATCTCAACTTTCAGTATGACGGTGAGATTGCCATAAACAAGAATATCATCGACACAGTTTGATGTTATTTCAGAATGATGAACCCAGCCTTTGGTTTCGAGTGAATATTTTGTCGTTCGAGGTTTTGAACAAAATTGTGCTTGTAGTAATAAAATTAATTCGTTGATTAATTTACTCAGGCTCCATCATTCAAGGATTTTTTCGATACTGTTGTGACTATAAAATACACAGTCTTATCTAAAACTGTAGTCATACAACAGAGATCACAATTTTTTCTTCTTTTTTTCCTTACCAAACCTCAGTTTACTTTGTATTTTTATTATTTTTTTTCTTCGTTATTTTATTTTTTATTAGTGATATACAAAGATTCCCACTTTCACAGAATTAATTTAGAATTCAGGAGAATCCACAGGAACATCCAATCCAAAACTATAATTGTTTAAGTCAGAATTCAGGAAAGAACTTATCAAGAAAATTATACTTCCCATATTTAATATTAGATATTGTCGGAAGTAATATCCAACTGAAAAGTTTTGTTCCTTGTAGAAGAAATTTAACGAGATCATATATTTTAGAATTTTGAAACCAATGAATGTGCGGAAAAGGGTAAATGATATGATTCGGGATGTTCCAAACTATAAAGTACCTAATCAATTTGGAAGGATTGAAAAAAGGAAAGGAAAACTATCACATTATTATAATACGACAAGAAAATAGAAAATGGATGGCAAGAATTTTGGCAATGCTTCGTGCGCTGCAAACAATAAAGGAAAGTATGGCAACATTTGAAAACCGTTCACAAAGTAAATACCCAAGGAAAAAGTGGAAAAATCTTGGGTATTTACAGCTTGACAAAATCATAATTTCTATAATATTTTTATTCTGTACATTTATCTTTTCATTAAAATTATTATTTGATTAAATTCCTAAACATAAATTTATGATGAAGAACTATAATATTGACTTGGTTTGAATTAGCGAAATTTGAGTAACCAATAGTAAAGAATGGTTTTTGTTTGATTCGTCTGATCTCATACCTTGAAGGGCTTGTCACTGTCGGCAGTGCAACTTTATTTACTTCCACATTGAACTACTTCGAAATATTTGCTAATTTAATATTTGTACTCTTACTCATCATTTGTGTCTGACAATTCCACAAGGTATGGAACAGTCTATCACAAGGGAAACCAAAAACAACTAATTTACTATTGGTTACAATTCCATCACTCGGAATGTAGTATAATCTCACTAGAAGATCTTATTTCTTGAGGAAACCTCCGTAGGGCTTGTTGATCCTGCCGTACAGACCGTCGTTGCAGTCGTGGACCTTGATGGATCCGTGAGAGGGACCGAATCCGTACAGAGGAGAGGGAGTGCTACCGATAGCCATAGCTGTGGTGGCTGCGATGTGGTAAGATGGAGTCACCGTGCTTCCGTAGTAGGCGGGAGAGACGGTGCTACCGTAGTAGGAAGGAGATACAGTGCTTCCGTAGGATACGATGGTAGGAGAGGCAGTGGCGTAGATGGGGGCAGCGGTAGCGTAGACGACTGGCTGCTTCACGATGTTGCTTCTCAATAGTGATGGGAACAGCGACGTGCTTCTCAACTGGATGGGGTATGGAACTGGCCTGTCAACAGCAACTGGGTATGGTCTGTCGACTGGGACTGGGTATGGTACTTTCTTCTCTACTGGGTATGGCTGAGGAACTGGGTATGGTCTGTCTACTGGGTATGGCACTCTCTTCTCAACTGGGTATGGCTGAGGAACTGGGACTGGTCTGTCAACAATCTTTTCAACAGGGTATGGCTGTGGTACTGGTCTGTCAACATGGACAATTTTCTCGACTGGGTATGGCACTTTCTTTTCTACAACTTTCTCAACTGGGTATGGTCTATCAACATGAACAATTTTCTCAACTGGGTATGGTTGTGGGACTGGTCTGTCTACAATCTTCTGGACAATCTTCTCAACTGGGTATGGCTGTGGGACAGGTCTGTCAACATGTACAACTTTCTCGACAGGGTAAGGTCTGTCAACATGAACAATCTTCTCAACTGGTCTATCTACATGCACAATTTTCTCCACTGGTCTGTCAACGTGCACAATTTTCTCAACTGGGTATGGCTGTGGTACTGGTCTGTCTACAATTTTCTCAACAACCTTTTCAACTGGGTATGGTCTGTCAACATGAACAATTTTCTCAACTGGGTATGGGACATTCTTCTCTACAATCTTTTCAACTGGGTATGGTCGGTCAACGTGGACAATCTTTTCTACTGGGTATGGTCTGTCAACATGCACAATTTTTTCAACTGGCCTGTCAACAGGGAACGATCTTTTCAACTGGGTATGGTCTAGTCGACATGCACAATTTTTTCAACTGGTCTGTCAACATGGACGATCTTCTCTACTGGGTATGGCTGAGGTACAGGTCTGTCTACAATTTTTTCGACAACCTTCTCGACTGGGTATGGCTGTGGTACAGGTCTGTCAACGTGAACGATTTTCTCAACTGGGTATGGGACTTTCTTCTCAACAATCTTCTCAACTGGGTATGGCTGTGGTACTGGTCTGTCAACATGGACGATCTTTTCAACTGGATATGGCACTGGTCTGTCAATGTGAACTGGCCTGTCAACGATCTTCTCAACTGGGTATGGTTGTGGCACTGGTCTATCTACGATTTTCTCAACAACTTTTTCAACAGGGTATGGTCTGTCAACGTGAACAACTTTTTCGACTGGGTAAGGTCTGTCAACATGGACAATTTTCTCAACTGGGTATGGTTTTTCGACAATTTTCTCAACTGGGTATGGCTGAGGAACTGGGTATGGTCTGTCAACTGGGTATGGTACTTTCTTTTCGACAATCTTCTCAACTGGGTATGGCTGAGGCACTGGGTATGGTCTGTCAACTGGATATGGTACTGGTCTGTCGATATGAACTTTTTTCTCAACAATCTTTTCAACTGGGTATGGGACTGGTCTGTCAATGTGAACTGGCCTGTCAACAATTTTTTCAACTGGGTAAGGTCTGTCAACATGAACAACCTTTTCAACTGGGTATGGTTTCTCTACGATCTTTTCAACTGGGTATGGTTGAGGAACAGGGTAAGGTCTGTCAACTGGGTATGGCACCTTCTTTTCAACAATTTTCTCAACTGGGTATGGCTGAGGTACGGGTCTGTCTACATGGACGACTTTTTCAACTGGGTATGGTACTGGTCTATCAATGTGAACTGGCCTGTCAACAATTTTTTCAACTGGGTATGGTTGAGGAACAGGGTAAGGTCTGTCAACTGGGTATGGACTTTCTTTTCAACAATTTTCTCAACTGGGTATGGTTGAGGAACTGGTCTGTCAACATGAACGAGTTTTTCAACTGGGTATGGTCTATCAACTGGGTATGGAACCTTCTTCTCTACGATTTTCTCAACTGGGTATGGTTGGGGTACTGGTCTGTCAACATGGACAACCTTTTCTACGGGGTATGGGACTGGTCTGTCAACAATCTTCTCTACTGGGTATGGTCTGTCGACAATTTTTCGACGGGGTATGGTCTGTCGACAATTTTCTCAACTGGGTATGGCCTGTTGACAATCTTTTCAACTGGGTATGGTTGAGGAACTGGTCTGTCAACGTGAACGACCTTCTCAACTGGGTATGGTCTGTCGACTGGGTATGGAACTGGTCTGTCAACTGGCACAGGGACAGCGTACTGCTCCTTGACTACTTGAGTTTGCACAACAGGAACTGGGACATGCTTCTCAACAGTAACGTGAGTGGGTCCGTGGAAGACAGTGGGTGTAACGGAGACACCGTACCCGTACACATCACCGTAAGCTGGAGTAGAGCTGACAACAATCGGTCCTCCCAATTTGCTGTAACCTCCAATGGCATTTGGACTGTACACAGTTTGTTTGAATGACTGTCCATTCAAGTAGGAGTTCTTCAGTCCATATAAGTTGAAAACGTTAGGAGATCCGTATTCTGTGTACACGGGTTCACCTAGGTCAATGGGAGAAGCTGTGGAAGACACGTAGTGAGATTCATCATTGCAAGGAGTGCTAACTTCTAATCCTCTCTTGGACTGCGCGGACTTTTTGTTGTAGTTGTCGACTTTCTTTGCCTCGGCAATCACGAGGAATGTCGATAGGACCAGGAGTCCTAGAACCTAGAATCAAAAAGAACAGACAAATCTCAAGTCAGTTTTTTTATAAAGTCTCTACAGCAAAATTGGAATAGAAGGACATGAATATGATATTTGAAGTTGAAGACATTAGATTCTGATTTATTATTTTTAGAAAAAAAGTTCCAATTACTTGGATAGCAACTTTATGAGGTAAAAGGTATTTTGTAATATTTTAAAAGTGTTTATGAATACTTTTGTGAAAACTATTGTGTTTTTGTGTGCTAGGTGAAAAATTTAGTTCGTTGCTCCTATAATCAAGTCGAAATATTGAATATTTTTCTATTGTATAAGGTGTTTACAAATAGTGATGGTCTAATGGTGGTTGTATAATTAGACTGACTTTAAAAAATTAGATTTAGAAATTCTTTTAGGTTCATAATATGTATTTGTATGTTATTACTAGCATTCATTTTTTCTTATGATTTTGAATGTATGGCAAAAATTATTTTTGAAAAGTTGAAGTGTGTTAGTGATTCAGTCAAAGTTATGATTCAAGACACACTAAAAGCAATTGAACTCTAAGCCTGTTGTTTTGGCATTAACTCAGAATCAAATGTCATCAATTTATCAAAGAATCCTCGAGGCTGAATTCAAGAGCACCTTCGATAACATCTGCAACAATAAAGTAAAAACAAGTGACATTTAAAATGAATATGAAGATGGGTTCATTTCTATAAAAAAGTGAACCAAATTGAAAAGTTCAAGGTTAGGAAGAAATCGGTCAAAGTGTCGCGTCTTGACATGTTGACAGACCATTTGAATAATCTTCGGGGAGTCAACCTGAAAAAAGTTTACATAATTAGATGATACATCGCAAAACAGAACAAGTTTGTTAGTAATGTGATATGCTGAAAATGTCAATTTAAATCCATATACTGTGCAGATAAAAAACTGGATCGGCCATAATAATATAAAGAGGGTACATTTTTTTTATGTGTGTTTTTTTAAAGGTCAACTAAATTAAATCAGCGCCCGTAACAATCTTGCTTTATTCTGTTTGCTTATATTTTAGCGCAGGTGACCTTGTGTTTGTTTGCTTTTAATTTAGGAATTCTTTGGGAGAATTCCAATTTCAAAACAAGTTTAGGAGATTCTTTTGACATTTTGATGCAAGAAGTCCCCACCTTTTGTTTTAATGGGGAAGATGGTTGATATAAATTGAAGATGAGTTTGCAGAAAAGCTTCAGTTTTGAAGGGGATACTCTGATGCTCGCTAGATGAAATTTCGAGTAGGGTGACGCCTTTATTGATGTGAAATTATGTTTCAAATTCTATCCTTTAAAGAAGAAATAATGTTTGAAATAAAGACAAACATTGATTATTATACACGAATCTGTAAGATTACTTGCTATATCGACAGATAAAAGGTGCAGACAGAGTTTTCTTTACCATCAGATTATCAGAAGAATTATAGAATTAAATAGTGGATCAGGCTTGTTTTTGTAAGTGGGAGATTTTTAAAAAATCTTCAGAATATCACATTCGAAACAAAACAAAATCATAAACGTTGATTTTTATTAGGGAAAAGCCGAACTCTGTACAATGTCGAAGGAAAACACAGAAATGCTTTTGAAACACAATGTTTATTTGTAGAAATTAAGAGGCAAAGTTAACAAAGTTATGTTAAAAGAGTTCTGAGTGATCTCAACTACTTAGTGTTGTGTGGAAGTATGAAAACTGTTGTATAGAAGTGAAAGGTTGAAATTCCTGGTGTATTGAAAAATCTTTCTTAGTAACTTGGACAAGAATCCATGACATCTTTATTTTTGTATAACTTTACATGGATTCAAGGATTTGAAAAAATAGCTCAGATATTTCAAGTTTTTTAAACAAAAAGTTTATTTATTTTTCATAATATACAGCGGACTAAGTTACAGCATGAAATTGGGAATTTAAAACAAACTAGTTCGGAAGTTCTTCTATACAACAAGATTTTCATTATATTTTACAGTTAAGTACTTTATTTGAGAGAGAAAAAATATTTTAGAAATCTAATTCAAAACCTGAGTTTTATTTGATTAAAAATTCCCTGAACACGTAAAGAAGACCTGTCAGTACAGATTTATCAGTTAAAAGTTACGTTTGGTGATGTCCTATAAATTTATAAAGATATTTTTCAAACTTAGACCCTACTTGTAACATATTAATATGTCTTCAAAAGGTAAAGTGAGAATTGGAATATTAAATTAAAAGTTATTTGTAAGGATAACCAAGAGCATAACTTAAACCAAGAAATCTGTATTGAAAATCCTAATATCACAATTGAAATTCGAATAGCCTAAAAACTGTAAAAAGCATAAAAAATAAGAAAAAATGGTAAATTTAAAATTAAATGGCGAGCGTTATATGATCCTGAGAAACTCCTAGCGTTGTCGTGGAAAAGCGGATAATAGTATATTTAGTAATCATTCTAGGTGTTTCGCATCATTTTGAGGTTGGTTGTGGTTGTTCACTTTCTCTTGAGGAAACCACCGTAGGCGCTGGTTGGGGAAGCGTACAGGTTGGATCTCAGAGGAGCAGCGGTAGCGCTGTATCCGTAAGATGGGACAACACTTCCGAAGGAGCCGGAGTAGCCAGAGTATCCAGAAGAGTAGGCAGGGGCAGAGTAGGAAGAGATTCCTCCACTGACGATGCTAGATCTGGCGCCAGCCAGTCCAAAACCGGAACCGTAGGCGGATCCCAGACCGAATCCAGAATTGTAAGTGGAGCCAAGTCCGTAACTGGAACCGTAAGCAGAGCCAAGACCGTAAGCTGGGGCAGAGTAACCTCTAGCACCGTAAGCACCACCGTAGGCTAATCCGCTGTAAGCTACAGCTGGAGCAGCAACACCGACAGCAACTGGCACTTGTCTCTCAATAGTGATTGGCTGAGGTACTGGGACAGGGACTTTTCTTTCGATGGTGACTGGTACTGGTCTGTCAACTGGCACTGGTCTGTCAATGTGGACGGCGTATGGCTGTGGGACTGGTACTTCGACTCTCTTCTCAACTGGGTATGGCTGTGGGACGGGTCTGTCAACCTGAACAATTTTCTCTACGGGGTATGGTCTGTTTACAATTTTCTCAACTGGGTATGGTTGTGGGACTGGTCTGTCAATGTGAACGATCTTCTCAACTGGGTATGGGGTTGGTACTGGTACTTCAACTCTCTTCTCAACAATTTTCTCAACTGGGTATGGTTGAGGTACTGGTCTGTCAATGTGAACAATTTTTTCAACTGGGTATGGAACTGGTCTATCAATGTGGACTGGCTTCTCAACGATCTTCTCAACTGGGTATGGCTGTGGAACTGGCCTGTCTACTTGCACAATCTTTTCAACTGGGTATGGAACTGGTCTGTCAATGTGAACTGGCTTCTCAACGATCTTCTCAACTGGGTATGGTTGTGGTACAGGTCTGTCAACGTGAACAATTTTTTCTACTGGGTATGGTTGTGGGTATGGCACTTCGACTCTCTTTTCAACTGGGTATGGTTGAGGAACAGGGATTTCTACTCTCTTTTCAACGATTTTCTCAACTGGGTATGGTTGTGGTACTGGGTATGGTCTGTCAACGTGGACAGCGTATGGTTGTGGGACTGGTACTTCAACTCTCTTCTCAACTTGGACTGGGTATGGCACGGGTCTGTCTACTGCGTATGGGACTGGTCTGTCAACTTGGTATGGCTGTGGTACTGGTACTTCGACTCTCTTCTCAACTTGAACTGGGTATGGGACAGGCTTCTCAACAGCATATGGTTGTGGCACGGGTACTTCAACTCTCTTTTCAACTGGGTATGGTTGTGGCACTGGGTATGGTCTGTCAACGTGGACAGCGTATGGTTGTGGGACTGGTACTTCAACTCTTTTTTCACTGGGACTGGTTGAGGAACTGGGTATGGTCTGTCCACGGCGTATGGAACTGGGACTTGCTTTTCAACTGGGTATGGCACTGGCTTCTCTACTGGGTATGGTTGTGGAACTGGTCTGTCGACTGGGACAGCGTATGGCTGTGGTACAGCAATCTGTTCTTTGACAACATTGGTTTGAACAACTGGGACTGGCACATGCTTCTCAATCACAGCGCTCTGTACAACGGGAGCAGGAGAGTAACCAAAGGAGCTGTATCCTAGAGATGGGGCTGCAGTGGAGCTGACAAAGCCGTTTCCGAAACCGTTAGCAAAACCACTGTTACCGTAAGAGCTGACACCGTTTCCAAAGGAGCTGTATCCTAGAGATGGAGCTGGAGTGGAGCTGACAAAGCCGTTTCCAAAACCGTTACCAAATCCGCTGTTACCGTAAGAGCTGACAATGCCACTACCGTAAGCTGGGGTGGAACCAAAGTAAGAGTCGGCTCTAAGAGGTGCAGCGGTGGAGCTGACAAAGCCCTACCGAAAGCTGGAGCAGATCCCAAGGAAGAGCCGTATCCGAAACCTCTGTTTCCGAAAGAGCTGCCGAAACCACTCAGTCCGTTTCCGTAAGAACTTCCGGATACGTATGAGCTTCCGATGCCAGAGCTGACTGGAGCAGCATTGCTGAAGCTGTTGAATCCTCTGTAGTCACCTAGAGCCGGAGCTACGGTGGAACTGAAGACTGGAGAGGCAGTGGACACACCGTTGGATGTGTATCCAGCGTCATTAGCGGCAGTGGTGGATACAACATCGCCAGAGTCAATTTCATCTTGAATAGTATTTTGTTGGTGATTATCAATGTCTAGTTGACGTTTCTGGCCTGATTTGTTATCATTTTGGAAGAATTTGCTGTCGAACTTGAAACCGGCATTTTTAGTGCTTACAGCAACAAAAAGTGTGGTCAGAGCAACCACGCCTAACAGCTGAAACAAATAATGGACAAAAAAGTTAGCTTATGTCACCGCGGCAGCATTCAGATCTCGTGCTATCGGCTATAAACAATAAAGTTAATATAAACACATAATTGAGTAATTATTACTGTTGGGCAAATATAGCATTAAAAGCAGTATCATAATATTATGTAGCTAGTGTTAATGAAAGAGAATGTAATATTTTCCAATATCCAATGATAATTATTAAAACTTTGTATGATTGAACTATAATTAAGTATTATTTTCGAACTAATTCTAATAGAAGCACGCAAAACATAACTTTTTATGTAGGTATCTAATAAATCACAAAAGTTTAAAAATCATGTGAATTCAGATTATTCACAAATCATCGAATTCCATCAATTTCAAGTTGATTTGAAAAACTTTAGATTTTAGTTCGTTACCATTATGAAATCGAGAGTAATACCATTTTTGGAGTACTACTCAACGCCTGCAAGTCGTTGCTTCATTCTTTAGTGGAATGGCCCTCTGGCAGTATTCACATGAGACCAGAATTTCAAAACAGAAAGAGTGAATTACTTATTGTTTACTAAATATTATGAACATTCGGACAAAAAATTACTTTACGTGTGATCAGAGCTCTGCTGCAAGTCAATGGTCGTGACTTGAATGCTCTACATTAAAGTGAAATGGACAACCTCATTGAATAAATAAAAGTAAGTGCAATAGTAAAATATAAACCACGCTGATTATTTGTTTCCAAAGCTTAAAGAAAGGTAGACAAAGAACAGATTTTCTATTGCTCATTTTTAACCGAGTTTAAAATATATGATTTTTGTTAGAACTTTTTAACTCATTAGACTTATTTAACATCTCTGGTTCAGCGCATTTTAAAAGTATTATTGTATGCGTGTAAGTCAAACACTCTCATAACTAACTTTGGTTTGAAAAGATGCAATTTCAATTTTATTATTGATTTGTAACTTGTACAATGTTTTACATCAAACATGTATCATATTGTATCATCAATGAATAGTTCCAGTTCGATTTTGACCATAACTTCATACATAACTTAAGTCTAGTCCCCCAGTATACTAAACATCGCATCGGTTGTAACCCAGTTTCAGCAGCTTTGACACTGGTATCTGCTTTGGCTACGTCAGAAACGAGAGTATTCAAAAGAACATTATCATCATCAATATTCAGAGACTAGTCTCAGTAAAGGTACACCAAGTATAGCAACAGTGATACTCTCGAAGACATTCCTAAATCAAATGCAATAAGAAATGAAGCAACGTGCAAGAATTAAAAGCCAATGTAGAGGAGGTAGTATGTATAAATAATGAATTTCAATTACTCTACCTAGAGAAGTTGGCTCTTTTGCAATTCATGTTATTCTTTATGTTTCACTCAACTATTTTACCTATGGTAGTTTCGCGAGTTTTAATTACTTAGAATCCAGTATTCATAATATTAACAATTAACTCTTGGTGGAAATGGACTTGTTTCCAAGAATCTTGTTCTTGGTAATGACCTTATTACAGAAAGCTAGAATTATGTAACTACAGTAGCTACATAGTTGTATCGAAAATGTACATTACACCATTCTGTTAATAAAAAATCAATTTCTCACTTTGTCCTTCTATTAATTTAACATTCTTCTAATTTACGAAAATGACGGATCCATTGAATATGGAAACACCTCAGAGTCAACTATTATAAAATAGTTTAAGCAAGATCTTATCAATCAACTCACTACTAATTGAGGCTCTGCATATTTTCTCAAATAATTATTAATAGGCTGTTCTAATATATTAAAATTGCAGCCTTATCTTCAAGAATGTTAAGATTTTAAAAAGTCTTTAGGAATGTTAATAACTAGTCTAATGAACTATTTATAATTGGCTCGAAAAAATAGTCTTTTGCCTAGGCACAACAATTTGAGGTCTACTGATATCAATGGATCTCAAGGTTTAAACCTCTTGGAGTCCAATTTAACACAAATACTTCGACCTTAAATACTAAGTATAACATCATCAAGGAACACTGTGTTTTATTGAGCGTATAGTTTTAAGTTTGTTGTAAATCCATGTAAAATGTATAATATTTGAATGCAAGTTGGTGAAGACAAGAGTGTTGTACCATTCATGGACATACAGAACATCTCGAACAGTTCTCACCTTGAGTGTCGGACAGCACAAATAGTTCATTGAGAGCAAGTGTTACCATTACTGTACAGACTAGGTACTGGTTATCATTATAATTATGAAATGAACTACGTTAATTCAGATCTTTTTGTTGACCACACCTCCTGCCCTGAGTCGTATTTTTTCTTCTTCAAACTCATTGTCAAGTATTTCCTTAACTTCTCTCAAGTCTCTTAGGTTGGGCCGAATAGTCTTATATGATTTTTTGTTCTACATTTGGTGTTATCTCAAGTCCATTTATGTATTCTATTCTCGTAATTGCGACATATTGAGTCCATTATGTCTAGGTCGTTTTAAGTGATTTTTTCTATCATTTTGCATAAACGAGCTTGGCAATTGATATCTGTTTCAATTTAAAGCAGGATATGCATAATTAAAATTTATAATATCGGGTTCTAATTTAATTTTACCTCGTGTGTAGGTTGTCATAGTTTGTAGCGAATGACTTCTTATAAATTGTTCTGATTTGATCTCGTTCATGTTAACTGTCAACGTATAAATGTCAGATATAAAGGTGGATCAAAGGTTTGTGATTCAGTGTGAATGTCAGATCATGTTTTATTTGCAGACATTTGACCAATCGGACTGAGAATTATAATCAGTCCTGCTGGTTAAGAGATCAAAATTATGAATTTGTCTTATGATCTTGTTCCATTACAAGATTTCTGAAATCTAACCATTTTCTAAATGGCTTTTGTAGCTCTTTGTCTAGCTAGACACTCACTTTAAATCGCTGTTATCTTATTATGAAGTCAATGAAAGTTAATAAACTTCTGTAAATTAAAATTCTTGGAACATAACCCGTTTAACAGTAATAACATCCTGTCTATTTTGAATATGCGGGCTGAAATATTATTTAATAGAATGCTATCATTAAATAATATTTGACCTGTAAGTTTTGATATAAAACTGGTTTGGAAGAAAAATTCAAAAAAAAAACCAATAAATTAGTCATAGTGAGCCATCTGCTTTGGTAATGTATTCTCCTAATGGTGATCAGCAACACAGGTTTTGTATTTTACATATATAGGTCTTCACTCTAAAAAATGATGTTAGAAATAATTTTGCATAATTATATTATACTGTGTGGTGAAAAACGAAATTTCCAGTCAGTGGTTTTCTAGTCAGACAACGCATTACTATTGTGATATGAAACGAGATTCCAGCACCTGTAAATTTTCTCGCTTTTCAGAACACCATCAATTTTCATCCTTGAGTTTATTTTCAAGACTCGGTTCAAGAACTAGGATTTTCTTTCTGTTCATGGTAATTTGAACTCGATTTCTTTGAAAACCAGCAGGCCCACACAGAATGGGAACATACTTCTTTTCTTTTCAAGTTATCGATTTCACTTCACGAATGTCTGGTTTTTTCACATTTTTTAAAGCCTATAATAGAAGTTCAGCCTTGAATCTATCTTGATCTACTTGAGGATTCAGTTTATAAATTCCATCAATGTATTCCCACTGTGAGAATTTGATTTATGCTTAAACATATGTTTGTGTCATAGACTCGTGGTACTATGATTTCTTGTTCTAACTCATAGACGTCTGTCATAGTTTGTCTATGTCTACATAGCTGGTGTATTCTTAATAAATGTCTATACTCATTGTCATGCTTCATCACTAACTCACAGGGTAAAGTGTATTCTGACATTCTTGTTCTGACATCATAATTACATAGATCCAATAGTAATTAAAGTCATAAATGGAATAAGACTACAACAATCGAGATCGTATTGGTTAATCTCCTAGGACTTTGGCCACTTGAAAAAAAGAAGAAGATAAAAAAACCAAGTACATAATATAACTCGTAAGTGAATGGTAAATTGTACCGTATGTAATTTTTTTTGACGATTGGTATATACAGTGTTTGAAGTTACCAGATACAGAAATTCCAACAGAAATATATTATACAGGACTTTCTTGTTATAGGTAGTACAATTGAAGATTACATTCCTTTTATTATTTCTTTGATGTCTTGCACTTTTCAAGATAAACATTATACACATGTAACTTTATAAAAAGTCAGAAATTATTTTTGAAAACTCCGACAGTCTTTGTAAAACTTAGAAAAAGAGAAAATCGGTTTCGAAGAACTTCTAAATCTTTAGACATCTGAAGATAATATTATGTAAAATTTTGGTACATTTTGTCCTTTGCTTGTATGGCCCTGGTCTAGGGTACACAGGGGTGTAATGCGGAACTGTGTGCACCTAGATAACTCTTAATAGACGGGTCCACGTGCACGTGCTTGTGCATGTCCCCGGGGGCTGGTAACATTGCATTGCGCATCTTGGAATGTAAGCAAATGACATGGCTAAGTTCTATTAAGGACCGGGTGAGTGGTATATCTTACCAAACAACTTTTATAATTTCTTATGACAACGCATATGAAAATTATAAAAGAAAAAAATGATCATTAATGATATAAACAACTCAGAAACGTTTGTAGGCTGTGTTGAACCAATATCAGAGAATGACATAAAAAAAACAACAACTCAGAAACTTTTGTAGACTGGGTTGAACAAACATCAAAGAATAAGCAACAACTCAGAAAATTTGTAGACTGGTTGGAATTAAAATCAAATAATGATAATAAAATAAAATAACTCAGACACCTTTGTTGACTGGGTTAAACAAACACCAGAGAAATAGTTGGTTTACTACCAGGTCACTATTTCCTAAGAAACAACATTGGAGTATACAATGACACCATTGAGTACGATAAATGTGGTGAGGGAAGACCCTCTCCCATCCTAATCAAGTCACTCACAAAAATCCAAACTCTTGTATACTCAGGACAAAAGCTGGAAACAAACACTGTGAACTTATATGACACCTGCTAAACTTTTTAGTGCAGCAGACGTTTTTGAAAGTGATGAGTGAGCTGAATGGGGTGCAATAGTTCTAAATAATGGACGCAGCACATAGGAATTTCTTTTAGAAAAGACCCCCAGATATAATGTAATGTAAAAAAAATCCTTCTTGTATACACTGACATCTTTGTTCAAGTACTTTCTGAACCATCTATACACTGGACAAGTGATCTGATTCCTTCACAGAATCGCCATCTCCTTGTATGGCCACATCTGGCTACCCTTGCCAGCTTGCTTCATAGAGAGGCTAACCATTCAAGACTAGATCTTGTATTTAATAAACATTGTTAATGACATGATTAAGTCTTCCATTTGACCATTAGGTTGTTGTGCTTGAATCTGATAAGCAACATGTTGCTAACCAGTATGTACTTGGTAATTTTGAAAAGTTCAAAGTTCTAATTAAGTGACACTTGAGCGCACTTCAAGTTGCTGACAGGCAAGTCAAGTAGTAGACCACATTGGATTAAGTTGTGCTTGGCTCAATATCTACACTTGTCTAGACCTACCTAATCAGATATCTTAGTATCATAAAGGTTATGATTGGAATCAGTGACTTTGAATCTAAAATAACTATATTTTTTGTTTTGACTAGCTTATATTGGTCACCAATTTAGAATCGTTTACCTCATAATGAGAGCAAAAAGCTTAAATTTTTATCAGACAAAATCTTCAAGTTCTCATAATAATTACATCTTGGTCATAACTTCTAACACCCATAACCTTGTTTAAAGAACTATCTTTCAAATGGTCTCAAATGACAAAATGATTCCTGTCATTGTTGTTGAGCAAATGACTAATTCATTGTTATGGGTGCTACATGGGTGCTACAGATAGGAGTCATAGATACAATTAGGTATCTCTCTTATATATCCTCCAGTTTGTAGTTAAGAAAACTTTCAAAATGAGAGTATTATCTGCTAACAAATGAGACTTCCACTCATAATAGCTACTTCTTTAATCTCTGCTCGATATCTTTCAATTGGTTTGAAGTTAGTGTTCGCCTCTCTCGTAAACCTGACCTTAGAGTGAGCAATAAAACTGAGGTCAGTTCTTCGGCATCAGACGCGTAGGTGGTGGAAAAAAAACAGAAACTTCTGATGAATCTCAGAACACAGAAAGTGATCATGTTACTTTTGATGCAATCCGAAAAATCAGAAAATTTGCTTAGTTTCTGATAGTAAATCCCTCAACAATAAAGCAACTCAATGAACTCTGCACTCACAGGTTTACTTAAGATCACTCAATCTTGTGAAAAAAAATAAGAAAAGTTTATTTTTATTAACAAAATAAATTTCATTTTATTTTGTCAGACCTAATAGTTTTGGCTATGAGGTAATTCTAAAATGTAGGACTGTTAATATTCCGAATCTTCTAAATCGAAACGATCACACGCACGTGTATGATCGCCCACTTAGCCATGGCAAATTAAAAGCCTTAACTTGTGAATTGAACAAGATTCTATTAATTAATGAAATGTAATGTATGAGTGTTACAATTTTCGCCCGTGTTATGATTTTCAGTCATGCAATCTTAAGGAGTTCAGAGATCTAGATTTCCATGTATGTATCCGAGATGGCTAGATTGGAAACGTTATATTTGAACATGATATGCCCCCGGGTTTCTGTATGGTTTATGAATCCGCTCTTCTAATTTGCAATAACTTCTGTAGTAAATTAGATAAGTCAGTTATTACTGAAGTAAATGAGAATCAACTTTGAGTTGTGGGTTCAAGACTTTTAATTTGCTTTGAAAACAATAAACTAAGAACAGGTGGTGAAAGAAGATAAGATACAAAGTGTGTAGTGGTGCCACATGACTGTCCAAGTTAGACCTTATAAATTCTTTGAGAAATAACTAATAAATTGGATTAGATTCACCGAAGAAGTGACGAGTTAGATTAGTTAAGTTCCAGAACAAGAATATTTTCTTTCACATAATTTTAAAACGAAAAATGTGGTACAAAGTACAAAAAACAATTGAGCTATCTACTGTAAACAGCCTCAACATAATTTATTATGCCTACTTTAAATAGTTGAACCAAATTATCAATCCATACTTCATTATGTAAAGACTAACTTCATAAGGACAGATTTGAACTCTCTAGACCTCGTCACTGATTGGGTAAAGAAATATTTTAGCTAAAAAAAATTGTATCGGAACGATCAAATAGCATGACTATAATTGGTCATAGAATCGCATGGTCCAGACATAAACTACAATGTTTAAACCTATATTAATTCTGTCCAATATTAGCTCAGCACAATGTAGTTTAAAATGTCTAATCTAACCTAAATATCATAATATTAGATTCTAGAGCGAATTCAAAAGTTGTTTGTGCAAAAAAAGTCATTGATCGTTAATGTTGGCACATGATTTTGTACTTACTAGAAGGCACATATCATAATATTGTGTGAAAATATATACCTCTTGCATTAATAAGTACACACTAACTAGAATAAAGTATTGTAACTTTATCACTGTTTACGTGGGTTTTACCGATTTTTTATTTCATCACGATGCTCTACATGTATATTTTATTGTATATGAGAGTCTTATACATAAATACATACATGTATTACATATACTCTTTGGGGTATTGCATGATGAAATTGTTCCAATAAATTGTACCTCATGAGCCAAGAGCTACTTTGGAATAGCTGTGATATATGGAAGAACTAATGGAGAAATAAATTCATCAGATATATTAAATGAAGTACCTGAACCGTATAAACAGGATTGGAGTAAATCGTTGTTAAATTCCTGTATTTCATAAAGTTTGCATATTTCTGAAGCCTCATCAAGTAATCACAACAAGTAAATTATCAATCTTCAAATTTAAAGAGATTATAATTTAATTAAAGTAATAAAAAGGAGAGACACCCAAGAAAAAATGATATAAAATACATCATTGAAAATCATTAATCAAATGTTAGTTCTATGAAGTAAACATGAGATGGAAGCCAAAATAAGCAGAGTATGGACATAATATTAAAACCACAATTTATAAACTCATCTGTAATATGACCAAGCTCGCAAGACATAATTGGAAGATTCAATAGCATTCAACTGATTATTACAAGGGCTTCAAGTTTTGATAGAGCTACTAAACAAGTTGTCCAAGTTTGTAAAAAATGAGATTTTTAGTTGAATGATTAATTAGGTTATGTGTATAAAAAAGAGCAATGTATCATTCCAGGTTATGTATATGAATAAATTGAAGTTTTGAGAATGTCACCAAATTTTGAAATCAATTCTAAAGATGTATACCTTGGTGATATAAAGCACCTGTGATTTGATTTTTTTTTACCTTTACTGACTGGCTGACTAATTTACTGTACCACCTCAGTAATTCGTTGTGCAATGAGCGTGTACAAAACTAATCGTTCAAAATTAATGGAAGCAACTGATGACATCTCTTTCTATGTCAATAAACCAGTTCGCAGATATAATCTTGTTAATTTGACATTTTTGCAAAGTCATTTACCCATGAGACTATCTCGCCGACCATTCTCATTGAACTGCTAGAAATTAATGAGACCTCAGCTAAAATACTTGGACAACTTCAAAGTTGTTGTTGCAAGAGCTTTGGCTTTTTCTATTGGACTGCATATGTCGTCCATCGGAGTGTCCACTCCATATTGCACAATAAATGAATTTGCATTAATCCGCTCTGCTGTAGAACTGCAAATTGTTCTAATAATTTATGCAGCTACACTTCTACAGTGTTTGTAGATCTTGTTATTTTAATGTAATCTGACAGGGTGAGAATGTGTGGAAAAGATAATGGTGAAGCATCATAGCTTACACTCTCTTAAATAGCATATATTGTACAATCCTGTAAGATTTAGATATCCATTTAGCACTTTTCTAAGGCCTTCAAATGTTTTAGTAGCTAATTTCAATCCTGGAAGTTTCCGAGAAAATTGCCTGATTTTTTTCTTCAAATACAAAGAAAATAATTTAAAAAGCTGTTTTTTGCGTGACATAATCTTTTGACCTATTTATAAACAAAGCACTGTTTTATCTTAAAGTGTTTTAGAAACTAAAAATAACCATGTTCAAGATAGACTAAAGCTTTTCGAAAACCCTGTAGGTGAACTTACACAGAGCCATGTAACATAATCCCCGAGTCAATATCACTGAGTGGGCGGAACAATAATCTTGGTACATTGTCAAAAAACAAAAACAGAACATCCAAGCCGACCCAAAAACTTTAATCAGAAAAAAACTGTTGCGGATTAGACGCGCAAGTTTGGGTTTGACCGAACCAAATACAAACAAGTAAAACTTGACCTGACCAAATTTGGGACGTTCAAAGTCAAACTGAATGACATAAAAAATGATACGCTGGCTAATAAATAACAATGTTGCTAATTAACTCTCAATGAGATTTTTTAACAGTGCGTCATTTTGTGATTCTTGGGTGGATTCTGCAAGGGTGTATTTAAGTTTGAGGATTGGAGCTTGTAAATGAATGTTTCACAATTTTATTATATTAACTTAATTAATATTTGGTCGTATTATGGTTTGTCTCAACAATTTAGTTGAATAGCGCAGTGAATGGATTTGTTCAAAATTGTTACTTATTATAAAATTTATAAAAATATGTGATCTTTCCACAGACTACGAGTACCTATATCTGCAATATAATCCTGACATTGTCCTGCTATACTTCTGGACTTTGACTAATAAATTTAAGATATGCATAACTAAATTCAAAGGATATAAATAAGAGGTAGTCGTGATATTTCACGCTGGCATATATTCCAATTCAGCTTCAAACAATAATATGTCTCTGTCATGAATTGCAGATGCTATCAAAAGTTTTTCACACAATCCTTCATACTATGAAAGGACAATTTGCGACAGACAATAGGAACCTTTGAACTCTTTATTGCAAACTGAAGGGCACCGCCTACTTGTGACTCTGGTGTCAATGTATTTTTTATCTATGATAGCCAATAGTGTCTAAAATGATGACTTGAATGATTCATAATATACATACTATGCAGTTCTTGAACTTGAAGTAACTATATTTATCTACTAAATAGACTTCACAACGATTTAGAGATATCTCTAGTCACATATTGCTACTATCGGGATTTTACGGCTTTTTCAACCATTCTTCATCAGAGCACGAACTAATTTTAACTGATAATTCTTCTGGCTGATCAATGACTATTCTATGTATTATGTAATATTTGTGATCATGGCTATACCGACATACTAAAGAAAAACAAATTTATACTCATAAAATCATTTTAACTACTAGTACTTTAATGCTAGAAGAGCTCTATTTTGGTTCTAGCTTCCCACATTTTGTATTTTTTTTTAAAATACATTTATATTAATACCTAGCATGTAGATGTTAGAGTCATATTCATAACTCGTGCTTGTATTGAGCTCAGGCAGGGCTTAAATTTTAATAGTCTGCTGAAACTTTATTTTATCGCCTATTTTGAATAGAACGCCCTGTTGTGTAATGGATTTGGCTAACCATTGTTCTAGTTTAGTTGTTATTTAATGATTTTATATGTTTAGGCCCTAGATCATTCACTATAATAAATAATTCTGCTAGTATTAATTGATTTGATATTTTTTATAAAATAAAAGCCATTATTAATTAAATTCAAAGCCTCGTTATGCTGGCTATCCCCGTCTCCTTTCAGGCTGGGTGAGGTTAATTTGAGTAGCTGGTTTGTAAATTTCCAGCAAATAGAAGGTAAAACTCCCGTCCTGATATGACCATGCAGTTGAAAGTGACGTTAAATCCTCCCCCTCCTATTCAATGTACAAAAACAATAGAGTTTAGATGTATTCTTCGACTAGGAGGTGACAGCAAATTTCTTTAGCTACAGATTGTAAAGGATCGGGCGTTATGCAATGATTTAATAACTTCATAAACGGGACCAAAAGTTCAGCCCGGGGCCAAGATAATGTGTATGTTACACATATTTTCAACATTGGTATTATGTACATATAAACAAGTCAAACACTTATGATATACTTGTATGTAATCATATAATACATACAATAATTGTGTGTGTGTTTTTATACATAAAATGTATTTTAGAACGCGTGCACTAGGTCTATTAAGTCAGGTACCCACAAGAACCGATGAAGCTAATTCCTAGACTCGAAGTTCCTACCAGTATACATGGACGACATTTTTTATGCTCTGGTTCGGTTCTCACTCAAAGCAAGTTTATAAATGAATTCTATTTTTAAGTTCATAGCAAGTTTTTTCAAGTTCTAAATGGCATGATCGACTTCTTTCGAATGAATGAACTCTTGCTAGATCGAGTTAGCAAAGAGGACTATTTGATCTTGAATATAAATGTATGCTGTAATGGCTAGATTAAGGGCAATAATAAGCAAGTATGTACATACTATATTCACATAATTCTACAAAGAAGAGTAAGTTTCACTTAGGTCTTTCTTTATAGACAAGTAATAATGGTATTTGTGTATCCCAAGTTCAAGATATCATTAACTGAGTTGCTAGAAAATGCTCTATTTTATACCGCATTACCTTATAAGGACGCGGTATAATCAAATTGAGCAATTAAACAAACAAATTCAAATACACTGTGATTTCTGGTTAGAGAAGTAGGTACAACACCATTCTACCTATTTTGTCAATATTGGACTATTAGGTATACAAATGTGGACTTTCTCAGAGTGATTCAAGACATAAAACGTTACTTGTACGAGGAATGAAATTATTAATAGTTCTTTAATAAGGGAAGTAAAAAATGAGACTGGAAAGTTGTAAACACAAAGTTCTGATTGAGTGGAGTTAACTAAAATGAAAATAAAAGATATAAAAAGCACCGAGAGACAAATAAAAGAAGAAACTGATGGATTGATAGAAACAATGCAAGAAACTTGAATGTTTTCCAAAGCCAGAAAAAAAGATAAAAAACCCCAATGAGAAAATTTCAAAGTAAACAAAAGAAGATAAAAGAAAAGTATTAGAAACAGAGTTCCTATTCTACTTTTCCCATCTTCATGAAATAAGAACTCTGTAACTTGTGTCGTGTTTAAGGGTTAAATCAAGTCACATAAAGTTAAATGTAATTCAAAGTCATGAGCATTTGAAGATGTTTCAATTTTCTGTCATTTTGTTCATTAATGAAAACTATTTTCCTGGTGTAAAGTCCCAAATTTGCTGTCTTTATGAATGTGAACTTCAAATGAAGTTCTTATTTTACTGTGTCAAAATAAATATTGCTTTATAGTGAGCTTGTTGTTTTGTTGAGGTGTGTTGAATCACTTGTTGCCAAATTAAAATAAGGTAAGAAAACCAAATGGAAAACACAGAATGAAGAAAATGAAGAAAAGATTATAGAAAAAGTAAAAGTAAGAACACAATGAAACATAAATTTAAATTTAAATTAGAAGGTAATATCACAACAACAAAAAGAACTTATTATTGACAACAATCTCCAAAAGACACTTCAATTTTTACAGGAAAATGTGAAAAAACACAGTAGAATTCAAAAACTTGACGGTATTCAAAAACTTGCTTAGAGTATCAGTGGATCAAAAATAATGCAATTTTAGGTAGCTTTCAGACGATTGTGATGGACATTTTAGAGATTTTATGAAAAGGCACTGTTTAAATTATTTGGTTTTTCAAATTAGCTTTCTGAGTTTGAAATGAGCACTTAGCAAGTTTTTAAAATCCGCCTTTGAAGAAATATTTAGTTTTTTGGTTAATTCTGGAAATGAAAAAAACTGATCATTACACATTAAGAAAATAACAGGAATATTCTTTTATTATTTAAAGACTCTCTAAAAGACTTACTAAGATTTTCATCTAAGATCACAAGATGAGAACACAAAAGCTGATCAAACGTTATATTTTTTCATAAAAGTTATCTTTTTCTCAAAATTTCTGCAAAATATTGGTCTTATCACAAGAAAACTACTGTGTTTTTTCAAATCTTAAATACGAACACAATGTTAAACACAAAAGTGTTTGAAATAAAATATTTTATTAAACTAAAATTAAATGTTTGTAAACTTAATATTTTTTTACCTGAAACTTCATTGTTCCTAAACTTTAACCACCTTAGAGTAAAGTTGAGATCACTACTACACAACTCAGAATGAACTGTTGATTGTAGATACTAGTATTAAGTTAAATAAAAGGTTTTATACCCCACTCCTCTCTCAAAGCTACGATACACTTCGGGCCGGTCAAATTGTTCAAATTAGAAGAAGAGCAATCCGGGCGGGTTTTTTTTTGGTTTATTATTTTTTCATTGAGGATGAGCACCTATTGCGGCTCTGGTGACACTTATAAATTTGGCGATTTTCTTTCTTTCGTGTATTGAAATCTGAACGAACAGGGTTTATTTGAAATCATTTTGGATTTAAATTGGAACATTTTAACATATCTTTCTAGAATAGCACAATATTTCTGTATAATTGACCTGGGAAAATGAGTACTGTATGAAAAATCATATAGGTAATCACAATTTACATTCTAAATTGGAAACTTTTCACTGTCTTATCGTTAATTTTCAAGCTTGGACTTGAAAGGACTAGGCCACTGAAGTTAAGAAACGTCCAGCGAGAGTAGGTAGGTCACTATTCAAATTCAAACCTTCAAGGAATAGCCAATATCAGGGCTATTCCCGGCCCAACTCAGGCTGTGTGAGGTTATGTGGGTAGCTGCTTTGGGAGTTTCCAGTGAATGGAGGCTAAAACCCTTATCCGTGCAATTGAAATTCTGGAGAAAAAAAGTTTACCAAATTTCTGAGAATTTGCTTGGACTTCTTGATTAGATCGATGCTTCAAATTTGGACGTTCGGGATGGAACATTTTCTAGATATTTTAACAGGAGCTAATCTTTCAAAAAGGGGAGGCAGATTGTAAATTTTTAGCAGTAATCTTATTTTATTTGATTTTGAGGGTCAAAAATCCAACATGTGAACACTAAAGCACACACTAATTAGTTTTGTTAGTTTTCCGAAGAATTAAAAGGGTTCAAAGAAGCTTAGAACCTGCACAACTTATTGTAAAAGCTTTTGTTTTTTAATAATGTTGATTGATTTGTTTTTCGAAAATATGGGTTGATTTCTTGTACCAAATAATGTTCTCTGGTGATTTTAGATTTACATGATGTTGAGAAACGCGCTATCTCTCGATAGTTTTAGGGCAGACGCCCTGCTGTGTCTGGAGCAGCACCACTAAATTTTTCTTTTCTTTTTTTTTGTTTTTATTCTTCCTTCTTTTCTTTTCTCTATAGTGGTTGAGTGGAAGAGCTCACACGTGAGAACCCTGCCACTTTAAAGAAACCATAAAAAAAGAAACATTGGCTTTGGTGAGTAATTCAATGAACCAAAAGCACTGTGTTCCTTGTCCTTCAGGGTGTGTTGTAATGATATTAGGTGCTGTTGAATTACATACGAGCATTCGTACGTAATAAAACAGGAAGGTAATCGGCAGTTAAAAAGGTTGTATAAATAGAAGATTAAGTATTTTTAATTTGTGCTAATACCTTTTTAATTAATCATGAGAGAGAGAGAGAGAAGAGAGAATTATTCCAATATTAGTTCTATTATTAGGGATAAAACCCTGTAATCATACATTCCCAAGGACTATTAGTTTTGTTACATTACAACAGAAGAAATATTACTGGTTTATCATGGTGCTTTTGAACCAAGGGTACCTTTGTATCTTTGTAGCTAAAATGAGTTAATTACCTCCTCAGTTCTTAGTGTTGTGCATCACACCTCTTCTTCAAATGCTAAGAATAATTTTATTATTTTCATAAATCATTATCCACAATTAAAGTTGAAGTCTCACTCGATGTACTCGGTTTTATAAAGAAAATTACATACATTCTAAAACATCAACCTCACAAATTGTCAATTAGCCTTATTTTCGAAAAGAATATCTTCTGGCAACTCATAAGTAAGCAAGGTCTTGGCAATGTACTTATTAGAAACCATGCTTGAGAAATTCTCAAAACTATAATCGGTTCAAAAATACGATATTTGCACACCTCGACACAAGCCCATCTGATCTTCCAATCTTGATCTTGGATGACCAGTTTGAAACACCCCAAAGTTCAAAATATCATCCTCTTTTTTTTTTGTCGCTAGTTCTGATTGCCGGGTGTTACATTTTTTTATCGTCTCTAAATAGTTCAGCGATTAAGCGGGCGACATTTGCCGAGGAACCCTCTAGGCATCATCTTCTTGTAATCTAAATTATTACCAAGAAATACCAATTTTTTTTTTAAATATTGTTCTATAAAATTTCATAAACCGGTAGAAATTTGATGATGGTCATCTCTTAAACTTATTCAATTTCAGATTTTCTTAACCCTTTGATTATTTTGGCAATATTGCAAGTAATTTTAGTATTAAATTGACCATTTCTCATATATTTTCTATAAAAATTGTCATATAAATCATTTATAAGTCTATGTGTAAATCATACAAATGGTCGCATTTGTGTTTACTAGCTGCATTTTTATGATTTTTTTTTATCGGTTCAAGATACCTTATGGTTTTGTAATGCAGAGTTTCAGTTCAAGACCATGAATTGTGCCAGTAAAGTATTAAACGTTTTTATTATGCTGCCTTTTCTATGAGCTATATGGTCTACTGGCTCTATTAGCATAGTTGCTCGAGGGGAGAACTTTTGATTTTGTGTCTAAGTAGACCTAACTAACAAGTCATATTTTAATGGATTAGTTAATGAGCTATTTGTCATTAGCAATATTATGCATCCTAATGGTGTCATCTGAACTACCACCTCCTCATTGATGTACAGGATTTACTCCATTTCATTTATTCATCCTTTATTTTTTACTTTAATTTATTGGTTTGACTTTTACTCATGGCTTCACTTACCCCTTAGCTAAATATATTATTGTTCAATAGGTACCTATATTTCAACCCATTTTTCAAGTGATACACAATAGGAGACAATAGTTTTTAAAAATCACACTATTATTTCGAAACAGTCAAATAATATCTATATTTCCTTATTTTGTATGATTTCAGGTAAGTGTTCAATTCCATGCTGCGTTACTCCAATTTTAGTTTGAACATTTTAAGGTAAGTTGTACACTTTGAAGGGATTTTAGTGTAAAACTTTTTAAAAGCTTACGGAAGATGTGTGCGAAGCATACGTACATTTGGGTGCTTATGATATGCTCATTATGAGTGCACTGGTAGTCAAGTGGTTAACGCGCTAGTCTGGTAATCCAGGTAGCGTAGGGTTCAAATCCCAACCAGTACATGAATTTTTCCTCATTAATTTGAGTTTGTGACCACTGACCACATAATAATAAGACTCTGAGGGTTAGGTGGTAGAAAATGCTTTGAGCATTAACCTCGCCTGGTGCTTACCTTCCATAAGAGAGTTATTATTATATTATAAGATGTTGGTAGTGAAAACATCATTTCAAATAATGTATGTTTAACTATTGACCAACAACTACATATAATATTTGTTGGCGTATGGTCAAGTCAGGTTGTTCGAAATTAGCCTTCTTTAGGTTCTTAATATGAGATATTATTCTTCTATAAACTTACAATACCCTTTTTCTTTGCAAAAAGCCTACTTTTCTATGTATAACAACTTATATTACTCATACATAAGTTTATAAAATGACCTCAGTAGCTTGATCGATAAGGTGGCGGACTTGTAATCGAGTCCTTTGGTTCAAGTCCCAAGTTAAGCAAATATTTAGTAAAAAAGTTTTTTTTTAACCCTGCATGTCTCAGATTTTAGAGCTAAGAGATTGGTTCCTGACTGGGCCTTCTATGATATTTACCTTCTATACATTATGCAACAGAGGATATCGATATTGATTTCGCATTCGATCATCTCGGATTTTAGCAATGGGCGTGTTTGGGTTAAAACTCATTGGAGATGACCCTGTTCCGAAACTTGTGATATTTATAACTAATCCACGTTATATTCTTTCAGTCTACATAATACATATCACCGTCCATTTACTGACCATATCTTCCAGTTATAAATAAACTATATACGCTGTCTGTTAATACTAAACAATATATATATGTAAGTTATATCTTTCAGTAGGTATTAAACAAGATATCATAATCTAATTATCTGATGTACCAGATGCAATAGTGGACCACCTTTAGCTCGTGCCATCCCAGACTATACTGGGAATGCAGTCCTTATCGAAAGTTCACTTGACGATATTATTACTACCAGTCTTATGAAATGACCTCAGTAGCTTAATCGTTATGGCAGTGGACTTGCAACTAAAAGATAGATGGTTTGAGTTCCAAGTATGGCGACTCAAAATGCTAATATTGAGTTATTGTAACATAATAGTGCACATGTGTGATCAACGCAAACTAACACAACTCTCCGCTTATTGTTGACACCATCAGAGTAAAGGCACATCAGAGTAAAGGTACCTCGGCAGTATAAACAAGGTATCACCGAAAATTCTCCGCTAGACTGGTCGCGTTGCAAGAGCCAATAAAAAAAGAAAAAGTACTAAACTCAGCATACAATAGACCAAAACGAAAAGGAAGACGTTCAAATGTTGGAGTCAGAACCTTTATTGTTCAAGGGATACAGAATATGTACATAGAACATGATTTGTGAAAATAAGAGAAAAAAAAATACAAGATAAAATGCATAAGATATAAAATATGAATATGTACAAGATCGGTTTGACTGGAAGAAGTTGGTTGCTGGAGGTCTTGTGCTCAGAAAACATCGGTAGGGTAATGTAACATAATATCCTATTACATAATTTAACTTAATTGTTACTAAAAAGCTCCTGAAAAAACCGAAAAAAACGTTTAACCAAAGACTGGACCCGGGGTATGTGTCGTATGGTGCTCTCAATCGTAAGCAGCGGGGCTTCGTATTATTTCCGACCTGTGGAATTTTGGTGCTAATAATGTGGAGAGAAACCATTAACTCGGTAGCTCAGTGGTAAAGGCGGCACTCTCTGAATCCAGAGGTCGCGGGTCCGAAACCCAGCCGGGACATGACAAGTGGGAGGAAACTCCCATTTGGCATTTTTAAAACACAATTGGGTTTACTGCTGGAATAATTGGACCTAATAGTTCTTATCGGGCAGTATTAATAAGGCCATTTTATTATTATTACCCCACAGTTTGATTTTTCCTTTATACATTATGCACATTTAAATGGAGAGCTCCTTTTGTCTACAGCTTTAACGAGGCTTCTACATAATATATATGACAGTTTTTTCATTAGCAACCATCCCCGAGTAGAATAGCGCAGGTCTAGGTTTTCTACAATGAGGTAAGTGAGAAAATGTTTTCTTTGACTTATGCACTTTGATATAGAGCTTACATCAGTCTAACCCCAAAACTCGCGAGGAAAATAATAATGTGAGTGGTTTGGACTAGGCGGACCAAGTTGGTTGGATATCCTTGGATAGCGTGATAACATGGATTGAAGCGAGTTAACCCAAAAAAAAAAAAAAAAAAAAAAAGCATTTGTTACGTGGGCATATGGCAGTTTTCTTGGATTATTAATCGTATCTTCAGGCCATAGTCTAACCTGATTTGAAATTCACCAGTTCAGTGCTCTACCCACTTAAAAAGATGGCTTAGTTATGTAAAATCAAGTTAAGTAAACTTGACATTATCGAAAATTGAGTACCTATGTATGCGAATTTTTACGACATCTGATGACATTCAAGTTTAGATCGGTCTAAATGTGGACAGACGTGGACCAGACATCATCCGCTATTATAATGCAAGGATAGCTACATTCATTATACAAACATACATATTGTGTATATTATAAGATAAATTTGGTTTCATTTATACAATCATAATTTTTATGTATTTAAATAAACTGCATCTTCGTCGGAACTTGTGTAGGGTGTAGCATCCATTAATTTTCGCAATATTACTAAATAGTTATGGAGAACCAGAAAGCAAGGTTGTTTTCTATTTTTAATATCACGCTGGTTTCCTGAAGATGAATAATCACATCTTAGAAGAAAACTCATGATCAATTCCATTGAAGATACCATGATATACCTTCATTATTCATTTTATTTATTGGTCTGTTGTGATCAATGATCAAATTTGGATAGGTCAGGGTTTGGACATGAAAAGAAAGCAGAATTTATTTTACAGGAAGTGATGTTTGAAAAACAGTGCTTGGTTTTTTCACTCAGGTTTTTTCTTCACAAAAAAGAAAGACATAAATTAGTGGATATGCCTGAAGTTCCTTTATGAATTATGCATTTGTGGACCGAGTTAAATAAAGTTAAAAGTAAATAGAAGCTTTAATAAATTTCTCTCATCGAGAAATGAATTATGTTTATAAGTATTTTATATTTCTCAAATCCTTCGTTATCAAGGGCACAAAATAAATTTCCGGGGCTTCAAGTTTAAAGAAGTGGGAGGACTTGGCTTTTTGAAATCCGAGGATTATTCTCAGTTCTAACCCTATGGCTCACTGTAATTGCACTCCTTCTTAACACCAACTCTTTGTGTTAACACTTTTCGTGGTATAGTAGTCACCGTGGCAGAGTGAGTTAGCGCGCTAGGCATTGCACACACGGTGACCTGGGTTCGATCCCCAGAGGGGCAGGAATTTTTTTGCTCTGTACTTGGATGTTCGGGGTCCACTCATACCTCGTAAGGAAAAATGAGTAGTTACTTGTATGAGTAACGACCAGTGGCGGTATTACCAGAGTAAAAAGAAATTAATGTAATAGAATAATTCGAAAAGTAAAGGAGGGTCTTAGTAATGCTGCGCTACCCTCAAAAATTGTGAAGAGGCCTTGTGTTTCACCACGAATAAAACCATACATACACTTTTCGTAGTATAACATTAAATAAATGCCTGTTATTTGGCCTATGAAACAGAGGTCCTGTAGATTAATGGATTTTGTATATTCGAGGGATCTGATGCTTCACACATTAATTTCCCCTAGAACTTAGCGTCCACAAAAGGGTCTTTTTTGAATTCCTTTGAATAGTATAATTTACGTATATGGTTAAGCTAAGATACCCGACAAGATTTAATAAAATTAATGCCGGATGATAGTAGAAATAATATTTCGAGCATAACAACTTAAAATTTCTGACAGTAGCTGATAAAATTCCTTAAACTCAATCAAATCAAAGCAAAGTGTGGTCACATCGTAAACGAATGTCACAAAAACAATGCAAACCGCCAATCATATGACCCAAACCCACCTCTACTAAACTCTACCAGTGATGTGGACTCACTTATGACTTTTCTAAGAAGTATCAACCTCCTTCACCTTATGTAGACCTTGTGAGGATGAGGATCAAAGGACCATTCAATAATTGGTTAAAGTGCCTAACAGGAAAAAAAGCTAAGTGTGTGGAGGAAGCATTTTATCTTCGTTGAATTTTCCAGGAGTTTTCTCTGGTAAAGATAGTCCCTCACTCGGACCTTAGATTGGATTACAACAACCTATTCTAAGTTTTTCTGGACAGTGAATAACAAGGGAGTTCAGACAGGAGATAAGTTTTGTTCTTGAAAATCTCACGATTCTCGGACGGTCCAGTGATTTGGCCTTTATCTCATTCAGACATTATACCGGGTGTACCATAAAATTTATTACAAATAAAAATTACAATACATCACACACCTATAAGATGTTCTGTATTAAGAATTTTCTATATCTATAATTGAATGTGAGAAGTCTATGACAAGATAGTGTTATTCTTTAGTATTCAAAGTCTCCTGATAAACGTTTAAAAACATTTCCTAAGAATAAACTGAACCAAGCAATAAGCAATATATTTATTCCTTTTGTTGAAGTATTATTTTAAGAGTCCCTCAATAGTGTGGTTTGAAATTGATGAGGAGCCGCGTGTTGTAGACGTCTTAGTGTTTTTTTTAAGCTTTTTTTTTACATCAATTGATATTTCACAGTGTTGCTATTTTTATTCATTCATTACAATTCACTTTCATTATCCAACTCATCTCCCTGGGGCACACAGCCCACAACTGCCGCCGCATTTCCTCTTTGTATTGCCAGACTTATCCTTTGTGATAGGTAGAAAACCGTTCTACCATCAGCTGACTTTTCCACTAGCCTTGACCCCAACACGTTCACCAAGCTTTTTGCTTAAGCCATTGTTCTTCTTGTTGTACATTATTCTACAACACACTTGTTTTTATGTTGTTTCGGCTTTAGCCAATCTTGGGACTCGAACCACCGACCTCCGTCTTATCCATCAAACTACTGAAACCGGTTTAGTATACCCTGTAGTTGGCGAAGCGCGCGACCCTTGACATTTTGATGCATTGGGCACAGAAAACCCGGAAGTGAATGAGTTTATATCATGATAACATATTCGATTTATAAAGAGCCGAGAGAAGACCTAGAACTCTTCAAGAATTGGAATATACAATCGATAAGAATAGAAGTGATTAGGAAAAGAAGTGTTCTATTGGTATTGGAAAAATGTCTCTTTTATCTTTGAACAATGCGAAATACTTTGTAGAATTTACTGATTAAATGTATAACTTAGTAAAATACCTATTCTATATTCTACAATACCTCTCATGACTTCTACTTTTACATTAATGTTTCAATCTACATTCTTCATATCTAGGGGTAGGTTTGCATACCTTTTGAATTAGTAGATTTCATACTTTATATCTTTACATACCTACTGTTATTAAGTCAGCTTCGATAGCACGTCTATTACACCAGTTCTCATTTTGTCAATGAAGTTAAGCAACGTCCAGTGAGGTTCGAACTTAGATGGGTGACCAACCCAGGTGCCTAGAGCGCTACACCACTCGACCACGGGAGTAATATTCCACTTTCAGTGCAGAACGATTGCTCACATGAGGAAAAAACCCAAAAATAAACATATTATCATTATAGTATGCTTTATTAGGAGGACAGAGTACAATGGTAACAGTATAAAATTAAGTTAAAAAAAAAAAACAAACAAACAAATGACAAAATAAATAACTAAAAAAGAAAATAAATAATGTCCTACCTAAAGGGCGGGGTTATTGCCTGTGGCAATCTCTTCCACCCAAACCATTAACTCACAAAAATATCGCTGAAACCCGGCACTTTGTCGCCGTTCGGGTTTTTTAAAATACTCACTTAGTACATTCGTAAAAACGGAAAGTAAAAGGAGACTCTGTGCCAAATTCTTCGGAGTCATTTGGTCTAGCCGTTCCGTTGTTCTGTTAATTATGAATGAGTTATGTACATGTATTTTATATGCATATTAAGATTGGCTTTATCACACCTCTTCCGTCATATCACACATGTGCGGCCCGTCACCCCCTCCTCCCCCCTCCTCCACGGGTGTGTTGCGTGTCAGGGCGCCCACTCAGGCAACGTGCCATGGCGGCCATAACTTAAGAGCAAACCACAGTACAGGTCGATCCATAAAATCGCCGCCAAACGATCGTTAATCCGCTCCTACATAAGGATCTGGATCAGTGCTTCTCAATACAATAGGTACAGGTACATACGAGGGGGTAATCAAAAGTAACTGGAAATCCTTTATAAATCCACAAAATTGATTTTTTTCATAATCAAATTTTTATCACCTTCAAAGCATGCTTGACTTCAATTCATTTGAAAATTCAGTTATTACATAAACAGGACTTGTGTAGGCAGAAAACCTCGATAAACAGGACTTGTGTAAGCAGGAAACCAGGATAAACAGGACTTGTGTAACCAGGAAACTAGGATAAACAAGACTTGTGTAAGCAAGAAACCTGGATGAACAAGACTTGTGTCAGCATGAAACCTGAGTCGTATTTTTCTTTCTAACTAAAAAAAAATTCCTGGTTAGGTTTTTTCCAAATATTTCCATTTTATTCCAAGGTCATTCGTGAAAGAAAAATGCGTTTGGTTACTTTTAAAGATAAACAATGGACTTAACCTATAAAAGAACTGGAAGCAAGAATTTTCTACTTCCACTTTGGTTAACTTTGGAAGTGGAAATTTTTCCTCTTCCAAAAGAAATATTATTTTGTTCTTATTATCGATTAAATATTTCGTTACATAATTTCGTTACATAATTTCGTCACATAATTTCGTTACATAATTTCGTTACATAATTTTGGTTATGTGCCAGAGCAAAGACATGAAAATGTCATACATAATTTCGTCACTTAATTTCGTTACATAATTTCGTTACATAATTTCGTTACATAATTTCGTTACATAATTTCGTCACTTAATTTCGTTACATAATTTCGTCACTTAATTTCGTCACATAATTTCGTTACATAATTTTGGTTATGTGCCAGAGCAAAGACATGAAAATGTCAAAAACGCTTGCATACGAGTCTGCAACCATTGGGACATTTTCATCTTTACTATGCAAGGTCTAAAACTTAACTGACCAAATTTCGTATTGTGCGCATGACACATACTTTTTCTCTTCTCTCTTTTTATAATTGAATATTTCGTTACATAATTTCGTTACATAATTTCGTTACATAATTTCGTCACATAATTTTGGTTATGTGCCAGAGCAAAGACATGAAAATGTCAAAATGACTTGCTTCCAGTTTGGTTCATTTTATTCCCGTTTGGTTAACTTTGGTTAGAAAGAAAAATACGGCACTGGATAAACAAGACTTGTGTCAGCATGGAACCTGGATAAACAGGACTTGTGTAAGCAGGAAACCTGGATAAACAAGACTCGTGTAAGCAGGAAACGTGGATAAACAAGACTTGTGTAAGCAGGAAACCTGGATGAACAAGACTTGTGTAAGCAGGAAACCTGGATAAACAAGACTTGTGTAAGCAGGAAACCTGGATAAACATGACTTGTGTAAGCATAAAACCTGGATGAACAAGACTTGTGTAAGCAGGAAACCTGGATAAACATGACTTGTGTAAGCATAAAACCTGGATGAACAAGACTTGTGTAAGCAGGAAACCTGGATAAACAAGACTTGTGTAAGCAGGAAACCTGGATAAACAGGACTTGTGTAAGCAGGAAACCTGGATAAACAAGACTTGTGTAATCATGAAATCTGGATAAACAAGACTTGTGTAAGCAGGAAACGTGGATAAACAAGACTTGTCAGCATGAAACCTGAATAAACAAGACTTGTGTAATCAGGAAACCTGGATGAGCAAGACTTGTGTAATCAGGAAACCTGGATATACAAGACTTGTGTAATCAGGAAACCTGGATGAACAAGACTTGTGTAATCAGGAAACCTGGATATACAAGACTTGTGTAATCAGGAAACCTGGATATACAAGACTTGTGTAATCAGGAAACCTGGATGAACAAGACTTGTGTAATCAGGAAACCTGGATATACAAGACTTGTGTAATCAGGAAACCTGGATACACTGGAAAAATAGCTCGAGGATCTCTTAGAGCTTCCGTCTCGATAGGACATCAGCAGTTGCAAGGAACGTTAAACCCCAAGACATAACCATTGTGTCCAATCAGAAATAAAGTGCACACGTAACTTTGGCATGTGCAATCCACGCACTATCAAAACAATATCATAATAAGTTATGAATAAAGTGTTCCCCCTAAAAGTACAACACCCCCTAAAAGTACAACAGGTATTGTACTTCAAGGGGATTTTAATGGAAAAAAAAAATGCGAAATGAAATAAAATACATTCCCTCCTCCTTCATTTGATGAAAAATTGATAAACTGAATAAGTACTCAATTGATAAAATTTCTCAAAAATCTTGAGAACCTCCATGCCTTGTTAGACCGATTACAAGATGTCAAGCAAAGTGTCTATTGTTATCACAACAAAGGTAATATTAACGAGAGTTTTATGACTTTGCCAATGACAAAACCGGAATAGGTCAACAATAACTCCCTCGCAAAGTTATCAATAAAGAACCACAATAAGTTATGAATAAAGTGTTCTAGCTACATTGTTATCAATGAGTTATAAATAAAAACTGTATCACTGTAATTTACAAGTTAATAATAAAGCGTTCGTGAGATTTTATTACAATAATTTATTTATGAAATATTTTTTTGTAGATATTTTGCTTAACAATTTTTTTAGATTTGCTACATGTTGGCCAATACTCGTATTTTGACAAATGACGGCTTTTAGGATTTAGTAATAAATTAATAATAATGTATGAAATGTATGATGGAGATTATCTTTTTAAATATTTTTTTTACTAAGCTGGTTATCTGACGCTGATATTATCTAAACTTGTTCAAGTGGGGTATTTCCATGAGATGGTGGATGTGACTGGAACTCCAAAAATATTTAATCAAAGGCAATCCAATGGCAGCAAGATTAACGATCAGAAATGAGGATTATATAAAAAAAATACTCAGTACCATGTATGTTTTTTATGTGAAAAGGGAGACAGTGCTTTCTAACACGGTGCTGATTTAAATGCAATCTATCGTTTGAAGTATCTGTAACAAAATTTTGAGTGTACATTTTTCAATATTTTATATCATATTTGTTCGGATTCAAACCTTAGTCCTCCAAATGGTAAGCTTTTTAACTCTGAGTTGGCCTCAGCAATACCAGATCCAAGGCCACTGCGTCGACCTATTATGTATATGTATACCAAGTGTCAATTTACATCTTACACCCATAGCAAGCGGGATTGCGCAACAAGCACTCTTCTTATCTGGTTAAATCCAAATTTAATGTGGTACAAGTAAGAATTTAATTAATTTTCGAGCAAGAATTGGTTATTTGGCAGTACAAGTGAACTTCAAATGGTTTAAAATGCCATTAACAATATCAAATGCAGATAACAAGATATACAGGGTGGTTCAAGTTTTACATTGGTAGTCCAGTGGTCCAAAGACCAAAGTCAATTTCATAGACTTGTGCGTTAATCGACGTGTACTGATCTTAACCCATATATCAAGACTTTTTCACGTAAATAAGATAATCCATGGCTATGTAATAATTATAGAACTTGTAGAATTATCAGGAGTAAGTTGTAGAAAGATCAGGAGTAAGTACTAGAATGATCAGGAGTAAGTTGTAGAATGATCAAGAGTAAGTTGTAGAATGATCGGAACTAAGTTGTAGAATGATCTTGACACAGGGCCCTGGAGGATAAAAAATACCTAATTACTACATTTATATTAAAATATTTAAAATTCTGTTTGATAAGACATGTGTCACTTATCGTACCAGAAAAAAAGTTGTACAAATTAGGTACATGAAAAAAAAAAACCACTCCGTATGGGTTGCAACCAAAATCATTCTTAACTTGGTCCAATCACAGAAGATGGACTCGAAAATATTTTGAACGTCCTTCATGGTAACGACAGACCAACATTCCTCGACTTCAGCATTTAATGCAAATAAAATGATTTTTATTATTCTTAATTTAAAATGCTATTTTTTGTGATATTTTTGCAAATCCTCTTTATTTCCAATAGATTATGCCGAAAAGTTGTTTTAGGCTAAAGTATAGACATAATATGTCCAACTGTGAAAATAAATAACAGATCCAAATTATTGATATTTGCAAATGTATAGGTTATCGGAAACTGGTTTACTAGATTGGCATGGATATATTCACAGCGAGTATCATTTGGGCAAGGAGTATCTTCAGGTGGTTTTATATAACTAATCTGATGAGAAGTGTTTGCCTTTCACTCGGGTCATCATCTTCGAGTCAGCTGCCGTCTTCTCTTTTTAATGAAACACCTGTTCTAGGTCTTTCAAATGTTTTTTGAAAGACTTTGTCGGAATTTTGACGATTTGTGCTTTTCAATTTCTTTCTGAAAATTCAGTTTTGTTTTCGTTGGTTAATTTATTTTGATTCAATCCATCGTTATTTCATAGTAATAGAGCCTTATTATTTTTCTGTGAATACTGACCTAGTTTGTTGGTTTATCTTTTTGTTTTTTTTTTTATGTTTTTCAATCGTTGGATTATCCGTTTTGTATACTTCATTCAATTTTGTTGTTGAGTTATTGTGTGTCTGACGCCGTCAGAGTTAATTTTTGATTTATTAGTTGAGTCAAGAATAGTTGAAATTGTGGGAAATCGATTGAACACTACAGAAGTTTTAGACTTTAAAACTTTCGATTTTTAGAATTCGTTTGTCATCATTAAATAGTTTTGCTAAAGTTATGTTCCGACTATTTGCCATGATTGAGATTCGACACCAGAGCTTGGGTCAAGAGCCACAACGATTGATTATCTGACCACGAAGGCTATCTTCCACAGTTCAATCTGTGGTTTTATTAAACTCACCAATAGATATGCTAGAGTGAATATTGTAAAGGTAATAAAGGTATCTAGAATTGAAGTTTCCAAATGCTTGGTTATTTATTGCTTCCTTTGATGTTATTGTTGTTGTAGTGGTTTTAATTATTTTTACCACTCTTATGATCATGATAATTTGATCGTGCTGACTACTATTATCGTCTTCATCATTCTCTTTATACTAAGCATCATAAAAACAATATTATGCCAAGGAATTCGTCTGCTGTTTGTTTTCCATGGCTCCTAATCTATTGTGAACTTGAATTAGGATTTTTTTGATTGCCGGCGTGGTGGTTTTGATCTTCTTATTTTGTGATCTTCTTGAAGGTCTGTTAGTCTGGGTGTACTTGCTGGTTGAGTAGGTGCGAGGAATTTGCATCGTCATACTCGTTGTTATCTTGGTCGTTACAGTCATCTTTATAATAATTATTGTAATCATCTCCATCATGATAATCAAATTTGTAATCGTTATTGTAATAAAATTACAACCCTAAAGTTGAGACTGATTTGAGCTAAGCTGGTAGATAGATTTACTCCCTTTTTATAGCCTCGTAGCCAAATCGTATCATAAGCATTGGTTGAATCCTAAATCGTATCATAAGCTTAGGAACCAGCCTTCGTAGCGCGATCGTTAATTCTGGGATTCGTAACCTGGAGGTCGCTGGTTTGAGTCCGAACCATGGCGGGTTTGTGATAGCATTTTCGTCATTGATAGAGATTATTTAGATCAAGTAGTGCCATTATGTCACTATTTGAATTTAAAATAGTACGATAAGTTAGTATATCTTGTGTGTGATAATCACACGAGTTGAATAATTGAATTCCACCTGAGCTTTTCATTTGCAATGAAGAAGTCAAAGGATACAATTTATTTATACTTTCTCTGTTATACGTAGAAATATAGTAACATCCGCAAGATCTTCAGAGCCATAAAGCAAAGATCCGATACATCACGACGATTTTTTCAAAGTCATTTATAGATCTTGCACCTCTAAACTGCCAAGATTTTCATATAATTTTTCATTGAAAATAATTTTCCAATAAATTAATATTCCTCGCATAAAATTTCAACAGTAATGGAAGATAATTAGTGATTAGGAATAGATGGGAGATAATTGGAGGCAGTTATCGATATAAATCATAATCCGATAGCTCTCGGCAGAACCATGATGGTGCCTGCACTGAGCAGAAGACAAAGTAACAATGACCATGGTTGAGGCTGCTGGGTATTAGGTATAGTAAAAAATAAATATGTTTTGAGTTTTTGCTCTTTTAATTAACACGAAATAGTGCACTGATCTACATATTATAGTAATAATTACATACCATATTTATTATGCAGATCTACATCTCTATATAAAACTCAAATCATCATTATCTTCAAATATAAAGCTCAAAACTGTGCGTGGCTGACTATGTCCTCTCAGTGGTTGTCTGTTTACAATAACACAGAAAAACGGTAACAGATAATGAACTTTTCATGAGAGTTGACCCCTCCCTAAACCACCTAGAAAATTATAAAAACTAGAAAATTATCAAAATTAAATATCAATTACCATTTTCAAGATTTCGGGATTTTCTGGTCCAATAATGTTTCAAATAGGACGCCAGCCACAGGCAATAACCTCAACAAAGTGCTGGGATTTAGCTAGTATATATTATGGTAATAATTAATATAATATAATTATTATCTACATAGTATGAAAAGTGTTCTGCTGGCGGACGTTAAAATGAAATGTCACCATGTTTGTCGGGTCAAAAGACAACAACACAAATCATTGGCACCCTTAAAGCCCCTTAATAGTGTTGGCGTTAGGAAGGGCATCAAGATATAAAATGTGGAAGTAGATCTCCATTTTGTCAGAAGACATGTTACAACGCCTTCGGTGAATTTTATTTCACATCTTAAATTAAATTAAGTTTACTGTAAGAAAACATCTATTTATGAGAATATTAATATTCTAAAACACTTGGTGGTATTCTGATGTAAAGACCCATACCGAATATTGGGTCTGATCATATGTTGAACTGTCTCATTAACTTGTCCCCTAGTGTGGTTTACATAATATTCCTTCTCTGAACGATGGATCAAGTCCTAATATGTAATATTGCAATTTGCTGTTCTAGCTTCTGTCATAACAAATTATAACTTATTACTTGCTTTATGACCTAATAGCTTTTTCCTTGTACTACGGAAAATGGCTAAATTTAAAATCAACTGAGGCATGGCTGGAATTTTGGATCAACCACGACATCCTAAAGGGATTTTAATCTTTTTAATTAATAACATCGCGAACATTATGACTCAGATTGAATGCCCAAAAAAGACTTGTTAAAACTCAATACCTACACACTTTTCAATATCTCTGTAAAAGTTTCAAATTCTCGATTATTTTTTCCTAATAAAATTTATTTTTCAAGCATTCCATAATTACACCATAAAAGCTTACAGTTTTCAATACATACTTAAATAATGAGTACATAATTATGTTGGTATTTATATGTATAATTAATTAATTACACACGAAATAAGAGAAACTACCACTTTTATAGGAATTCCTAATCAGTTAGGTACTCGGTTTCTTTTCCTCGTTGCCTTCATGAGGAATGTTCCTTGTGTCAACGGCATTTACAGAATTTCCTTGTTCATTTCCAACAGTTTTTCATGCAATGTTTTCCATTAATCTTAGGTACTTTACAGTTTTAATTACGTTAAAGTAATAACTGTGACTCACGTTTAATCCTATTTAAAGGTATGGAAACATTAAAAACATGAGTCAATATTATGGAATACTGGACAGAAGGATTACTTATATCTGATCTCAAGATTTTCCTACGTTTCCTTGTGATACAATTTTAGATTGCCTCGTACTCTCGTAGTTATCTTAAGGAAATAATAGGGAATACCTCCACTGATTGAACTGGAAATAGAATTCCCACACAATTTCTTGTTTTTAAGATTTACTTCCATTAAAATTATAGCCATAACTGAATCAGCAATTTTGATCTCGGATCTTGTCAATGGGGGGAAATTTATTGACTCTGGAAATAGAAAATTTAGCACCAATATGTTCCTTCAATCGAACAAGAACTGTGAGAAATCCTACTCACACACCTTTTATCCGTAATTGGGTTTCAAGTAAGACAAGGCGTCTGTCTATTTTCAGAAAACAGTTCACAAATGACATAATTGTGAAGGTTCTCTTGATATTTCTGTCCATTTTGAGCTGCTTGATTACAATGAGTTGTGGTCATTACCATCAAAGATAATATTAGAGAGGAGGGCTTCACAATCTATTCGCTGAAAACTCACCAACCAGTAAGGCACTTCTCCTCACCCAGGTAAAAACTTCTTACCAAACCAGAGGTGGGGCTAGAAAACATATTTTTTATTATTATAACATCACAGATTATAAATTTCATTTAAAATCATTGGGTGCGGAAAAGACCCTTCAATGCTTGCAGCGTTTCCGCGCTGCACGGCAATTGAGATTCTTTGAATAGAAAGGATTTGGCTTTTCTATCTCCAGTTTTCTCAATTAACCGGTACCTATCAGGTCAATAAAATCTTTCATCTCTCTACAGAATGGACCCATCGTTTCCACTGCCAGTCCCTTGAATGTAAGATACCATCGGTCTTTTAGATTTATGTACTTGGCATGCTCTTGAACGTCCTGCTTCTGCTGCTGATCCGGCTTGAGTGGATGATGCCATTACATACGAGAAAAAAACTAGTTTAGAACATATCCAATCCACACTCGATGTTGCTGAACTTCTGTTGTCCGTCGGAACTGTGTATCTAACATCCTCGCTTGATTATGACCCTGTCGATTAGTTATTCAGTAATTAGTTAGCCAAAATCACAACAAAAAGTGCGGGAGGTAGCTCTCTACATCTTGTTAATTCAAAAGTCATAAATATCACGATGTAGGTAGTCCTTGCGCCAATTGGACGCGGTGCTCTCGAACCCATGACCTTTCATGTGTCCGCCGTGGAAGACCGGATAGGTGTCAGCTCAGAGCTATGACGTTCATAAGTCCATCTGCGGCTGTATTCTTGATCTTAAAATAAATAAACCACCAAGTCCAAGGTCGGTGGACGAAAATGAACTTTAAGATCTGTGTCCGGCTTCACACAGGACGATAAGTGAACACGAGTTCTGCCGATGACTTCAAAAGTAAAAGTAAAGCTTTTTATCTTTCTTTATGTCTTCCTAAAATGAAAAGTACTTATTAGACACAGGGGTTTTTCTATCTATTTGTGGAAACCAGCTACGCAAATGAACCTCACCAAATTTGGGCTGGGTCAGAAATAACTTAAAATCACGAAAGAAAGTGTATTAACATTTAATTGAAAAATTATCCTTTACCTATGATTCAATTGACTCAAACTATTTCCTATATTGTAATTTACGTAATAGTACTTGACAAACCCTCCACACTGACGGTTAGTGTACAGACAGACCAATAGCAAGAGCGCCTACATTAAATACACATAATAATACCAATCCTCATTATTCTCAAATATCGATACCGCTGCCCACTTGACAACAAACGAGAAAACCAAGATCCCACACCAGAAAATTAAAATAATATTACACAGTAATAAGTATAACTTGGTACGGTTATTAAGAATTGTAATACTAATAATGAAAATAAGAAGCCTGTATTGGATAGGATTAGTCATTTTGATACCAAAATACCTATTAATTGTGATACCATAGTACTAATTATAATCTTAGTAAGGGTGTCTTTCAATAGTCCCAATAAAATAATAACAGCAAAAATGGTACAAATTCAGGTAGAGTAAGTTTTTTTATTCTTCTTCTCCTACTTAGATAATCATTATAACCAAATCTGCTTCTTTGGTAGACTGGAAGTCGTGGGTTAGAATTGGGCGGAGGTTTGAGCTCCTCTTGTGGCAAAAAAAAAGTTTTCTTGAAGATAATAGGTATTAGGTTTTATATTTTATGAGATAAGAGTATCGTAAAAATTATTTTTCATGAAAATCTATAAAATTAACCAAGGATAATTTAATAAGTACCTAAAAAATATATTTAGTGCATAACATGTATATGAGAATGAGTTTTTTTGAGATTTGTTGCTGCTCTGAGGTTTTAATTTTAATTTTAAGACAAGAAATTCGTCCAGAATTTTATCGGGAATTAAAAGATATTCGATCTAAAATATTATTCAGGTGTTTGCAATAATAGTGGTCTTAAAAGGTTATTTATTATCACAATAAAACAACACCAAACATGATTTTAATAGTTTTCGAGGACTTGAATTTTTTAAAGTCCTTTCGAATTTTAGAAGTCTTTTTTAATAGTGATCGCTTGGTTACGAAAATGTGCAATGGCTACATTGTAGCTACATATCATATCAAACAGTTTACCAATATCTTCAATAGCGATGTCCATGTTTTACCTACCCATTAGCTGCCTATACAGATGCAGTTCTTCTGGTAGTCTTAAGAAAAGTATAACAATCTGTACATAGTATACATTGAAGCATACATAGTGTAAAGTTAACAGAGCATGACAAAATGCACGGCAGAGCCTTGTCCAGAAGAACTTGTCCACAAAAATCCAATCCGTGTGGTAACAATAATGTTTGTAATTACACATACATTATAGTTTCTTTTTAGATGTTACTCAAGTACAAGAGTGGAAGGTGTAAAGCCAGAACATACTATGAATTTTATGAATAATGCATGCATAATGTGAAGAAAATATCGTTCTACTGTTTTATAGTACATAGGATTTCTATTATAAACAAACATGAAATTGGCCTGTTCTGGATGATACATTATTCTTTTTACCATTAATGTTTTTACTAATAATGATTGTTGGTTCTCTTGTTATTTTCTATTCTAAGGACAAAAATGAAGGTGTTCATAGCCAAAGCTCATTGAATGGATTACGTTACTCACTCATTCAAAGTTTCAGAACTAATGCAGACCATAGACAGATGTTTGACTACCTATTGGTAGTGAAACATTTGTTATCCATCTAAAAACATTCTATTGGTAGTCAAACATTTTCTATCAAACCAAGTACATTTTCTTGGGAGTCAAACATTTTCTATAAAACCGAGTACTTCTCTTGGAGTCAAACATTTTCTATAAAACCAAGTACATTCTCTGGGAGTCAAATTTTCTATAAAACCAAGTACATTCTCTTGGGAGTCAAACATTTTCTTAAACCAAGTACATTCTATTGGTAGTCAAACATTTTCTATAAAACCAATACATTCTTTGGAGTCAAACATTTTCTATAAAACCAAGTACATTCTATTGGGAGTCAAACATTTTCTATAAAACCAAGTACATTCTCTTGGTAGTCAAACATTCTCTATCCAGGTACTTCGACTACGTTCTATTGCAGTCAAGATTTTCTTTGCTTATTCAAGAATGAGGTCCCATATCATTCAAAGGGTCAGGTGGTAGACAATGCATGTTTTAAGTACCATTCCTCCTAGACTTTACGTTCCACTAAAGAGTCCAATATTATTTTCTTTTATTTCATAAGTAGTTGTTAGTTGTGCATTTAACTTTCCGTCATTTACACCACCCATTTTCTATCCGTATGGAACATAATAAAATGATTATAATGTGAATGAAAAACCGGGACGGTTCTTAAAAGAATAAACGATCCGTCTCTTCTTCAGATCTGCTAGAGGTTCACTAAAAATTGAATTAAAATTGATCCTCTCAAGACTAATCTGACTTCTAAAATAATAAACTGAAAATTAATCAAATTAGATACCACTCAGCGGGTTAGCTAGACGGGAATAAATATTTGACAACATATTAGTCAAAAATCTTGGCTTCTGTCTGAAGTTGAAAATATTATGTGTTAGAATTTCTTAAGTCATCGGAAGGTTGATTAGTGGTTTGAAGAAGACATGAGTTTCCATCGTTTTGTTTTAATGAGAGTATTAAGTAGATTTAAGTTATCTGCATTTAAAAAGCAAGATGTTTAAGTCATTTTTTTAAACGTAGGTAGGTATATGAACTTACTTGAACGTATATCATAATTATTTATACGTACCTAAGGTATGCCTAAATCCAACCGATTGCAATCCAGTGAATGTATGTGATATGAAACTATGTATGTATCTTCAAAAAGTTTGATCCCAATAGTTTGCATACTCTTCATTTCAGTCTTAATCGTTAAACCATAAAAAACCCATTTTCGAAATCACATTATTTATGTTTTTTGTTTGCTTTCTTGGAATGTGTTTAAAAAACTTACATTGCAAATTGACTGAACTATTGGAGAATTGCACATTGGACATCTATGATAAGAAAAGTTTCGAAGTTTCGACAAAATTGAACATGAGAATTCGCTCGTTTTATTTTCATTTGCAAATTTTGTTTAAAAATTCAAAACGTATAATTTTTTATAAAACTTGAGAAATTTATGGTTTTATAACTCTTCTTTTATTTTGATTTGGAATACTTTTAGCTGGGTTGAACAGGTTGGTAAGGTATCTTACTGTTTAAACCGTGGACAAACCGGTAATCTTATCTGTAAAATCTAAAGCTCCGTTCTGAGTACAGAATAGGCACCAAGTTCATAGACCTCACAAAAGAAGGCATTAAAAAATACTAAAATTTTGATGGTCCAATATTTGGTATCGTAAAATTGAAATTTGTCACCGGGTTCGAAGCTGAAATAGTGTAAAAAAAAAACATTTCAAATGAAAAAAACGAAGTAACTGAAAACAAAAATAATAATAATAATAAACGAGGTAAATAGTAATAATAATTTGCAAACACCAATAAAATTCAGAGTTTCTATTTTACCTAAGTGATTGACGGATACTTTACAGTCAAAATTTAATACCTGTACTTCAATAGTAACAAGTATTTTTCATAAAAAAGTTTTGTGAATTATGCAGTTTCATGATTTTTTGCCACAAACTCGTTTATTTTTTATAATGTGGGCGGACTAAATGGATTACTTAAAAAATAATAAAATTTAATTTTTAACATAATAATTATACGAGTATACGTACTATTTACCCTTGATAATGGCCTGATTAAATTGTTTGGAACGTTCTAAATACTTTTGCATCACATACATTATAACTAAATAATAATAATAAATGTTAGCTAAATAATAATAATAAAATAAAATGTGTCAGGGAATTTTGTGAGTTTTTGTTGATAAAAAGGAATTTATTGTAGAATATTTAGGTTGATACATAGCAGGTATTGTTTGAATAGAAGCTGGTTGCTTTTTGGCAATAATGTCTATTTTTTTCATTTTTTTTTAACTACCAAAATAGCATAATGAATTTTTTTTCTTCAAATATGCATATCCAATTTTTTTTTACTTGTTAAAATACTTTGTATTAATCAAATCTTCATTATTTGTCCCATTTCAACTTTGATAAAAAAAATTCCAGTTTGATGAAAAAATGCAGCGTGTATATCTCAGTTATTTCTCTAAATAACTCTCAAACGATGACATTTGACTCTGGCAGGTGTTACGGACCCGGTAGCTCAGTGGTAAAGGCGGCATTCTGTGAATCCAGATGTCGTGGGTTCGAAACCCAGCCGGGACATGACAAGTTCTCATCCCTATGGGATTTCTAAAACATAAAAATGTGTCTTGGGCTTACTGCTGGAATAAAGGGACTTTGATAGTCTTAATCGGGAAGTATAAATGAGGCGACATTATTATACAATTGCATGGCATTTATTTCATGGTTGGTAAGTCTTTTTCCAGCTCCGTCTCTTTAAGTCATTCAACTATCATTTGTATTTTGTATTCAGTTCTTCTAGCTATCACACAGAGGGATATGCATAGAACAGATTGTAGAGCAGTATACGAATAAAATTCAAACTCATGTCTCCACCAAAATTGTACCACATCTCTTCGTTTCGGCAGAGATTCCAACAGCTGAAACCTCAAGCGAGTTCATATTCCTACTCCCATCAGCTTTGCTCTTCCTTATTTGGCCACGACTTGAAGAAACTCAAGAAACCCATCAAGTAAAAAATTTCAGCTCGATCCCGATATAGTTAGAGACCAGCAGGCCAATTATCTAACTGGTTTTCAAGTTCAATGCCAGCGGTAGATTATTATGTAAAAACAGTTGGTTCGAACTTAGTTCCAGAATCACTGTTAGGTTTTTTATACATAATTTCAAAACTTGAAGAACTATTTTTCAGTTTAGAGTTTACTATCAGATCGGTTGATTGTAGGAACTTTTAAATCTAACCAAAACCACGGTTGGATCTTATTTCTAATTTCTTTTTATTTATCTACTTCATACTGAATATAAGATACATTATTTACCCATCGAAATTGAAAATTATTTGTCGGTTCTAGAGTTGAATCGATTTTTAAGTTCACTATTTTATGCCTATTAAATATGATTTTAATTGGATCTTGTACGATATTATTAATATATATTTGGGAGATTATTGAACTCTTGTATCTTTTGAGCATCGCACATGGACCTAGACCTCCGTCTATAATTTGTTGTTATTCAATTTCAAGGTATTGATTTATTTTAGTGCCTCTAGCCACCAACAGGCTCTTCGTGATCTTTGGCTCAATCAAACTCTTTGATCGTATTTTATTGGTGTCATAATTATTTATAGCTTATTATGCTGAAGATTGATGTCTTTATTAAAGGTGCAAGGTTCGCCTGTGATAAATTTAAGGACTTCATACACCAAAGTATTGTCTCTTCTATTTGGTTCTTGTCGGCTGCATTGATGTATTTATTTTTGTTTCTTTCTATGAACATTTTAATACTTTGTATGTATTTGATAGTTTATATATCTCCCTTGCCTTATCCATATTAGCTTATGTTGCTTTGGGTCGCATTGTTCAACCTCATGGTTGAGTTGGTAGGTGGAGCACGTTTTTTTATGGCTGGATACCCTTCCTAACGCAACGTTCTCTTCATTTAACGTCTGGATTGGACGGGGTTTTACCCTCATTCGCGGAATCGTACAGCTACCCACATTAACTCACCAGCCTGGGTAGGGCGAATGGCAGCCTCACGTGTTTGGATGGAACAGAATTTCTTCGAAAAGTCTGCCCAGCCGGAAGTTGAACTCGGGAACTCTGGATAGGGCAGTAGTCACAACATTTGATGTATTTGTATTGATAGTTTGTTTGATATCAAATAGGAGGCCATCCATACGCCTTTCAATTTCTTTATTAGGAGATCTTCAAATTTTCTTCGATTTACATTTTTTAAAGAAATATACCTAGTATTATAATTTAATTTTTTAGTAGTAGTAGGCATGAAAGGTAATAGAGCTGCTGTTCATCAACCTCAAAAATTGTAGCATGGTTTATGCTGTATATTTTAACCGTCAAAGTGTCAAACTAAAGGTAGAAATAACTTGATAATTATCTTGAAATTTAAACAAACAATAAGATCTCTTGTCTATTTTTAGGATAAGATGTAGAATCAGCGTTGTTGTTGTTAGATTGTGGAATACATACCTCGGACCTACCTCAAAGTTATATACCCATTATTGTAATTTTACCATTCATTTCGACACACTCCGAGATTCGAATACCACACCACCGTTTCTACAAGTCCAAAGATATCTACATTCTCGTAGAATGTAGCATGTCGAATGACTGTTTATATTAGTGTCAAGTTAATAGATTAATGATCTTGCAATGCTAATGCCGATAGTATTGACATTTGACATACAGCAGGCCCGATAAGGGCTCTGAGAAATTCCCAAAACTATTTGGCAATAACTGTTTACCAAATAACTTTTGCGGTATCTTGGAATAGTATTCAATAATGATTTTAAAAGGTGCTCATTTATTTCAAGTCTACTCATTACAACTAATCCGAGTTGCTACCAACTTTATCATTGCCTCTGAAACTTTTAATATAAATTTCCTTTATCAATAAATTCTACACAACTTTAAGAGTGACTTATCAGGTTTTTTCTATAGGAACTATCGGAACCCATGTATGAATATAAAAATTGCAGTTTTACACATCTAAGAAAAAAAATTCACGAAATTACCCACGACACATATGCTAAGAAATAAGTAGGTGATGTCTACACCTATTAGGAAAGTTCCAAACAATTAATTTTAGTCATTGATAAGGGAACTATGATTTATTGTTGTTACTGGTCTCAATTTTAGTGTTTCACAACAACAACAAAAATATTGTTGCAGGTATTATTCATAAATAGAATTTTTTATATATTCTCAAGTATTTCTAAGATATAGTAATCAATGGTTATACTGATCAGTCAGTCAAACAATCTATCAGAAATTGTATATTTCTAGGTACGACAATCATATTATATTCTTTGATTTTTCCTCTAGTAATCTTATAAGTGTGTCTATTTTATTTCAATCCCTTTGATCAAAGCCTCGGTAGTCCAGGTGATAAAGGCCCTTTTCTATATTTGTGTACATAAATACAAGCACACGCTGATTTGGCATGTAGATATTATTATATGTTAGCTTAATTTAATTAGGTATTGTATAATATGTACAGAGTACACCTACATAACCTTAATTTAATTTATGAGGCTCTATTTTCTTTATTGTATACTACCATTTGTACTATTAATATTGTAATTGCACTGTACTAATAATTTGTATAATTTCACATGTTCATTTGTACTCATAATTGTTGTAAATTTATTCATGTTAAATAAAATTACCACTTTAGTGGTGAAAAATGTTTCACATTATAAAGGCGCTTTTCTGGTGATCCAGGTAAAGTGGGGATTCGGATTTTACGCAACACATGGCTTTCTCTTCATTTAAGACCACATAAATATTGCTGTCAGTCAGTTGAGGGAAAATTTAATGCTCTAAGCATTAATCTGAGCTGGGGATTACCTTCCACTGGAACGTCTATTATTAGCCTGAACTCTATTATTGATTGTTCCGCAAGCCCCTCAATTCGTTCCTGGATAAGATGTCTAGCTACCGTTCAACTGTCGCGAAATTCTTCTATTGACTCAAGATTGTGCAAATCTGTTACGATTCAATTTGGTTAGCACGGGTCAGTCTGTAAGGGTGTTTCCAGAAGTGCATGTCAACTCTTTATTGTCTGCCTTTCTCCCTCGAGTCACAAATCTAAATACATGTCCCGGTTATTTGTACAGGGTCGTTAAAATCTGACCGCCATTTCTACAGATTATACGGTCAAATGCATTTGAAATTTCATCACCGTATTCTACAATAAATGTTCCTTATGCATTTGATTGCATTTTAATTTTATCAAGACACGGTTAGAAAAAAGGGTTGTGCTTTTTAAGAAGAAAAATATCACTCCTATTTTGAGCTATTGAAAATTGAAACCCATATCACCCTGTTTCTTAAGTGTTCTCATACGATATTAGCATGTTGTCCGATAACCCAGAATAGCTCCTAAATTATCTATGTCGCGGGCAGCTAAGCATTGTTTATGCAGTTTACAAAAGTTACCAACACCAAAGCTCTGTGTCCATTGTGCTCTGAGTTTTTTTTCTGTTAAACATTGGTATCAAGAAAACCAGGACCGAAGTACTGGTGAGGCTTGGGGATATATTCTTCTGATTTGGACATTTCAAACGGGGAGTATACCGGTAGTAAAATAAAATCAGGGAATAAACCCGTAGGTTCACTGATGGATTATAAACAGAGAGTTTACCTGTACTTACTTATCTGTAGTCTGGCCAAGTGGTGATAAACCGTAACTCAATATTTTCGCTTTGGTGGTGTCAATATTGACTAGACCAACAAAATCTTCTCAAATTTGATCAGATCATTCGCCTAGTCATATTTCAGTTGAGGAATTCAATTTGGACTTTTCGCATGAAGAATCTCTTATAGTTAGAGAGAGGGACAATATAATAAAGTATATTTCAAGGAACTGCTCACTTAACAGAGAGTTGCCAAAAGGACACAGCTTAACAATCAATAATCGAAGATTACATTTTTTCCTTCTCCTTCCTGATTTTTTTTCTTTGTAATGTACATGTAGAAAATAACTTTGTAAAAATATTGTAAAGTAGGTATACAGTCTCCTACAAGGAAATCAAAGCCACAAATTCGAGCTACTCTAGCGTGACCTTTTCCTGGTTCCATACTAGTTTGTTGTTCTACTGAAGGAATGATTTTATGGCTTCCAGTTGAAGAAGTAAGCCACTGATTTGTGCCGTCTGCTGATAGAGTTGATAACAAATAACTACATAGCACCAAATTTTACGTACTATCAACCTAGTAAGATTGGTAGTTGCACCTGCATAGTGACGAGACATCTGATGATATCAGGCTGCAATCCTGATATCATCAGATACAGGAGTTTTCAAATAGAGAATTTCAGCTACTGGGATGGTATGTCTGTCTGTAAAACATTCTACTATGAAGAAGGGTTGATATGGTTCCCTCCTAGGTTTAAAAGAAGAGTTACCTAGGTTTGAAAGAAGAGTTACCTATAGATACTTACACGTTTAGTTCACCAGTTCCTAAGTTAAGGAAGTTTGGTGTGCATAGGACATTAATTAGCAATCATATAGTTAATTTCGTTAATTGTAACCATAAATGTAAATGTTCTATTGGTATGCCCGTCCCACTCAGGATGGGTGAGGTCAATGTGAGTAGGTCAAAACTAGTAGTGTTTTCAGCAAATGGAGTTAAAATTCGCAATATTCAGGTCTGCTGTTGAATGTGACGTTCATAACTGGGTTGGCAGTACCATCTTTACTCAATTCAGATGTGTTTTTCTTCTAACATCATTTACAAATGGAATAAAGTCTTCTTTGACAGTGATTTGTGGAGGTCCATCTATTAAACTCTTCAATTAAAACGTCTTCTCATGTCAAGTTCCAATCAACTAGTCCCAACTGTCTTGTGAGACATGCGATCGTTTGAATATGTACATTTTTATTGGCTTCTTACTCTCATTTTTTTATTTCCTTACTCTTGTTTTTCATACGCCTGATTATTAAGTCAACTATGTATGTCTGCTTGGAAATCTCAGAGCTTACCAAGACGCTCGTGATATTGGATCTGTCCTCCTCCTATACTACAGTCTGTGCAGAAGTTAATGTTTTCTACAAACAAGCACAGTCAAAAATTGTGTTGTTTTTTCTTTATCTTTGATGACGATGTTGAAGGTAGGTGGTGCGATTCCCAAGATTTTGAGGTAAAACAGAATTTCCTCAAATCCTACCTACTGTAGTACTAAATCTCAAATTGTTGTACATGAAAGGAGCCTCTACATTGGATCTAGACACCTCCATAAAATCCTTCTACCACGGTGAGATGGATGTCTGCCCCTCTCCAAAGAAAATGAAGAATGGATATTAAATAAGAAACCTGACTATTTCTTTAATTCTGTTTCAGAATGATGCGTGTAAGCTGAGCAGTTAAGAGTTCTGTCTAACAAGAAAATCTATTTATTTTAACCAATCCTCAGTACTTTTCTTGCAGACTGTGGCTCCTGTCACCAAGGCAGTCCAAATGAAAACCAGTTCACTTTTGCCTGGACTGTATGTAATATTATTGTCATTAAAATATTTATTATTATTATCATAGACGTGTATGGCTAGCGAGAATCGGTAACCTCATATATCTTGCCATGTCCAAACATCTTTGATATACTACCTATGTTATGTTTAGTTACTTCACTAGTACATGGTTATTGCCGGACAGGCATGGCCGGAGAAGTTTTGACCAAGTTTTTGTTAAAAATAAATTATATAGGCCTATAATCAGCAAAGGACCAGCTGACTCGCTACATATTTGCCTCCTTTTTTGAGTCCATTACTTAGTCAATTTTAATATACATAATATCATACATATTTCCAATAGGTAGGTACAGCTATTACTATGAGATCAGGAAAAACCACATAAAGATTAACTTCGCCCAGTTCTGGTTTTAATAAGTTTTCGTTTATTTTTTTATAATAATTACCCAAACGTATATCTCCTAAACTTTGAAAAGCTCCTAAGAGAAGGTTGAACGGTTAGTAGTGAGAATGTTGAGGGTTCGATACTCGCGTTGATCCTACCATCGCAGAACATTGCTTCACTTCAGGGATTTACGAGAACTCGTGTGTTCGTTCGCCATCGACACTGGTGTATCTAATCATTTATACCTACCTCAGTAGCTTGATCTTCAAGGACTTGTAACATGGAGGTAGGTTGTTTGAGTCTCAAGCAACGGATTTTTTATTATTTATTAGTAAAGCTTTGAATATAATGAAATCACTCTTGACATTTTCTCAAATATGAAAATCAAATTCAATTTTTCGATTTTTTTTTCCTTTTTCACCCTGCTTCAACCGGCCCTGGGACCCTGGGTTCTCCGATACATCGCTTCACATCGAGTACTTGACTTTAAGACTGAAAATAGTTATTATCCAATAATATTCTGAAATTCAAGAAGGTTAGAAAGGTTACTAGACCGTTTTCGATATCTCCAGTCGCCGCAAAGGACACTGGCGTAATCGTATCAGGTGGACATCGTCGAATTACATGCTCGTATATTATTTACACGTATTTATTTTTATTATTACTATTATTTTCATAATTTTATTAATATGGATTAATCACGCTTGAGGGAGTTCGAAGCCCCATGCTATCACGTTCTGTATGCTCTGGTTCTTAGCATGTCGACTTCTCGCAACTATGTAACTATTAGTACCTTAAGTATATATTGTCTGGCTAGGGGACATTCAACAGATATGATACCACTTGCACATGCCATGTGAGGCAAAAATAAAATGTCATGTTAGTCAAAAAGAAAATCGTTGGCGCCGTTAACAGGGTTGGCTTTAAGAAACGCATTCAGTAAGATGTGGAAGTAGGAGTGAACCTCAACCACGAGGAAAAGGTTGTTCAATGCCAACCCAAAGTAGGTTTCAGAAAAGGCAAAGTAAAAGTTGAGATAACAAGACTAGCTGAATCTCGGTACTCTGCTGACGCAAAGGTTTTTTGCGAGGCAAGGCACCTTCAGCGATCTTACGAGAGCTGGTGTATGCAGTTTCAGTATCAGTATCAACAGAAAAGTGAGAAGTTGTACTAGATGTACATGAAAATCAGAACATACCTGGACAGCTGTTTCGAGCTTATTTGCTCTCATCAGCAGGTAATAGTTCTTAATATGCAATGCGGAAGTGATCACCGCGACGGTACTGCCCGGATGCCAGTCCTTCTGTCAACCACTGTCCATCAGGGAGACATCAATCTACTCATTCGCCACGGCTACGCGCCATTAGCGCCTATTAGCCGAGCATAATAAGGCCTTATTATTAGTAAGTCAATCATCACCCTATTAGAATGACACCATGTAATGTAATTACACCGGTGACACCCATTGGGTGAGTGGTAAATTTGGGAACCTTAGTGACGCACTACTCCGGAAGACAAAGAGCATAATATGTAGTCAAACCTTGATATAAGAGAACTGAAAGAACCCGAATTTGTTTTTCTTATATCCAGGTCTCACTTTACTCACTTATGTATAGGTCATTTTCCATAAAAGATAAGTAAATTTGACCTGAAAGTTGTTTTCTTAGATCCAGATTTGACTGTATAATAGCATCACATACATAATTATGTAGGTATAATAATACATGCAGTGTAGGTCTTCAGTCTTCATTGACTAGAAAAACTATTTTCCAAATTAAACCAATAAAAATAGAAGAGATTAGTTAAAATAATTATTTTATAAACACTCCTTAAAGTCGAATCTGTCTTTCTTTTGGATAGTTAATGACGGTAGAAATCAGAATAAAGTTGGTATCCATTGCAAATATGCAGTGAAATCGTATAACTAACTAATGTTAAGTGTTCGGACCTGATCAGACTCATTATTCTTTTGCTGTTCTTAATTTTGTAAGTTTCTTGTTCGTCTTACAAAATCTACTTATATTAGCTCAAACAGTACAAAGCTATTCCCAAAACGAACAATCAATGATTATCATTGTAATTAACGTCTCTTTAAAATCGAGAATCATTCGAGTTGGTTCCCTAAACTTTTGACACACCTTGTGAGGAGTATCTTCTGGTGACAGATCGTTCTGGTGTAAGAATGTAAATATATTTCGAGTGTGATTCTTCTAGGACTGTGATAGTGGTAATTAACATTTGTAGAAATGTGATTGTAAATATGAACCATCGCTTAGAGTAATGGTATGTACCACAGTTCTTTATAATAAGACGAGATGAACAGTGATATTAAAGAATATTTTAATACAATACCTATTACATACATTCTAGGCCAGAGAAACGTAATAGGTAGCAATGATTAGTGTCATATTCATAATATATTTGTTTCACTGTTTTCAACATTTTTACGTTTTAATAAAATAGAGAAGTTGTGGCAGAATGAATACAACTTTTGAGGTATTCGTGTATATTTTCTGACATTCACAGGTTTTGATAGGAAAAAAATAGAAAGGAAAATTAGAAAAATAATCACCAGACCAATTATTATTGGCAAACAAAAATAGAATTTTGTTTTATGCATATCGGATAGCTAGTTACTTTTTCTTTAAAGGTGTTTGAAGAGAAGTTAGCATAATTTTAAAATTGTACAGTATTGCATTTAATAAATAAATGAAATAGGTTTTTTTATGGTAATTTTATTATAAATTTAGTAGCTGTATGTATAAAATGATAATGATTATTTATCGCCAAAAGTTCTTATTATTCATGCCAAGCACTTTGCATAAATATCAGGAGTTCTTTCGGAACTCTGATGATGTCCAGAAAGCTTACAAATTTACAGACTTCCTCTACCCTTCTCTAGATATTTAATTTTTCCTGAGTATAACTATGGATATCAGAGATATTGTGTATTTTCCTTGAATATCCCCTATACATAACAATGATAATCTTCTAGTAATAGTGATTCTAAAAAATGTCCAAGTCGTCCAGGAAGATAAATTTAATAACGAATACTGAATTGAAGCAGTGGTTCGTGCACTATCTTTGGTATCTGAAATTTCTGACAAAGTTTCTCTTGGTGGAGGTAAAAAGGAAATTTCTGCTAATTCTTAAGGCTACTGGATAACATCAATCTTTGAAGTGACAACATGCCGATGATTCGCTAGTAAATATAGGTAATAGCAAATATTACTAACGTTTTAATAAACTTCAACTTTAAATCCAGTAGTAAGCTAGTAATCCAACCCGACAAATCCGCTGACGTGGATCAAATGGATTGACTCACCTTCGAAATTAGGTTAGATTGGACTTAGCCGAAACGAGACACCGAAATTGAATTGAATTGGAATTGAATTTTTTTAATCCACCTTCTTGATCCTGACAGTAATGGTAAAACAGAAATCTTGATGCCGACACCTGAATTCGAATAATATGCAATTTGCATACTTAATATTTTGCCACAACTGTTTTTTCTACTTTACATTATGTAAGTACTAAGTAGATAGACTCTACTAGAAATATGAACTGTCAATGTTAAGAAAGAGGGATTTAAAAATCCTACAACCACTTATATTCAGATCACAAAAAAAAGAATTAATTGTTAAAGAAGTATTACACATATTAAGCAATACAAGTTTTCTATTGTTATCATATAACTTTTTCTGTGGGTAAGTGACTAAGTCTGATATTATTCTAAGAGTAAAAGTAATCTTTTACTAGCAGGAGTGCGGTTTTTTTGGTTGTTGCTTCGAAGATTTTCTTCTTTTTCATTAAATGTTATTTTTCTCAATTCACGGTGAAGTTAAAAATCGAGTGTTTTGCCGAAAGTGGGTTTTGCCAAACTATTCTTCAAATTTGTTTTCCATGATTTTTTTGTACTCTCCAACAAAAAATATAATTTAAGTTCAAACCAATTTTACTAATTTGGTAAACGTAATTCCGTAGGTCGGTGGTTCAAGTGACAAGTTAAGCAAAAATTTAGGTTTGCATGAGAAGTGTTATCAGAAGTATAGATCACGCTTGTGATTAACGCAAATATGATAACTTTTTTAAATTATACTTTATGTGTGTGTTTTTTTATTTTTTAAATGAACATTTATTTAAAGAGAGGTCTATAACAATCGAAGTCCTTGCCCCGAAAGACAGTTCAAAACCCCAATTATTTTAAAATTTAAAATGGGGTGTGTATTGTGTGCTAAAACCTAGTGGACAGTGTAGGTTGATGATTCATTGCAATGTCTTGACCATAGTCAGCAAAGCATATTAAATCAAATCCATTTTTTTTCTTTCTTTTTTTTTGTTTGTTATAACGTCGCTTTTAACTGCATGGTGATATCACGACGGAATCCATTATTTAAAACCTCAAAAGTACCCTACCTATCCAGTAAAATATTCACATAAACTTCATAACCTTATGCTAGACCTTATTAAAAATGTTTATTTAAATTGCGAATTTAGAAACTTCTTGAAAATAAAATAGTCGACTACCATACCAAGGTTAGTCGAGGTACCAATATAAACTATCTCGCGCATAAATCCCTGATCTGTGGTTCGGATACCACCCAATGATACCGCATCCTGAAGGTATTTTTACTTGAGATCCCTCCCGTCCCGAAGTATTGCTTTTTCAAAATATGATATTGTTAATAAACAAAAAAGACCTGTGAGATATCAACACAATCAATGATTCAAGATAATTTGAAACCACTCATTATGATACTCGTAAGAAAATTTTGAGACCAAGAACCTTGTGAATATAATCCCAGTCGAAATTGAATCCTAGGTGTTCAAGGGTTAAATAACATACCAAGCAACAATAGCAGACTGACAGGCCTCTAAAGAAGAGCACACCAAAACGACACTAATCTGGCTAATTTAGGATTTGGCACTCTGGGCTTTGGCCAGTCCAAATTCCACGTCAGATTGAATGTCAAGGGCTTCTGCCAACTCAACCTCCGCTTGAATAAACTTCAAAGAAAATATTTTAATGATATTCATTATCAATGTTGTTGTTAATATTAATGGTTTCTCTTTTGTACAGGGAAGTACTATACTATTTTTAATAGAAAAACATTGGTAACACATATATTGAACATTTTTTCTCTTTATAAAATGAAGCCATCATTACTTACATCCATGATCCAAAGAAAATACAAATAAAAATGCATTATATTAATTAGAAAGTTAAAAAAAAAAACAGAGACACATTTAGTAATTCCGTATTTGATGTTAGTGATCATCATGTTGTTCACCGTTCTTTGTTCAAAGCAATTCTGTCCGGGTTTGAGAATAGTGTCAGTGAGACGTAAAAATAATATAATGTCACAAAATAAATTTTACTTTACTATCGTTCTAATAGCTCGAGTAATAGAGCCTCACTTTATCCCTTTAATCCCCTTATCCTTTGGAATATCTATCTTGTTCAACGCCATTCAATTCAATGACTTTGGATCCTTGTCTTGAAAGAATACTAAGAAAAAAAGCACTACTTCAAAAGAATTTATTTCATGCAACACACCCCATATATGTGTGTAATTGTGTATAATCAAGACAAAGATCATCCTACAGATTTGGATGGAAATTCTAAAATTGTCACTCAGTATGATTTTAAATGATCATCTAATATGATTCCGCATTTTAATCAATATCGTCTCCGTTTCAAATGACCTCTGATGTTACAAAAAAGATTTTAAAAAAAGAGAGAAAGAAAAAATCAAAATTCTCTGAATCTTCTACATAACTTCTAGAAACATCTTACTTGGAGAATTTGCTTAATAGTTTCCTCGGCATAAGCAGGAAGGTCACCCATGGGTTTCTTCAAAGGTTTCTATAAATAAGTGAAATGCATGCAACAAAAGTGTGATTATAGTGGTACTCCAGTTGACAAAGCTCGTTTTTTGGCATTACAAGGTGAAGAATCTGGTTTTTGGCTCCACACTTTCCCTTCAAAGAATATTAGTACAAACATGGACAACCTCACTTTTAGAACATGTGTCGCATTTCGTTTGGGCTGTTCTATTGTGAAAAAGTATCGATGTGTATGTGGAACGATGGTAGAGGAAAATGGTTTGCATGAACTGATGCAGGATTTCCTTGGCCTTCGAAACCCTCGCCCCGTGGGGAGAATCGTTACAACTACTTGTCAAAGATGTGAGACGACATTTGAATGACGACATTCAAGTCAGCATTTTATTTCAAACAGAGACTTGCTATGAGCGTCCAAAGAGGCAATGCGGCGGCCATACTCGGCACATTGCCTGTCAACCAAGGGCTCGATGAGGCTTTTGTACTGCGATTTGATTTGAGATAACAACAATTTGATGACATGTATGCAAGATATCTTTTTCTATGACTTCAGCCCTGCTTGTCTATATTATTTCCTAATTCAACCATAATCTATACTTATAAAAGAGAGTTTCACTCACTGACTGATTTACTGACTGACTCACTGATTCATCACTGTTTCTCCGAACTGGTAAGTCCTAAGAAGCTGAAATTTGGTAGGTAGCTTCGTCTTATAGTCTAGATGTGCAATAAGACGGGATTTTATCGAAATTCCCACTACAACACCTGCCATTGGCGAAAAAGGATTTTTTGGTTTACGGCCATGCCTCGGCCCGCAAAGCGGGCGACAGCCCGCTAGTAATTGATAGTTCAGTAACACTGGCAACTAAACTGTCTAGCTGGTAAATGATCAACATCCATCCAATTTTTTGGGTGTTGATCAAGGTCCGCTTAAAACACCCAACCAATTTTTTTTTTTTTTACAGTCAAAATAAGTATTGTTTTTCAAACAAAAAATAAGTATTGTTCATCATTGAAATGCTCAAGTCTTAGCTTTCTGGACTTTTGATGTTCAGCACATATTTTTGGAGATAAACTGATAATTTTTTGTATTATGTCCTAATATGTGACACCTTTACGATGACCTTCATATGAATTATATCAAAGTTAAAATATTAAGTAATAAAGAAAAAGAAAAAATGAGCAGAGTTGTTCATTGAACAGAGATGTTTTATTTGATTTATTTGAAGAGCAAAAAAAGCTTAGATAATTTCAGAAAAGAAAATGATAATTTGAGGAGGTATTACAGTCAACACAAGTTATAATATGAGAAGAGGTTGAGAATATTTGATCGATAATGTAACAACTCTTTTTTAACTCTTGGAATTTTATCCTTGATAATTTGAAATATCATCCATTAAACAACTCGAGTACAAAAACACTTCGTTGTGCCTATCTAGGCATCATTTTACCATAGTCTCACCACGGATGACGTCATAAGTCTTCTTCACAAAACCCACTCTCATCAAAATCATGTGTGAAAACAATTTGGCATTTCAAGCGTCACTCAACTTCTAGAAATGCGAAAGGGCAATGAACCGATCACACCGTCAGTAGAAATCAAAGAAGAAGCAGAAGGAAAATGAAAAGAACAATAATGGATGTAAAACCAGATTAAGATGATGCTGAGCTAAAAATAGTCCTCAAAAGGTAATCGAACTTCGGCGTCAGTAATTGAACACCAAAGAAGGAGAGGACAAGTTTCCATGCTGGACGCAAAATTATCTAAAGATAGCTTTCAGCAGTGTTGGGAATGTGAGAATGAAACTAATGACATACATGATGGTTCTAGTGAGATAATACCAAAACCTGACTTGAGGTATTTTTGGCAAAATTATGTCAATAAACATATTTTTTAAAAGTAGACATGGTTTTTTGATCTTTACTTTGAATTCAGTGCGGATTTATTGAATTCGTTTGAAACTTCTTGGAGTTGACATTTTTTTTTTTTCAAGACAGATAAAAATGTTTTACGGTTACATAGTTTCCCATTTTCATTGTCTTTCAATGAAACGCTATTTTTAGATAAAGAAACGGTTTGATGTTTGAAAAAATTGGGTCAATATTTTGGCTCTATTTTTCCTTTACTTTCTCAACTTTCCGTGTGGGTCCCATACATTATTATTAGATTTTTGAGTATGAATGAATCTCGTCATTGCAAGTGAAATACATTGGGTTTGCAAGATCCATATCCCACGCAATTGTAAAGTTCCAATAAATTACATGAACTGCTCTGTCCCGTCATCCCATTAACTAAAATATTGGCAGAGTCCACCTGGCAATTTGTCTCTAATCCTCTTCATCGTCTTGATACATAACACGTCCCGTCTATACCAGAGAATGATCTCCATATTTTATTCATGATATTCATAAATTTATATCAAATCTTTTAATAGTTATAAGTTTTATCACTTTGGCAGTTTAACGCTAGATGCAAACCAGTTTTTCTACTTTTTTTGTTGCTGTTGCTTCTCTCAAGAGGTGCCATCTTTCTTCTGATCAAAATGACCTTCGTCAAGGTCAAATTCTATTGGATCTTGACATTCTCAAGAAAATTGGTTCTTCTTCGGGTTTTCGATGAATGTTTTTTGTTTCTTCTCATAATTGAGACAGAAACCATCATCATAGTTCAAATTCTTCTGGCGAGAAATGTTATTGTTTGAAGGCAATGTCAATGTTGTTTTGAAGTCGTTTGTTTGAACATAAATATTACTGTGGTATGTAAAATATTTTTGAAAAACATTACAATCCTGAAGGTACAAGACATAATTTTTAGTACGACAATACGTACAGTCTTTTTTTACATTTGGTATGTAAGTAGTATGATTATTCTTTATTATGATGTATTTGCTAACGTTGAGGTATTGATTGATTTAATCCTGATTTATGTCTCAGCCAGGTAATCAACAAATAATAAGAAGAATTCCCTTTACTCTAGATATAGGAGCAAAACTTGTTAGAAAAGGGTTGGGTGGAACAGATTGCCACAGGCAATAACCCCGCCCTTTAGGTAGGACATTATCTTTATTTATTTTTGTTCTTGTTTCTTAGTTCAATCTATTTATTTTTTCGTTATAATTTCATTGTATTTTACTGTATTTATTTTACTTTGTCTTACCTAATAAAGCATAATACTTCTGAAATTTCTGAACTCTCTACTTTGATGAGGAAAGAACAATCAATAGGTAAAGTGAATAATAAAAGTTATTGCTCTTTCCTCATCACTATGCAATTTCAGAAAGTTATTAAGGCAATAGTATTCATATCTATTTTGAACCTTCAAGTCTTTTTTCTCCTTCTTTTATTCATACTTTTTTCTAACAATAATGTCAAGTTTCCTGCTCATTAATCAGAATCGAATCCTGAACCTTCAAATTATACGAGACCAAGATCCAAAGGACACATTATTTCTGCAGACATCTTGTTTGGCCGATCATGTGACCACCTTATGAGTATGAATTCACTGCGGCTCATTAGCTCTTTTTATTAGAACGAAAATGTTGCACTGTGTTGATAATACATAATTATGGTTTAGTTTAGTTCACCGTTTTAGCAACATAATAAATATGCACTTGTATAACATTGGAGACGGTAATGTCGCGAATACAAGCTCTTGAATTTGCTAATGATAAACTGTTTCAATGTTGTACTAAGTCTCAGTATGTTAATGAACTTGCTACATTTTCAATTATTTTTATCATTATTTGTTAGTTATTGTTTTTGGTAGTATAGTTACTGATATTATTTTTGTTTTTGCTAGTACTATAGTTAGTATTATACTATTCCGTTTTTTACTGTTCTGATTATCATTCATATTTACTACTACTGTGACCATTATATTTATTACTTTATCAACCATTATTCATACAGAGATTGTATCACTTACTGTAACTTTGTACAAGTCCTGCCACTGGTAGATTTAAGGACAATGCTGGTTTCATTAGTGACATTGGTAGGAGAAGACAATGTCATTATGAGAAAAGGTCAGAGGACCTTAGTATTGTCTTTGAGTCCTGGGAAATTGATAAATTTAATCACCGTTTTCTTCGACAAAGAAAAAATTAAATGAGCTTGTAAAATTACTCATGGACACAAACCACCACTAAATTAATTATAAACACGTATTAATTCAAAATAGATCATGAAATAGAACAAAGATATAATTTAAAAAAATATTCTACAACCATAATCTTGAATTTTATTGTAAAAGAAGAAGAAAATAAGCAAGAGAAATTGAAATTTGATTTATCTGATTCCTAATAGATCAAGTTAGTATTACAGTCAAGATGATCAAATTATGTTGAAAAATATACATAATTCGATCATTTTAGGATACTTTTTGCTCATATTGATTCCAGTTATAAATTGAGCTATCAGAGAGCATCTTCTACACTGTTTTCTTTTTCATATGTATCTTTATTAGTTCTTTAAAAATCAACAAGAACTAATCACCCTGTATTTACCACAGTATAGGTATAGACTATAGTGATCATGCACTTTTGACGCTAGATAATTGCAACAATCAATTTAATTTCATCCAAATAAACACCACATCACAAGATTAGACAATTTAGACTCAAGAACTACGTCTTTAATCCAGTTTTCATGTCTTGAAAGTATATAAATTGTACACCAAGACGGTATATATTTCCTAATGACCCGTTTGATTAGCAGGTTAATTGGAAATTTGCGACTAATCTCAAAATTTATCTTCGCTAACTTTTATGAATGTTGAAAAAGTCTATGACTTGAGTAAACAAATAGAATTAAAAAAAAAACTAGCCACTCACGTAACGTTAAAAAAAAGTAATTTAGGTAAACAAAGAAAAAATAGTGGTACAATTACCGTCGTATCAGATTAATCGAATTAGACCGAGGTCAATCCGGTCAGAGAAGACTGAAAAGTTAATCCGAATCAGAAACATTGAACCCCACCCAAGGTTGGAGCCAGATTACGGTCTGCCAAAAACATTGGACCAACATTGGATGAAACTTTAGAGTGGATATTTTACTTATTGGATGTTATTCATCGAGCATTTTATTTCTAATAGTAACCTAATATTATATTTTAGTTTTAGTTTTACAGAGACCAAGGAAGCAAAGCTTGATCAATGATATCAAATTTACTAATAATATTCCAAAATATTAAAACTCAAGAAAAATACTACCGGCAAACAAAATTGAAGTACTCATACTATCCAGTGTGGAGGGAAGAACCACATAATATTTGCTATAGGGTTGTTTTGAAACTAACCACCAGGACAGAATGAAGATGATTTATTCCTTTTACAAGTCATATTCCTTGTAAGTCGTGTATTTTAATTTATAGTGTCAGGTAGCTCGTCGTTTGTTTTGCAATCTGCGTCATCTACGTGTTTGGTGTTATCGAGGAAGATTACGGAGGCAAATCCTTGCTCGTCTCCAAATTCGTCCATATAAGATGATTTATCATTTTATATATCTAGTTCACTTTAGGCCAAAGGGTATAATATACATAATTATACCAGTTCACCAGAAGTCGTTGGTTAAGACTATCATATATCACACCTAGGTGTTTTTCAAAAGTTTTGCATACTTATCAGACGTTAGCGATATTTTTTACTGTGAGAATTTTAAGTAAGCTGACTTTAAGATCAAGTCATAAAACACCACGTTATTTTCAAGACCCAGGAATAAAACTTTTTTCTTGAGAAAAATTCTAGGTTTTCTTTTTATTACTTGGCTTATTAAATGTTTTAGTGTTCAGCTATAAGTAAATTAGAGTGTTACCTGGTTTTTTTAAAAACCAATTTTATGTGATGATGATAAATTTCTGATCTCGCATGTCCAAAATATAGTGAAGAAGACTCCAGAATATGTAGTATCTCATAAAACATAATATCTAAATATTAGTTGGCGATGCATCCCAACGTTTTCATTTAAAAGAAGCATACACTAACGGAAGAGTTTCTCTGATCGCTCATATACCATTTAACATGTATTACACCAAGCAGATTCAAGCCTACGCAGTTGAAATTCAAATAACAATGGTGATTTTCACTCTAACATAATTATCAATACATATTCTGTACATACTATAATTGTAGATCCGTCAGATAAACAATACATAAATCAATCAAAGTTACAAAGTCCCGACCACTCAGTTGACCGTTAGACGCACAGATCCATAGAGCACACACCCTGTACTTGATTCTCTGAGTCAACCACTTGTGAATAAGGTAACGAACCAACCCTAAACCGGTAAACAGGTTCTCAGACTATTCTGAGTAATCCATCGCCGAATGATATAACTACACATCAGTTACTCAGGTCCATGGAATGCCATTCCGACAGCGGCCTTGACGAAAGAAGAAACCAGGTTGCCCAACTCAGTCATCTCCAGGTCCGAAAAGGACAATCAGAATCAGATAAAAGCCGCGTCCGACACTGTTGCAGTTTCGAGATGATCTCGAAAGAATTCAATGCTCGCTCGATCTGGAGATAAATCTCCAGATGCATTAATGAGTGTTGGACTGACGAGCTTTATGGTTCACTGTTATCTTGTCTAACTCATCGTGTGACTGACGCAACAAATATCAAGCTTCTGTGAAAGTTCAATCAAACAGTGAATTGTTATATTGGTTTCAAGAAAATTTACCACAAGGGGTAAGTTTTATTTTCGAGAGATATCATGTATTAGCAAGTTACTGCATTCTTTTAAGACTGTCACTGCACGGTCTTGGTATTAATGTATGTACCATGAAAAGGCCATGAAAGAACTTCATGGATACTGAGCGTAAAGTTAGCGTGGCTTTTGGTTCAGGTATATTAGCTAGGTCAGTTATTCTGACGATGAAGTTGCTGTTGTAATTTGTTAATTACTTACCTTTTGATCTGTCTTATGATCTGTGTAATCATCTTTCATCTGTTGATAAATGAGCATATGGATTGTACTTATAAATAATGTATTGAGTATATTTGTTTAGATTTCAATGGTTTACGTTACATGAGTTTCTAGTGCACCTTCATTAGTGAAGTGTGAACTCTTGTGAGAATTTCGTGGTCCGTTATTGTCTTCCTGATGTTTATACTCTTCGATAGCATCTGGTATAGTTCGCTAACAACCCTCTAATTAATTAATCACCTAAGAATGTCCAGAATGAATAAAAATATGGCCAAAGCGATGCATCTGGAATGATGGTTATGTTTCAACTTAATCTAAAGATTACATGTAAATCAGTTTGAGTTGCAATTAGTACATATAACTGCGTCTCCTCTCCCATGAATTACACTCTGTGAGTCCATCTTTCCGTTCCATAATGAAGCACGCTCTAATTTCATGTGGCATACCAACAACGATGGTATCTGTTACGACCTAAAATTACCAAATATTTGATTGAACATTCTTTCACACTTCATACCCATAATCTATTGCAAAATTTTGGGTCATCGGATGAAAAATTACTGAAACCTTTTGACTTACTCAATCAAATCTTGAATTTTGTGAATTCAAGATACTTGTAAAAAAAGCATTTTGAATAGTAGACGAGAATATTGTGTGCCATCTAGAATAAGCACTTTATAGTAGAAATATATTACTATGAGCATAAATATTTTAAAGTTTATACCGTTATGTGTAACTAGCGGGCTGTCGCCCGCTTTACGGGCCGAGGCATGGCCGTAAAGCAAAAAATCCTTTTCCGCCAATGGCAGGTGTTGTAGTGGGAATTTTGAAAAATCCCGTCTTATTGCACATCTAGACTATCAGACAAAGCTACCTACCAAATTTCAACTTCCTAGGACTTACCAATTCGGAAAAACAGTGATGAATCAGTGAGTGAGTGAATCAGTCAGTCAGTGAGTGAAACTCTCTTTTATAAGTATAGATGTAAATTGAACTTTTAAACTTCAGCAGGCACAAAAAGTCCGTAGAGTAGCATGATAGTATGTCGTTATCTACACTTAATTGATTGATTTACCTATGCCCTATTACACAAAATATGAGCTTTTGATAGTCCATGGTGGGTGCTACCATTGTCAATCAATGAAGTGTAGATAACGACATACTATCATGCTACTCTAAGGCCTTTTTGGGTCTGCTACAGTTTAAAAGTTCAATTTACATTATACATAACGGTATAAACTTTAAAATATTTATGCTCATCGTAATTATTTCTACTATAAAGTGCTTATTCTATATGGCACAGTATGTCTCGACTTACTATTCAAATGCTTTTTTTACAAGTATCTTGAATTCAAAAATTCAAGATTTGATTGAGTAAGTCAAAAGGTTTGAACAATTTTTCATCCGATAACCCAAAATTTTGCAATAATTATGGGTATGAAGTGTGAAAGAATGTTCAATCAAATATTTGGTAATTTTAGGTCGTAACAGATACCATCGTTGTTGGTATGCCACATGAAATTAGAGCGTGCTTCATTATGGAACGGAAAGATGGACTCACAGAGTGTAATTCATGGGAGAGGAGACGCAGTTATATGTACTAATTGCAACTCAAACTGATTTACATGTAATCTTTAGATTAAGTTGAAACATAACCATCATTCCAGATGCATCGCTTTGGCCATATTTTATTCATTCTGGACATTCTTAGGTGATTAATTAATTAAAGGGTTGTTAGCGAACTATACCAGATGCTATATCGAAGAGTATAAACATCAGGAAGACAATAACGGACCACGAAATTCTCACAAGAGTTCACACTTCACTAATGAAGGTGCACTAGAAACTCATGTAACGTAAACCATTGAAATCTAAACAAATATACTCAATACATTATTTATAAGTACAATCCATATGCTCATTTATCAACAGATGAAAGATGATTACACAGATCATAAGACAGATCAAAAGGTAAGTAATTAACAAATTACAACAGCAACTTCATCGTCAGAATAACTGACCTAGCTAATATACCTGAACCAAAAGCCACGCTAACTTTACGCTCAGTATCCATGAAGTTCTTTCATGGCCTTTTCATGGTACATACATTAATACCAAGACCGTGCAGTGACAGTCTTAAAAGAATGCAGTAACTTGCTAATACATGATATCTCTCGGAAATAAAACTTACCCCTTGTGGTAAATTTTCTTGAAACCAATATAACAATTCACTGTTTGATTGAACTTTCACAGAAGCTTGATATTTGTTGCGTCAGTCACACGATGAGTTAGACAAGATAACAGTGAACCATAAAGCTCGTCAGTCCAACACTCATTAATGCATCTGGAGATTTATCTCCAGATCGAGCGAGCATTGAATTCTTTCGAGATCATCTCGAAACTGCAACAGTGTCGGACGCGGCTTTTATCTGATTCTGATTGTCCTTTTCGGACCTGGAGATGACTGAGTTGGGCAACCTGGTTTCTTCTTTCGTCAAGGCCGCTGTCGGAATGGCATTCCATGGACCTGAGTAACTGATGTGTAGTTATATCATTCGGCGATGGATTACTCAGAATAGTCTGAGAACCTGTTTACCGGTTTAGGGTTGGTTCGTTACCTTATTCACAAGTGGTTGACTCAGAGAATCAAGTACAGGGTGTGTGCTCTATGGATCTGTGCGTCTAACGGTCAACTGAGTGGTCGGGACTTTGTAACTTTGATTGATTTATGTATTGTTTATCTGACGGATCTACAATTATAGTATGTACAGAATATGTATTGATAATTATGTTAGAGTGAAAATCACCATTGTTATTTGAATTTCAACTGCGTAGGCTTGAATCTGCTTGGTGTAATACATGTTAAATGGTATATGAGCGATCAGAGAAACTCTTCCGTTAGTGTATCCTTCTTTTAAATGAAAACGTTGGGATGCACGCCAACTAATATTTAGATATTATGTTTTATGAGATACTACATATTCTGGAGTCTTCTTCACTATATTTTGGACATGCGAGATCAGAAATTTATCATCATCACATAAAATTGGTTTTTAAAAAAACCAGGTAACACTCTAATTTACTTATAGCTGAACACTAAAACATTTAATAAGCCAAGTAATAAAAAGAAAACCTAGAATTATTCTCAAGAAAAAAGTTTTATTCCTGGGTCTTGAAAATAACATGGTGTTTTATGACTTGATCTTAAAGTCAGCTTACTTAAAATTCTCACAGTAAAAAATATCGCTAACGTCTGATAAGTATGCAAAACTTTTGAAAAACACCTAGGTGTGATATATGATAGTCTTAACCAACGACTTCTGGTGAACTGGTATAATTATGTATATTATACCCTTTGGCCTAAAGTGAACTAGATATATAAAATGATAAATCATCTTATATGGACGAATTTGGAGACGAGCAAGGATTTGCCTCCGTAATCTTCCTCGATAACACCAAACACGTAGATGACGCAGATTGCAAAACAAACGACGAGCTACCTGACACTATAAATTAAAATACACGACTTACAAGGAATATGACTTGTAAAAGGAATAAATCATCTTCATTCTGTCCTGGTGGTTAGTTTCAGAACAACCCTATAGCAAATATTATGTGGTTCTTCCCTCCACACTGGATAGTATGAGTACTTCAATTTTGTTTGCCGGTAGTATTTTTCTTGAGTTTTAATATTTTGGAATATTATTAGTAAATTTGATATCATTGATCAAGCTTTGCTTCCTTGGTCTCTGTAAAACTAAAACTAAAATATAATATTAGGTTACTATTAGAAATAAAATGCTCGATGAATAACATCCAATAACTAAAATATCCACTTTAAAGTTTCATCCAATGTTGGTCCAATGTTTTTGGCAGACCGTAATCTGGCTCCAACCTTGGGTGGGGTTCAATGTTTCTGATTCGGATTAACTTTTCAGTCTTCTCTGACCGGATTGACCTCGGTCTAATTCGATTAATCTGATACGACGGTAATTGTCCCACTATTTTTTCTTTGTTTACCTAAATTACTTTTTTTTAACGTTACGTGAGTGGCTAGTTTTTTTTTAATTCTATTTGTTTACTCAAGTCATAGACTTTTTCAACATTCAGCAAAGTTAGCGAAGATAAATTTTGAGATTAGTCGCAAATTTCCAATTAACCTGCTAATCAAACGGGTCATTAGGAAATATATACCGTCTTGGTGTACAATTTATATACTTTCAAGACATGAAAACTGGATTAAAGACGTAGTTCTTGAGTCTAAATTGTCTAATCTTGTGATGTGGTGTTTATTTGGATGAAATTAAATTGATTGTTGCAATTATCTAGCGTCAAAAGTGCATGATCCTATAGTCTATACCTATACGTGGTAAATACAGGGTGAATTAGTTTCTTGTTGATTTTTAAAGAACTGATAAAGATACATATGAAAAAGAAAACAGTGTAGAAGATGCTCTCTGATAGCTCAATTTATAACTGGAATCAATATGAGCAAAAAATATCCTAAAATGATCGAATTATGTATATTTTTCAACATAATTTGATCATCTTGACTGTAATACTAACTTGATCTATTAGGAATCAGATCAATCAAATTTCAATTTCTCTTGCTTATTTTCTCTTCTTTTACAATAAAATTCAAGATTATGGTTGTAGAATATTTTTTTAAATTATATCTTTGTTCTATTTCATGATCTATTTTGAATTAATACGTGTTTATAATTAATTTAGTGGTGGTTTGTGTCCATGAGTAATTTTCCAAGCTCATTTAATTTTTTTCTTTGTCGAAGAAAACGGTGATTAAATTTATCAATTTCCCAGGACTCAAAGACAATACTAGGTCCTCTGACCTTTTCTCATAATGACATTGTCTTCTCCTACCAATGTCACTAATGAAACCAGCATTGTCCTTAAATCTACCAGTGGCAGGACTTGTACAAAGTTACAGTAAGTGATACAATCTCTGTATGAATGGTTGATAAAGTAATAAATATAATGATCACAGTAGTAGTAAATATGAATGACTAGCGGGCTGTCGCCCGCTTTGCGGGCCGAGGACAGTGGCCATTGTCTCTACCTACCAATGTCGCAATGCCAGCTTGTCCTTCAAATCTACATTGGCAGGACTTGTACAAAGTTACAGTAAGTGATACAATTCTGTATTGATATACTTTATGTCAAGCGAAAATGATATAATGAGTAACAGTATAGTAACTTACATTATATATAGAATATAATCAGTATCACATATAAAAAACGAAAATATGTATAATACTAAACTATAGTACACTAGAAACACCAATAATGATCAGTAACTATGTACATAAACGAATACTAACAATAATGATAAAATAATTGCAAAATGTTAGCAAAGTTCATAAATACTGAGACTATAGACAACATTGAAACGTTTATCATTAGCAATCAAGAGCTTGTATTCGCGACATTCCGTCTCAATGTTATACAAGTGCATATTATTATGTTGCTAAACGGTGAACAAATAAACCTAAATTATGTATTATCAACACAGTGCAACATTTTCGTTCTAATAAAAAGAGCTAATGAGCAGCAGTGAATTCATACTCATAAGGTGGTCACATGATCGGCCAAACAAGATGTCTGCAGAAATAATGTGTCCTTTGGATCTTGGTCTCGTATAATTTGAAGGTTCAGGATTTCGATTCTGATTAATGAGTAGGAAACTTGACATTATTGTTAGAAAAAAGTATGAAGAAAAGAAGAGAAAATAAGATTGTAATGGTTATTTGACAATGAATAGATATAAGAGAATACTATTGCCTTATAATTTCTGAAATTGCATAGTGATGGGAAGAGTATAACTTTTTATTCACTTACCTATTATATTGTTCTTTCTCATCAAAGTAGAGAGTTCAGAAATTTCAGAAGTATTATGGCTTTTATTAGGTAAGACAAAGTAAAATAAATACAGTAAAATACAATGAAATTATAACGAAAAAATAAATAGATTGAACTAAGAAACAAGAACAAAAATAAATAAAGCTAATGTCCTACCTAAAGGGCGGGGTTATTGCCTGTGGCAATCTGTTCCACCCAACCCTTTTCTAACAAGTTTTGCTCCTATATCTAGAGTAAAGGGAATTCTTCTTATTATTTGTTGATTACCTGGCTGAGCTGAGACATAAATCAGGATTAAATCAATCAATACCTCAATGAAGACGTTAGCAAATACATCATAATAAAGAATAATCATACTACTTACATACCAAATGTAAAAAAAAGACTGTACGTATGGTCGTACTAAAAATTATGTCTTGTACCTTCAGGATTGTAATGTTTTTCAAGAATATTTTACATACCACAGTAATATTTAAGTTCAAACAAACGACTTCAAAACAACATTGACATTGCCTTCAAACAATAACATTTCTCGCCAGAAGAATTTGAACTATGATGATGGTTTCTGTCTCAATTATGAGAAGAAACAAAAAACATTCATCGAAAACCCGAAGAAGAACCAATTTTCTTGAGAATGTCAAGATCCAATAGAATTTGACCTTGACGAAGGTCATTTTGATCAGAAGAAAGATGGCACCTCTTGAGAGAAGCAGCAGCAACAAAAAAAGTAGAAAAACTGGTTTGCATCTAGCGTTAAACTGCCAAAGTGATAAAACTTATAACTATTAAAAGATTTTGATATAAATTTATGAATATCATGAATAAAATATGGAGATCATTCTCTGGTATAGACGGGACGTGTTATGTATCAAGACGATGAAGAGGATTAGAGACAAATTGCCAGGTGGACTCTGCCAATATTTTAGTTAATGGGATGACGGGACAGAGCAGTTCATGTAATTTATTGGAACTTTACAATTGCGTGGGATATGGATCTTGCAAACCCAATGTATTTCACTTGCAATGACGAGATTCATTCATACTCAAAAATCTAATAATAATGCATGGGACCCACACGAAAGTTGAGAAAGTAAAGGAAAAATAGAGCCAAAATATTGACCCAATTTTTTCAAACATCAAACCGTTTCTTTATCTAAAATAGCGTTTCATTGAAAGACAATGAAAATGGAGACTATGTAACAGTAAAACATTTTTATCTGTCTTGAAAAAAAAAAAAAATGTCAACTCCAAGAAGTTTCAAACGAATTCAATAAATCCCACTGAATTCAAAGTAAAGATCAAAAAACCATGTCTACTTAAAAAAAAAAATGTTTATTGACATAATTTTGCCAAAAATACCTCAAGTCAGGTTTTGGTATTATCTCACTAGAACCATCATGTATGTCATTAGTTTCATTCTCACATTCCCAACACTGCTGAAAGCTATCTTTAGATAATTTTGCGTCCAGCATGGAAACTTGTCCTCTCCTTCTTTGGTGTTCAATTACTGACGCCGAAGTTCGATTACCTTTTGAGGACTATTTTTAGCTCAGCATCATCTTAATCTGGTTTTACATCCATTATTGTTCTTTTCATTTTCCTTCTGCTTCTTCTTTGATTTCTACTGACGGTGTGATCGGTTCATTGCCCTTTCGCATTTCTAGAAGTTGAGTGACGCTTGAAATGCCAAATTGTTTTCACACAGGATTTTGTAGAGAGTGGGTTTTGTGAAGAAGACTTATGACGTCATCCGTGGTGAGAATATGGTAAAATGATGCCTAGATAGGCACAACGAAGTGTTTTTGTACTCGAGTAGTTTAATGGATGATATTTCAAATTATCAAGGATAAATTCCAAGAGTTAAAAAAGAGTTGTTACATTATCGATCAAATATTCTCAACCTCTTCTCATATCATAACTTGTGTTGACTGTAATACCTCCTCAAATTATCATTTTCTTTTCTGAAATTATCTAAGCTTTTTTTGCTCTTCAAATAAATCAAATAAAACATCTCTGTTCAATGAACAACTCTGCTCATTTTTTCTTTTTCTTTATTACTTAATATTTTAACTTTGATATAATTCATATGAAGGTCATCGTAAAGGTGTCACATATTAGGACATAATACAAAAAATTATCAGTTTATCTCCAAAAATATGTGCTGAACATCAAAAGTCCAGAAAGCTAAGACTTGAGCATTTCAATGATGAACAATACTTATTTTTTGTTTGAAAAACAATACTTATTTTGACTGTAAAAAAAAAAAAAAAATTGGTTGGGTGTTTCAAGCGGACCTTGATCAACACCCAAAAAATTGGATGGATGTTGATCATTTACCAGCTAGACAGTTTAGTTGCCAGTGTTACTGAACTATCAATTACTAGCGGGCTGTCGCCCGCTTTGCGGGCCGAGGCATGGCCGTAAACCAAAAAATCCTTTTTCGCCAATGGCAGGTGTTGTAGTGGGAATTTCGAAAAATCCCGTCTTATTGCACATCTAGACTATAAGACGAAGCTACCTACCAGTTCGGAGAAACAGTGAGAATCAGGATGATCAGTCATCAGTCAGTCAGTGAGTGAAACTCTCTTTTATAAGTATAGATTATGGTTGAATTAGGAAATAATATAGACAAGCAGGGCTGAAGTCATAGAAAAAGATATCTTGCATACATGTCATCAAATTGTTGTTATCTCAAATCAAATCGCAGTACAAAAGCCTCATCAGCCCTTGGTTGACAGGCAATGTGCCGAGTATGGCCGCCGCATTGCCTCATTGGACGGTCATAGCAAGTCTCTGTTTGAAATAAAATGCTGACTTGATGTCGCCTGTTATTTCATTCAAATGTCGTCTCACATCTTTGACAAGTAGTTGTAACGATTCTCCCCACGGGGCGAGGGTTTCGAAAGCCAAGGAAATGAAAAGGAAATTCTGCATCAGTTCATGCAAACCATTTTCCTCTACCATCGTTCCACATTCACATCGATACTTTTTCACAATAAAACAGCCCAAACGAAATGCGACACATGTTCTAAAAGTGAGGTTGTCCATGTACGTACCAATATTCTTTGAAGGGAAAGTGTGGAGCCAAAATCCAGATTCTTCAGCTTGTAATGCCAAAAAATGAGCTTTGTCAACTAGTAGAGTACCACTATAATCACACTTTTGTTGCATGCATTTCTCTTATTTATAGAAATCTTTGAAGAAACCCATGGGTGACCTTCCTGCTTATGCCGAGGAAACTATTAAGCACATTCTCCAAGCAAGATGTTTCTAAGAGTTATGTAGAAGATTCAGAGAATTTTGATTTTTTTTCTCTCTTTTTTTAAAAAAAACTTTTTTGTACCATTAGAGGTCATTTGAAACGGAGACGATATTGATTAAAATGCGGAATCATATTAGATGATCATTTAAAATCATACTGAGTGACAATTTTAGAATTTCCATCCAAATCTGTAGGATGATCTTTGTCTTGATGTATACACAATTATTACACACATATACGGGGTGTGTTGCATGAAATAAATTCTTTTGAAGTAGTGCTTTTTTTTCTTAGTATTCTTTCAAGACAAGGATCCAAAGTCATCGAATTGAATGGCGTTGAACAAGATAGATGTTCCAAAGGATAATGGGATTAAAGCGATAAAGTGAGGCTCTATTACTCGAGCTATTAGAACACTAGTATCATTTATTTTGTGACATTATGTTTTTTACGTTCTCACTTTTGAGGATCTACTAAATGTGTCTCTGTTTTTTTAACTTTCTAATTAATATAATGCATTTTTATTTGTATTTTCTTTGGATCATGGATGTAAGTAATGATGGCTTCATTTTATAGAGAAGAAAAGTGTTCAATATATGTGTTACCAATATTTTTTATTAAAATTAGTATAGTCCTTCCCTGTACAAAAGAGAAACCATTAATATTAACAACAACATTGATAATGAATATCATTAAAATATTTTCTTTGAAGTTTATTCAAGCGGAGGTTGAGTTGGCAGAAGCCCTTGACATTCAATCTGACGTGGAATTTGGACTGGCCAAAGCCCAGAGTGCCAAATCCTAAATTAGCCAGATTAGTGTCGTTCTGGTGTGCTCTTCTTTAGAGGCCTGTCAGTCTGCTATTGTTGCTTATTATGTTGTTTAACCCTTGAACACCTAGGATTCAATTTCGACTGGGAATTTTTCTTACGAAATTTTCTTACGAGTATATAATAGTGGTTTTAAAATATCTTGAATCATTGATTGTGTTGATATCTCACAGGTCTTTTTTGTTTATTAACAATATCATATTTAAAAAAAAGCAAACTGTTGGCATAATGGGACTACTGTCTGCGCTGACATCTAAAAAAGCACTAAATACTTACCTTTAGGATGCGAATCATTGGTTGGTATCCGAACCACAGATCAGGGATCCATGCGCAAATAGTTTATATTACAAGTGTTGCCCGGCGCGTTACCACTGCTTGGTAGTCGACTATTTTATTTTCAAGAATTTTCTAAATTCGCAATTTAAATAAACATTTTTAATAATGTCAAGCATAAGGTTATGAAGTTTATGTGAATATTTGGATAGGTAGGTTATGAAGTTTATGTGAATATTTGATTGGTTTATGTGAATATTTAAAAGCGACGTTATAACAAAAAAGAAAGAAAAAAAAATGGATTTGATTTAATATGTTGCTTTGCTGACTATGGTCAAGACATTGCAATGAATCATCAACCTACACTGTCCACTAGGTTTTAGCACACAATACACACCCCATTTTAAATTTTAGAATAATTGTGTTTGAACTGTCTTTAATCCAGGTGTATTTCATTGATTCAAACCACACATAGACCAAGGACTTCGATTGTTATAGACCTCTCTTTAATTAAATGTTCAATTAAAAAAAAAAACCACACATAAAATATTAAATTTAAAAAGTTATCATATTTGCGTTAATCACAAGCGTGATCTATACTTCTGATATCACTCTCATACAAACCTAAATTTTTGCTTAACTTGTCACTTGAACCACCGACCTACGGAATTGTGTGTTCCAAATTAGTAAAATTGGTTTGAACTTAAATTGTATTTTTTGTTGGAGAGTACAAAAAAATCATGGAAAACAAACTTGGAGAATACTTTGGCAACCTCCAACTTCGGCAAAACCATCGATTTTTAATTTCACCGTGAATTGAGAAAAATAACTTTGAATGAAAAAGAAGAAAATCTTCGAAGCAACAACCAAGAAAACCACACTCCTGCTAGTAAAAGATTACTTTTACTCCTAGAATAATATTAGACTTAGTCACATACCCACAGAAAAAGTTATATGATAACAATAGAAACTTGTATTGCTTAATATGTGTAATACTTCTTTAACAATTAATTCTTTTTTTTTTGTGATCTGAATATAAGTGGTTGTAGGATTTTTAAATCCCTCTTTCCTAACATTGACAGTTCATATTTCTAGTAGAGTTTAGCTACTTAGTACTTACATAATGTAAAGTAGAAAAAACAGTTGTGGCAAAATATTAAGTATGCAAATTGCATATTATTCGAATTCAGGTGTCGGCATCAAGATTTCTGTTTTACCATTACTGTCAGGATCAAGAAGGTGGATTAAAAAAATCAATTCCAATTCAATTCAATTTCGGTGTCTCGTTTCGGCTAAGTCCAATCTAACCCAATTTCGAAGGTGAGTCAACCCATTTGATCCACGTCAGCAGATTTGTCGGGTTGGATTACTAGCTTACTACTGGATTTAAAGTTTAAGTTTATTAAAACGTTAGTAATATTTGCTATTACCTATATTTACTAGCGAATCATCGGAATGTTGTCACTTCAAAGATTGATGTTATCCAGTAGCCTTGGGAATTAGCAGAAATTTCCTTTTTACCTCCACCAAGAGAAACTTTGTCAAAAAATTTTTAGATCCAAAGTAGTGACGAACCCCTGTTCAATTCAGTTTCGTTATTTTATCTTCCTGGACGATTGGGCATTTTTTTGAAACACTATTACTAGAAGATTATCTTGTTATGATAGGGGGAAATTTAAGGAAAAAACACAATTCTCTGATATCCATAGTTATACTCAGGAAAAATTAAAAAACTAAGAAGGGGAAGGGGAAATCGAAATTGTAAGTTTCGGAAAATCATCAGATTCCGAAAGAACTCCTGAAATTTATGCAAAGTGCTGGGTGAAAAAAAACTTTTTTGGGGATAAATAAACAATCTTTTTAACATACGCTACTAAATTTTTAAAAAAATTTCCCTAAAAAAAAACCCATTTCATTTATTTTTTTAAATGCAATATGTACAATTTTAAAATTAGCTAACTTTCTTCAAACACCCTTTAAAGAAAAAGTAAAACCCACCGATATGCATAAAAAAAAATTTCTATTTTTGTTTCCAATAATAATTGGTCGGTGATTTTTTTCTAATTTTCCTTTCTATTTTTTTCCTACAAAACCTGTGAATGTCAGAAAAAATACAGAATCCTCAAAAGTTGTATTATTCTGCCCAACTTCTCTATTTTATTAAAAGAAAAAATTTGAAAACAGTGAAACAAATTAAATATGAATATGACACTAAATTGCTACCTATTACTTTTCTCTGGCCAGAAGTATGTAATAGGTATTGTATTAAAAAAATTTTTTAATATCACGTTTATCTCGTCTTAAATAAAGAACTTGGTACATACCAATTTCCCAAGCGATGGTTTTAATTTTCAACACATTTCACAAATTTTTAATTACCACATCACAGTCCAGAAGAATCACCACCGAAATATTTTTACATTCTTTTCACCAGAAAAGATTTTGTCACCAGAAGATACTCCTAAAGGGGTCAAAAGTTTAGGAACCCCTCGAAA
>CM044961.1:23469076-23487705 GCA_024516035.1 Bactericera cockerelli | reverse complement strand
AGTGACAGCAAAACGTTTTGTTAAGATTACAAATCAAATTTCGTAAACTCTATTTAGTAAAGATAATGATATCTTTCGTTCATCCAACAAATTTATGTTTAGTTACTTTTACTGAACTCATCATTGTATTTTTGACAAGAAAAATTCCATTGTCTTTACTAAAGTATTTAGTAAGATCTCAAGCATGCATTCATAATGCTTACGAATCATCTTGTTATGTTTATTAAGGTTGTTTCTTTCAATTTGTTGAATTTACAATACTGTTTAGTAAGGTTTACAAAATACTTCATTAGTCCATTCAATCGACTCAGTATGGCTTATGATAGTGTTTTGTAATTTTAAACATAGTAATAGTTGATTTAATAACCAGACTTGTTATTGCTTACGCCAGGGATTGGTTAAATCTACTGAACTGTTTAGTAAGTTTAAGCAACCCATTTCATTCACACTATTGACTCGTCTAGTAAACCTTACGAACAATACTAGTAAATTTTAATGATAGTTTCAGTAAACTTCACTGATAACCTCAGTAATCTTCACTGATAACCTCAGTAAACTTCACTGAAAATCATAGTGAACTTCAGAAACGCCTGAAGTAAACTTTTACAACAATTTCAGTAACTAAGTTATTATGAGAAAATAATTCAAAATATAATTGAAATAATTTAAAAATATTCATGTATGCAACGCTTTTATTTAAAAATACAGATTAATTTGTTGAAAACATTTAAAATACATTAAGAGACATTTAAAATACATACAATTAAAGTTTTAAATGATGAAATACTTGCATTAAATAAATAAAAAAGAATCACCAACCACACAAATTCACACGGCTCACTTACACAACACACTAAAAGTACACATCAACCACATTCACATAACAAACAAACACAGACTTAGACAACACATCAAATAACCAAAATCTCACACCACCTATCAACCAAATCCAGACTTACACAAAACACCCAATAACTAAACTTTCACAATACCTATGAACCCAAACCACACAAAACATCTACGAATAAACCCAAACATGACATTATTATAATATTAACTGTGTAAATATTAAAATTAACTGTGTATTTAGAAATTAACGTTCTCTAGTGGACGTTAATATTTAAATAAATAAATCAATTTGATTTTGAAAAAAAAAACAACTATACTATTTTAAAAAGATATGACGTAATAATCACAGGACCATCAATCAACATAAAACAACTGAATCTGAAATTGATTTCGGTATCTATTAATTGTTGTAGATCTTTTGTCTCTCTCGTCTCTCGACACACGTGTTTTAGCAAGAATTTTGTTCAATCTACAATTCTGTTTAGTAAATCTAATCAAAGAGTCTTGTAACCGTCATTGACTAGGGGTGATTAACAAAACTTTCGTTGGGACTACAAATGATTTTCATAACGACCGAGTTTTACAAAAAAGTTTAGTAAACTTAGCTAAACAAGTCTGTCAGAAATATGAAACCGTATGGTTCATTTAACAAACATGTTTTGTAATTTTAGATAAAATCTTGTTAAACCAACGAATACTGTTTTGTGTATTTTATCATATATAAATCTGGTAAGAGTAACGATTTTTGTTTGTTAATTATCAGACATGTACTAATCAGGTGGTATTTTTAACAGAATAATTTTATTAGATTTAACCAAACTTTTTGTAAATCTTACCAATATATTGGTAATAGATCCAGCAAAACAGAACTTGGTAAGCATAACTACTGTTCTGATTACGGTAATTAACACGTTAGTTGGTTTTACGATCAGACGATTTACAAGAATTGATTGATTATTCTTACGAACGCCCAAGTAAAATCTCAAATGACTATTAGTGGGATTAATCAATTTCTTGTTATTTTAACGAAATTTTTGATTAAAAATCCTTTACAAAACTGTTTAGTAAAAACGAACCTAAAATTTTTTTCAGTGAACCAATATAAAAATCACAATAAAGAAATAATTTGAATGATTGAACAAGCACCTCGATTTAATTGAATAAGGCTATGAGAGGGTTGGAAATGAACTAGCGACTTACCCGATGTAGGGGATGTTGGCGGGCACATGGTACTTGGAACCCGCGTCAAAGTCCACCTCAGATCTCAGCACCGGCGGCTTGACGCCTCCCAGTCTCTCCCTGGAATAATAATAATAATGTTGTAGTTTTCTATAGTTTACCTCATTAGGTATTGCTTTTTTAGATATTTTCTTTGGTCTAGTTAGTAAGTAGACCTAGCAGTTTTTTGGCACATTTTTAAGAGCTATTCGAACTTATTAGCAGACTTACACTTCATCACGTCTATCCTGGTAGCTCAGTGGTAAAGGCGGCACTCTGTGAATCCAAAGATCCGAGAGGTCGTGGGTTCGAAACCCAGCCGGGACACGACATGTTATCCTCCCATTTGGGATTTTTACCACATAATAATATGTCTTGAGCTTACTGCTGGGATAATGGGACTTTAATAGTCTTAATCGGGCAGTATAAATAAGGCGATATTATTATTATTATTATTCATCAGAAAATACAATAAAAAGTTTATTTATTAGTTACAATATTCTGTGCAGTACTTTTACTCGAACCACCCACCTCCAGGTTACAAGCCCTCCGCCTTATCGGTCGAGCTACTGAGGTCGGTTTATCCGCAAAACATTCTGTCACCACTCACCTCAGGTCCCACCAGTGACAGTTGTACCTATCCTTGCTCACGGACCCCCGGAACAGATCCCACCTCCACATGTCCAGGGAGAGGGCAAAGGGCAGGAACGCCACCTTCTCCATGGCCAGGGCAAACAGGTAGTTGATGTTGTGGGGCACATCGTCAACTGACTTCAGGACAAGGCCCAGCGTCTGCATATGTCGGGGCGTGCCCACAGAGAGGGTGATCGCTTCCGAGATGGCTTCGTGGAACGCTGAATGGAGGAGAGTCTGTATTAGTATATCATCATAGGGTGGCGTCATCATGAACGATGGTAGCCAGACAGTGGAGGAATGACTCAGCACTTCTACCACTGTCTTTACAAGGAGGCTAATAATTGACAAGGGCACCCAGAACCAAGCCAATGCTGGTCTACTCCCTGTTTATAGTCCCCCAGCCAGACTGCTGGTCTACTCCCTGTTTAAAGTCCCCCAGCCAGACTGTATTAGTATAGCTATATTATAATGAAATCTTTTCTTATACAACATCGCTTTCAACAGCATTGTCATATCAGGACAGAGGTTTTACCCTCCATTCGCTGGAAAAACATAAACCATAATTCAAATTAACCTCTCCCAGACTGAGTGGGGCCGGGTCTAGCCAGTATAAGGAGGACGAAAGTTCGAATTTGACTGGTCAAACATCAAAATCTTAACCTCGCTGGACGATACTTAACTTCAGTGAGAATGAGAACTGGTGTATTAAACATGCCATCGACGCGACAAGACGGAGCCGGTGGCAGGTATAAGACAAAGGTGGATGGGAATATTACGCCTTAAATTTTTACATGTATGCAATTGCTAAAAAATCTTCGAGAAAAGGCACATTGCATACTCTAAAATTATCAGGCGTTTCATACTAATCAAACAGTTATCTCCTATACCCAGTTCTCTTATACCCAGTTTACTCCTATACCCACTTCTCTTATACCCAGTTATCTCCTATACCCAATTCTCTTATATCCTGTTATCTCCTATACCCAATTCTCTTATACCTAGTTATCTCCTATACCCAGTTCTCTTATACCCAGTTATCTCCTATACCCACTTCTCTTGTACTCAGTTATCTCCTATATCCAGTTCTCTTATACCCAGTTATCTCCTGTACCCAGTTCTCTTATACCCAGTTATCTCCTATACCCAGTTCTCTTATACCCAGTTATCTCCTATACCCACTTCTCTTATACCCAGTTATCTCCTATACCCACTTCTCTTATACCCAGTTATCTCCTATACCCACTTCTCTTATACCCAGTTATCTCCTATACTCAGTTCTCATATACCCAGTTTTCTAATCCGACTGTATCAGAAGAAAATGGCAATATAATTAATTATATACAGCACAAATATTTCTTTCCCAACCCACTCAACAAGGGTTGGGTGGAAGAGATTGCCACAGGCAATAACCCCGCCCTTTAGGTACGACATTTCTCTTTTTCTTTTCTTTCTTGTATATTTGTTTAATCTTTTTGTTTTTCTTTATATTTCATTGTATGTATACCGACCTCAGTAGCTTGATCGATAAGGTGGCGGACTTATAACCTGGAGGTCGGTGGTTCGGGTCCCGGTTTCAGCGTGGATTTGGTAAAGCGAGTTTGAGTGGTTGTGGTATCGCGAGGGTGATTAACACAAATATGATAACTAATATATTTCATTGTATTCTACTGTATATATTTTTTGTTCTACCTAATAAAGCTTTAAAAAAAAAAAAAAAAAAATACCTACCTGGGTTGGCGCCGTCTCGGAACACCTTGGGCTGCTGTCTGTACCTCATGAAGTACTGGATGTGAGCCATCTCGTGGTGGATGGTGATGAAGTCCTTCATGTTCACCTGGGTGCACATCTTGATCCTGGGGGGAGAGGGAAACTGAGGTATAATAATAATAAAAAAAAAACGACGTTTGCCGACGACGTTAAGCTGTACAAATCCATCAAAAGCACATCGGACTGTCATCTTCTCCAACGTGATTTGGACGCTTTTCATTCATGGTTGATGGCCAATGGAATGTCACTTTCATTTCACAAATGTTTTGTTATTGAATTCACTCGTAGCAAAACATTTGAATTCCCTTATTCCATAAATTCTCATCTCCTCAATAGAGTTGACAAAATCAAAGATCTTGGGGTTTTATTTGATCAAAAGCTTTCCTTTGTACCATATGTTACCAATACTTCCATGAGATGCCATCGACTTTTGGGGTACGTCCTCAGGAATTCCCGAGGATTGTCCTTTGATGCCTTCTGTCTTCTGTACACATCTTTGGTTCGGTCTCTCCTTGAATATGGTTCCATTGTTTGGTCCCCGATATATGAAGTTCATATAGACACCCTTGAGCGAGTTCAGAGGAAATTCTTATCATATTGTCGTTATCGTTTTCCTAACATTGACATTGACATTCCTTCTCTCAGGGATCGCAGACTGAAGGCTGATTCTTCCTTCTTCAACAAATTGTTTGAAGGGGAAGTTGACTGCCCTAAACTCTTGAGCTTGATTTCTCTGGACTGTCATAGACGTCTAAGGAAGAACAACACCTTCTTTGTGAAACAATGTTGCACAAATTACACTTATTTTGAACCTATGAACAGAATGATGCGCAACGAGAATGTTGTTATTAAAAATGTTCCTAAGTAAAATATGTCGATACATTGAACCCTCTGTGATATGAATGTTATTTGTGTATCTGTATGTATATTTTAATGTTAATACTATTTTCGCTTTATTTTATTTATCTGACATGTAAAATGTTATATTTTTACTTATTTACATTTTATATTTTTTTTTCATGTACATATTTTGACACTGCAGCATGCTGCAATTGATTTTCTTATATTTTTGGTCGTTTTTGAACTACAAATTTCTTTGCCTGTGATCTGTGATACATTTAGATAATGGAATTTTGATAAATAATTTTATTTTGCTTTTATTTTGTACTTATACTTTTAATTTGTAATTTGTAATCTTGTTATATGTTTATATAGGGCTTGGCCCGTAAATATACACCTGTTCAACAGGTATTATTATTATTATTATTATTATTATTATTATTATTATTATTATTAATAACGCCTTATTTATACTGCCCGATTAGGACTATTAACACGTTCGTTACCGAACGGCCATATGTGGATGTTTTTGTGTTTTTCTTTGACACACACATGTGGCTGTTATCAAAATTTTAACGAGGGACCGGATATCCATATATGGCCTTTTGGAGGTAGGTTGTTAGTATTAGAACAGATATAGGATCGATTCTTGTACAAATACGATGCCAAATATGCAAAAAAAATTATATTTGATATTTAAAAAAAAAAAATATTTGGTCCCCAGGATGCAACAGCAACTTTACCGCCTGGTCCCTACGTAAAACTTGAAAAAATTGGCTTGGTAACGAACGTGTTAAAGTCCCATTATTCCAGCAGTAAGCCCCAGACATATTATTATGTAGTAAAAATCCCAAATGGGAGGATAACTTGTCATGTCCCGGCTGGGTTTCGAACCCGTGACCTCCGGAATCTTTGGATTCACAGAGTGCCGCCTTTACCACTGAGCTACCGGGACAGACAATATGGCTCGTAAGGGTAGTATCGGAAATATGGCTCGGACAACAACACTAGAGAATTGGTCGACCAAACCTTCCACTATTGAACCATTTGTCAAATAATGAAAATAATTTTATGTATTCGGGACTTATTTACAAGTGCTGCGAAGTAGGACTAAGGGCTACATTATGAAACAGGATAAAAGTTAAGGTAATCCTGACACAAACACAGCACACTATAGCCTATAGTCCGAGTATTTGTCCAATTAGATTAAATCTAATCCGGTTTTATAAATCGACCTATTATTAGAAATTCATCGGAAGTAATATCACCTAGAGAGTTTTGTCGGAAGTAATATTACCCATATTATTTGATACAAATAATATGGGTTGTACTCTAACAATAATTTGAACTTAGGCAAAAAGGCAAATAGGGAGGAAAGAGAGATATTGAGAATTTCGAACCGTTGGATAAAGCAGAAAAGGACTTACCGGTAATCGTTGCCGTCACAGAAGTCCCAGGCGGAGGGCTGACAGATGACACTCCTGTCCACCGGATCCAGGAATATGGACTTGAGCCAGAAGTCTGGAGGCATGGCCGACATGTTGAGAGAGATGAAGAAGTCCTCGGCTACACGGAACATGGCCTCCGGGGTGTAGCCCTGAAATCGTGATATGACAATATTTTAATCGAATACACAAATATACATAAATAATATAGGATACCCAAATACATAAATAATATAGGATACACAAATATATAATTAATATGGGATACACAAATATACATAAATAATATAGGATACACAAATAGATAAATAATATAGAATACACAAATACATAAATAATATAGGAGACATAAATAATGTAAGACACACATTATTTAATTAGAATAAATTAATGTGTAGGTAAAATATTAGAGATTGTATTGGTAGGTACCCAAGTTACCATTTTTGTCATCACGATACTAAAGTTTGACTCGTTAAGTGACTAATACGTAAATAATATGTATATAAAAACAGACAGCATGAGATTGTTGTTTTCATAATGTCATACATTATACGAGTATATCACTATTTCTTCTACAAAATAATTCTCTATTACTTGTACATACCATACTAATTCAGTAGAACGTAGAATAACAGAACCCAGGGACCGGAATTTTTCTCTTATATCCAGGTTTCTCTTATAGAGAGGTTATTATCACTTACACAGATGAAAATCTCATTTGGAAAATTTCTCCATAATTTGACTGTATAATAGTTTTGTATGTGCGCCTGATATTTATTTGAGTATGCAATGTACAACACTACAAATAATTCTACTTTGAATGATTTTTTACATATTTCTGTCAAAATCCTCTGATGGATGGATACAAATGTACAACTGTACATATTATAATTGTTATGCATATGTTTTCAATGCCTTACTTACCTGTCGGATCATCTCGGGTGTGACGTCAAGGAAACTTTTACCCGGATAAGGCATAGTGACGTCCAGAATATTGGACCAGGATTGACCCCACATATCACCTGAAATATCAACAATTTAAATTACAAAGATTGAAGATTTTATAGAATAAAATTTATCCTAGATATATGATTATTATTTATTAAATAATATAAAATCATTTTGGCATGTAGCTGCTTTATACTTAATTAGGCGCACCTACTGTATGGGCCACTATATAATAATAATATCGCCTTATTTATACTGCCCGATTAGGACTATTAAGTCCCATTATTCCAGCAGTAAGCCCAAGACGTATTATTATGTGGTAAAAATCCCAAATGGTAGGATAACTTGTCATGTCCCGGCTGGGTTTCGAACCCGCGACCTCTGGAATCTCTGGATTCACAGAGTGCCGCCTTCACCACTGAGCTACCGGGACATAACGGGGTGCACCTACTGAATGGGCCACTTTATAAGAGTACTTTAAACATAAGATACTCACCCAGTATGTGGGCGGGCAGAGGCGCCTCCTTGCTGATCTTCTCCGGCCCATACAGGTCCCTCAGCTTCCTCCTCACATAGGCGTGCAGCTGTTCGTACAGGGGACGCACCTGCTCCCACACATCTTCCATCTCCTGCCGGAAGAAGGGAGACTCGTAGCCGAACTGCCAGTACTGGGAGAAGTCTGTCAGGTCTGGAATAGAATAGAATAGAATACAATAGAAGAGAATACTCGTAGAATAGAATAAGAATAGAATAAGAATAGAATAAGAATAGAATAAGAATAGAATAAGAATAGAATAAGAATAGAATAAGAATAGAATAAGAATAGAATAAGAATAGAATAAGAATAGAATAAGAATAGAATAGAATAGAATAGAATAGAATAGAATAGAATAGAATAGAATAGAATAGAACAGAATAGAATAGAATATACCTTGTTTATACTGCCGAGGTAAGACTGAAAAGTCCCTTTACTCCAGCAGTCAGGAATAGGGGAGATAGGTACATACTATTACTTCCGAGAAATTTCTAATATTAGAAATCGAAAGTATTGTGTTCGTTTTTGTATATAAAAAAAAAATTGCTCCGATTTCAATTACTTCCGAGAAATTTCTAATATTAGAAATCGGAAGTATTGTGTTCATTTTGTAAAAAAAAATTGCTCCGATTTCAATTTTTTATATATTTCTGGACGTTTCATAACATCCTGATTAACTTTTGTTGTGTGTTTGTCTATCTGTCTGTCTGTCGGTCTGTCTGTTGGTCTGTTAAATACATTCGTTTTTGTAAAAACCTTTTGTATTGCTCCGATTTCAATTTTTTTTCATATTTCTGGACGTTTCATAACCTCCTGAGCAACTTTGGTTTTGTGTGTGTCTGTCGATCTGTCTGTCAGTCTGTTAAATACATTCCTCGTAACGCGCAATATTTACTATGCTCTTAGTACATTGCCGACCTCCGTGGCTCAGTGGTTAAGAGCATCGATTGCTGAATTTTGATTGTGGGTTCGTTTTTCGTTTCCGGATAGGCATGGATGTAAAGAGGTAAAGGTGCCCTGAAGTAATGCGAATGTGATTCCAGGGCACAACTACCTTCTTTTTTTTTTTTTTTTCTTTTTTTTATAAAAAAATCCTAATTACAATACACTACACTGACATACACAAGGACAAGGAAGGAGCCCAGGACACTGGTTCAGGTCGTCCAAGGGGTTCAACACCCATATCAATCCTTCCACCACCATGACATCACACATGGACTCGGAAAGTAAAGTAAGTATTAACATACTACTATGATGGAGCTATAGTATGATCTATATTTGAAGAAAAAAAAAATATGTAAGAAATGTTCTATAATAAAAATCTTATTTTTGAAAAAAAAAAATAATGTCCTTGACTAGACAAATTTGTTGAGCTAATTGGCACTCTTTAGCAGGCAATTTTTCTAATTATCCATCATATCCATACCATCAACTAACTACCATTCTTCTTTCATTTTACCTTTTTCTAAACCCACTTGTTGTTGGTATTGTTCAACCTCTTTCTCAAGGGTGAGTTTGGTTGGTACAGGCACTCCTATTTTTATAATTTACGGCTGGATGCCTTTGTAGTGCCAACCTTGGTAATATTGTAAGGGCTCCTCGTTTTTTATTCTTACAAACAAAATATGTCCTCTATCAAGCTCGCCGGGAGGCGAGCGCAAGTCAAGTAGCGCCAGCCAACCGGCCTTTAACACGAAACAAAGTTTATATGTATTTTGTTTTATTGTTTTTGCCCACTTCCCGCTAACTTTTATCAATTTTTATTTCAAATTTGTTGACATAAACAGGAATAAAACCTCTTCTTGAGCACACCCAGTAGCAGAAAAATATTTCAAATTAAAACCGCTAATCCTCAATTCTTACCACAGTACCACCTAAATTGTGGTCAGAAACAACTAGGTCTTATCTTCAATATTTAAGATCACTATTATATTACTAGGCTAAACAACATTGTCGTTACCATGGCAACCTGTAAAGTGTGCTGAGGTTAAATAGATCCAGCAAGGAGAGTCAAACTTGCGGTCTGCGCTGTCCTAGACCTAGAGATAAGTACCCTGGTTGACTCCAAGAACAATAGCGGCAAGGTCGTGAGATAAAATCCTCATAATTTACTGTTATGTCTTTCATATATTTTTATTTCGTGTAAGGGTAAGACAGTAATTTCCGCTGGATGTCGGGGGGGATCGTCCATTGAAAAATAATAGCTGCCTATGATTGGGCAATCCTTTTAATCGTAATCGGTAACTAACTACCAATATTAATTCACATATCCCTATCTCTATATATATAGAGATAGGGATATATCCATATCCCTATCTCTATATATATCACATATCCCTATCTCTATACAGGGTGTATGAAAAAAAAGGAGCCAGTCAAAATATCTCGTCTATGGAAGCAATTTTCAAAAAACCCTGAAACACGTGTCTCATTATTTGTAGGGGGCAACTTTTTCAGGGGGTTTAATTTTTCATACTCTTAACAGGGGCGGCCCCAGGAGGGTCAACTTTGGAATCTTAAATGGAACTACCCTATTTGTAATACATTTCTGAACAGTAGTTGACATTAAAAGTATTTTAAGACTAGTTTTAGATTTTTAATCAAAACAGGGCCGGAGATATTATACATTTCATTTCACAGGTTTCAGTTATTTTTTATAAGTAATTTATGGTATTTTTGTAAAAATTGTTAAACACATGTCTTTCTATCTGAAATAATTAAATTTCCATGCCTTTTTTATATCATTCGCTTTACCAGGGAAGATTTTAAGTGGTCAACTTTTTTTTTATAATGTAAAAAGCATCCTTTTTCGAGTAAATTTCGTGAGAAATAAATGCATTGATCCATGTTGTTCAATTTAAAAAAAAAAAAACAAGGCCCGATTTATTTCAAATGAATGTGAAAAAATCTAAAACTCGCGTGCAGTACTAGTCACTGGCCCCGTTTTCAATTGTATCTTAAATTTAGATTAAACAACAACACTCAGTGCATTTATTTAGCTTAGACTATACTAAAAAAAGAATAGTTTTTACACAATGTAAAAAAAGATGACCCCTTGACATTTCCCCTGGTAAAGCGAATGATATGAAAAAGGCATGAAACTTTAATTATTTCAAATAGAAAAACATGTGTTCAACAATTTTTACAAAAATACCATAAAATACTTATAAAAAAAAAACTGAAAACTGTGAAATGAAATGTACGATATCTCCGGCCCTGTTTTGATTAAAAATTTCAAACTAGTCTTAAAATACTTTTAATGTCAACTACTTTTCAGAAATGTATTACAAATAGGGTGGTTCCATTTAAGATTCCAAAGCTGACCCCCCTGGGGCCGCCCCTGTTAAGAGTATGAAAAATTAAACGCCCTGAAAAAGTTGCCCCCTACATATAATGAGACACGTGTTTCAGGGTTTTTTGAAAATTGCTTCCATAGACGAGATATTTTGACTGGCTCCTTTTTTTTCATACACCCTGTATATATAGAGATAGGGATATGTGAATTAATATTGGTAGTTAGTTACCGATTACGATTAAAAGGATTGCCCAATCATAGGTAGCTATTATTTTTAAATGGACAATACCCTCTGACATCCAGCGGAAATTACTGTCTTACCCTTACATGAAATAAAAATATATGAAAGACATAACAGTAAATTATGAGGATTTTATCTCACGACCTTGCCGCTATTGTTCTTGGAGTCAACCAGGGTACTTATCTCTAGGTCTAGGACAGCGCAGACCGCAAGTTTGACTCTCCTTGCTGGCTCTCTTTAACCTCAGCACACTTTACAGGTTGCCATGGTAACTACAATGTTGTTTAGCCTAGTAATATAATAATGGTCTTAAATATTGAAGATAAGACCTAGTTGCTTCCATGCGCGGATATAGGGGGGGGGGCACGGGGGGCACGTGCCCCCCCAGATTTTTTCGGTAAGCGGTGTTTCGCAAATTTCATTATACCTAATCCCGTAAAAAAAAAAAAAACTCAATGAGTTAGGGGGACATGGGCCCCAAAATAATTCCCAATTCTAAGACTAATCCCGTAAAAAAAAAAAATCTCAATAAGTAAGGGGGGCACGGGACCCAAAATAGTTCCCAATTCTAAGTCTAATCCCGTAAAAAAATCTCAATAAGCTAGGGGGGCACGTGACCCTGTATAATGTAGGTATTATGAATGACAAATGTAGACGGGCTTTGTATTTTTGTTTTTATGATTGTATGTCCGAATTGTTTAGGTGAAATGTTAAGACCCAAGTGAAATTGTCGTGCAAATACAGAAAAAAAATAAAAAATTCCGAACCCTTCTCAAGTTATAGCCTTCTTTGAAAGTTGCCTTGATTCGAAGCAGAGCATGAAAAGTTGGAAAACGCTTCACAACGTTGCGAGACAAAGGCTATAAAACAGAATTAGATTTAATCTAAGTGGACACTATCCCTTAACTCGGGCTATAGTGCGGTGTGATTGGTTGAAACTCTGACTTGAGACGTGTCTGCAGAGTCTGGCTTACCTTTAATCCTGTTTCATAATGTGGCTCAAAATTTTGCACTCAGTGGATTCCCTAAGAGAATGCCAAAGGCATTATCACCACCCTTGATCAAACTTTGTCTATCTTTCATTAATTATACCGTTTGACTGCACCTGTACATAAAAAATTGTAAATAAAGATTGATCAAAATTGTTGAATTCCCAGCTCTACTTAGCGTTAGCGTAAAACTGTTAGCGTAATGGGACTTCCTGTCTCGAGCCGACAGTCTAAATAAAGCACTACTATACTATACTACTAGCCGTTTGCCCGTGCTTTGCAACGGGACTAAATTTCAAATTAACTAAGGCATGGCCGTACTGCTGGACAGCAATGCCTTTTTGAACTTTTTATAATTTTTCTGGACAAAGCGATTATGGTTTTGGGGGGGTCAATTCTGAGACATTTTTTGCTATCTCTTACCATTTTGGCTAAACAACTCCGGACAAACAAACAAACAAACATAGGTAGGTAGGTAGGTAGGTAGTCCTTTTTTCTGTTTTATATATAGAGATACTACTTACTGTTGAGATTGGCGGCGTAGTTGCTGATCTCTATGAGCTGCTCGTACAGGTCCCTGACCTTCTGACCGGTGCGGCGCCGCCACTCAATCCAGGTGTGCTCCAGCTCCGCCCAGTCCCGACTCTTGGCCATGAGGGCGCTTAGATCTGGGTCTAGGCGCAGGTTACAGCGCAGGGGGTCCTCGTGTGCGCAGATGGCGCCGGAGTTGAAAATGGCGAGCATGTCGTTGATGAGACGGTTGTACTGCGGGGAGAGGGGATAGGAGGTTTATTTTGTTATTAACACATTCAGCGCCAAGGGTTTTTTTGGTAATATGGTTCAGTGGACCAACTTTTTTTTATTTAAGATTTGTACTCTTTTTTATTTAAGACTCAAACAGCCATAAAAAGTCACCAGATAGATATTTTTCTGGTCCAAAAAAACCAAAAAAAATCCTCGGACCACGACAATCGAATTCCCATAAGAAATACACAGTAGCCTGTACACTATAAAGAGCATCGGTTTCTGAAAGTGAGAGGGTGAGGTGTACAGCATAGTGTACACGCGGTCCACTGTAGAAAACACTCGTGTACACTATACTGTACACGTGGCGCTAAACGTGTTAAAACGTTTTAAGTCTAGCGCCCGCCGCGCCGTCCCTTGCCTTTTTTTAAAATCTCTTTCAACTGCATGGTCATATCACGACAGGGGTTTTATTATGTTTCAAAAAATATACCATTCTCATCAGCCTCAATTACTAGAAATTAGTTCGATTTCTACTCCAGTATTAAGTATATAATTATGAGTCCTTTTTGCAACCAATAGGTTACCTGTAATTTTTTTTTTTTTTTTTTTTTTAGTATTTTAGTACGATTTCTTTTTTTCTAGTTCAAAGCATTACAAAATTATAGTCCTATTTTAATAACTTGTTGGTGACGCATTTTCTATTTTTTTCTGTCGGTAAGAACTACGAACCGGAAAATTGAGTCTTGTCAGTATGTTCAGGTATTTCCACGCGAGAACGACCAAGACGAAAATGACAGGTTGCTAATTGCTTAATTACCGGTTTGCAAATTCGAACAGAAACTTGTCTGCTAGAAATTTGCGTTAAAATTACGTCCCCTAAGCATAATTAATTGCGGAGAGTCATTGAAGTCATTGAACCCACACGACGAATAAGGCATTGGATATACAATATCTCCCTTGCCTTTATCCCATATTAGCTTATGTTGCTTTTGGGGTCGGCATTGTTCAACCTCATGGTTGAGGTTAGTAGGGTGGAGCACGTTTTTTATGGCTGGATGCCCTTCCTAACGCCAACGATTCTATTTGGTTTTAGCGTCCTGATCTGGACGGGGGTGTTACCCTCCATTCGCTGGGAATCGTACCAGCTACCCACATTAACCTAACCCAGCCTGGGTATGGCCGGAACATTGGATTGGATAGAAAATAATAAATTATCGTAATCGCAGCATAATCTGGAAGTCAGTGGTTTTAGTCCCAAGAAAGACGAGATTGAGTAATAATATTACTCAATCTCGATAGTATAAAGAGTAATAATATTACAATAATAAAATATTAGTACTAATATTACTCAATCTCGTCTTTCTTGGCGGGATTGGAACTGTTAAATGTTAGCGGCCACAACGGAGTCCCGAAAATAGTCTATATCAAACTGTAGGTAACAGGGTCTGGGGTCAAGGTCGGCAATTAGCAGACCGCGGTCCAAATTCGGACCGCGAAGCTCATTTGTCCGGCCCGCGAACAAAATTTTAGGTTCGAAAAATAATAATTCTTTCTCTTTCTTAAAAAAAAAATTGATTTTCAAGAAGAAGTAGTCCTAATAATGTGTAAAGAGACAGTATGGACCGAAAGGTTTTGGTATAAGAAAGTTCCAAAAGACTGATGGTTCTTATTAATCCGGACCGCATTTAATTGCCGACCCCTGGTCTGGGGTGTAGGGTATAGGCCAGGGTCCTCGCTGTGGCCGCCTACTTAGTCCAGTTCACAACTCACCCTGTCCAGCTGGCACTTCGTCCAGTTCACAACTCACCCTGTCCAGCTGGCACTTCGTCCAGTTCACAACTCACCCTGTCCAGCTGGTACTTCGTCCAGTTCACAACTCATCCTGTCCAGCTGGCACTTCGTCCAGTTCACAACTCACCCTGTCCAGCTGGCACTTCGTCCAGTTCACAACTCACCCTGTCCAGCTGGCACTTCGTCCAGTTCACAACTCACCCTGTCCAGCTGGCACTTCGTCCAGTTCACAACTCACCCTGTCCAGCTGGCACTTCGTCCAGTTCACAACTCACCCTGTCCAGCTGGTACTTCGTCCAGTTCACAACTCACCCTGTCCAGCTGGTACTTCGTCCAGTTCACAACTCACCCTGTCCAGCTGGTACTTCGTCCAGTTCACAACTCACCCTGTCCAGCTGGTACTTCGTCCAGTTCACAACTCACCCTGTCCAGCTGGTACTTCGTCCAGTTCACAACTCACCCTGTCCAGCTGGTACTTCGTCCAGTTCACAACTCACCCTGTCCAGCTGGTACTTCGTCCAGTTCACAACTCACCCTGTCCAGCTGGTACTTCGTCCAGTTCACAACTCACCCTGTCCAGCTGGTACTTCGTCCAGTTCACAACTCACCCTGTCCAGCTGGTACTTCGTCCAGTTCACAACTCACCCTGTCCAGCTGGTACTTCGTCCAGTTCACAACTCACCCTGTCCAGCTGGTACTTCGTCCAGTTCACAACTCACCCTGTCCAGCTGGTACTTCGTCCAGTTCACAACTCACCCTGTCCAGCTGGTACTTCGTCCAGTTCACAACTCACCCTGTCCAGCTGGTACTTCGTCCAGTTCACAACTCACCCTGTCCAGCTGGTACTTCGTCCAGTTCACAACTCACCCTGTCCAGCTGGTACTTCGTCCAGTTCACAACTCACCCTGTCCAGCTGGTACTTCGTCCAGTTCACAACTCACCCTGTCCAGCTGGTACTTCGTCCAGTTCACAACTCACCCTGTCCAGCTGGTACTTCGTCCAGTTCACAACTCACCCTGTCCAGCTGGTACTTCGTCCAGTTCACAACTCACCCTGTCCAGCTGGTACTTCGTCCAGTTCACAACTCACCCTGTCCAGCTGGTACTTCGTCCAGTTCACAACTCACCCTGTCCAGCTGGTACTTCGTCCAGTTCACAACTCACCCTGTCCAGCTGGTACTTCGTCCAGTTCACAACTCACCCTGTCCAGCTGGTACTTCGTCCAGTTCACAACTCACCCTGTCCAGCTGGTACTTCGTCCAGTTCACAACTCACCCTGTCCAGCTGGTACTTCGTCCAGTTCACAACTCACCCTGTCCAGCTGGTACTTCGTCCAGTTCACAACTCACCCTGTCCAGCTGGTACTTCGTCCAGTTCACAACTCACCCTGTCCAGCTGGTACTTCGTCCAGTTCACAACTCACCCTGTCCAGCTGGTACTTCGTCCAGTTCACAACTCACCCTGTCCAGCTGGTACTTCGTCCAGTTCACAACTCACCCTGTCCAGCTGGTACTTCGTCCAGTTCACAACTCACCCTGTCCAGCTGGTACTTCGTCCAGTTCACAACTCACCCTGTCCAGCTGGTACTTCGTCCAGTTCACAACTCACCCTGTCCAGCTGGTACTTCGTCCAGTTCACAACTCACCCTGTCCAGCTGGTACTTCGTCCAGTTCACAACTCACCCTGTCCAGCTGGTACTTCGTCCAGTTCACAACTCACCCTGTCCAGCTGGTACTTAGTCCAGTTCACAACTCACCCTGTCCAGCTGGTACTTCGTCCAGTTCACAACTCACCCTGTCCAGCTGGTACTTCGTCCAGTTCACAACTCACCCTGTCCAGCTGGTACTTCGTCCAGTTCACAACTCACCCTGTCCAGCTGGTACTTCGTCCAGTTCACAACTCACCCTGTCCAGCTGGTACTTCGTCCAGTTCACAACTCACCCTGTCCAGCTGGTACTTAGTCCAGTTCACAACTCACCCTGTCCAGCTGGTACTTCGTCCAGTTCACAACTCACCCTGTCCAGCTGGTACTTAGTCCAGTTCACAACTCACCCTGTCCAGCTGGTCGGGAGGCAGGGCGGTGGGGCCGATGGTGGCCAGATACCTGAGCTGTCGCCAGGTGCGCTCATTCTGGATCACGTCCGGGTTGATCTGGTTCACAATGTCGTGGACCTTGCGCTGGAAGTCCGAGTGGATCACTTGCTGCTCCAGCTGGAACAGGAACAAATAGGTGGTCAGGTTAGACTATTTTTTTTATTTATTTACACTTTATTAGATAATAGGACATATACAATACAAATAATTACAAACGAAAATACAATATACAATAAAAAAATAAAAAATATATACATAATATATGTCCTAACTAAAGGGCGGGGTTATTGCCTTAGGCAATCTCTTCCACCCAACCCTTTATGACTATATTATGTTAAAAGGCCAAAGGCAATAAAACTAAGGGTTGGGTGGAAGAGATTGACATAGGCAATAACCCCGCCCTTTAGTTATTACATATGTTTTTATATATTTTACTTCCGAGAAATTTCTAATATTAGAAATCGGAAGTATTGTGTTCGTTTTTGTAAAAAAAAATATTTTTTTGCTCCGATTTCAGATTTCTGGACGTTTCATAACCTCCTGAGCAAATTTGGTTTTGTGTCTGTCTGTCGGTCCGTCGGTCTGTCGGTCTGTCGGTCTGTCGGTCTGTCGGTCTGTCTGTCGGTCTGTTAAAACGATTCCTTGTAACGCGCAAATCTCGGAAACTACTCTACCGATTTTGATGAAATTTTGCACACATCTAGGAGATATTCTGTAGATGGTCCCATTTTAAATTCATCGAATTCGTATTAGCGGTTCTTGGTGAAAGAGCCCATGCGCCTGACCACTAACTTTTTACTTAAACGCTTATATCTCGTGAACGGTACACCCGATTTTAATGAAATTTTGTGTGTGTATGCATATAATTGTTTTACATAGGCTATTTATATATATTTTTTAATTAATTATAATTATACTCTGATATTTAAGAAAATCCGAAATTTTGGACAAAAAAGTCAAAAAATAAGGACCACGACTTGCCGATACAGAAATTTTTGTGGAATCTAGAATGTAGAAAAAACGATTTTCTACCATATAAAACAAATTTGAAGAAAATCGGTGCAGTCGTTTTGGAGATACAAGTAATTTAGTATAAAATCTCAAAATTGGGACGTGTTAACAATGTGAAACAATCACGAGGAAGTATAGAGTCCATAATTGGCAGTGTTTTTCTATTCTTTTTCATTTTTATTGTATATATTGTTTCCATTTTTTTCATTGTTAAAATTATTATT
>CM044961.1:23422134-23461780 GCA_024516035.1 Bactericera cockerelli | reverse complement strand
TTATCTTTATTCTGGGCTTAATAGCTTTAGTTCTGGGCTTAATAGCTTTAGTTCTGGGCTTAATAGCTTTAGTTCTGGGCTTAATAGCTTTAGTTCTGGGCTTAATAGCTTTAGTTCTGGGCTTAATAGCTTTAGTTCTGAGCTTAATAGCTTTACTTTTTTATTTATTTAGGAACTCTTTATTAGTAGAACATAATATACAGACAAATAATGGTAAAAATTAAATATAAAAATTGACAATATTAATAATATAAACAAGAAAAAAATATATACATATGTCCTAACTAAAGAGCGGGGTTATTATTATAAGCCTTACTATTATTATTTTGTCCTTTCTAATTACGCACCTAAATATCAGAAGTTAACTATGAATATATTATTGTAAATGGATTTTATATATTAAGATATATTTTTTTTTTTTTTTTTAGATTTACAAAATAATTCATGTTTTATTTTAAAAATATAAATACTTCTCCTAGGACCGGCCTTCGGGAAGGGAACCAAGGATGCAAGAAGCATTTCCTCTTTGAATGACTAGACCTATTTTTTGGTAAAGAAAATGATTAGGTATTATGAATTTACTTGATCTGCTACAAATGATCCTGTACCACTCAACACAGGACACCCTGAATATTTGTATCATGTGAGCTTCCTGGAGTTGATGCCGGTACATTTAGTCTAAATATCTCCCCAACATTACCCGGTAATGCATGATTCGCTTGGAACCCGCGGGCCCTTAATTTTTTCTCGAACAAGTATAGATAAATGTGTTTTTATCTCGGGGCTGTTGGGAAGTACGTAGCTTACAGGGAGTTAGAAAACTAGTGCTACATGCTAACGGTTGTCCAGTTACGTAGAAGAAGAAATACTATGTAATACGTTGGAAGCAGGAGCTTATTTTTTAATCTACCTTATAAAGCTTAATCGACGTCTTCATCACATCCCCGTCTTCATCACAGTTTTCAACTTTGAAGACGGGTATACTAACTCCTCCCGGTCAAACAGTTTACCACAGTTCACAAAAAATTCACAAAAAGAAGGAAAGGACACATTTCTATTCCCTGTTATTACTTCCGATAAAATTTCTAATATATTATTAGAAATCGGAAGTATTGTGTTCGTATTGGTAAAAAAAAATACATTTTTTTTGCTCTAACTTAATTTTTTTTCATATTTCTGGTCTTTTCATGACCTCTTGAGCAACTTTTTTTCTGTTATTACCTACGTTGATTTTTATTCTATGAAATATCTTCTCGTAATTTTCAAGTGCAAGTACTCGGAATTTCGAGACACCCGTTGGAAACAGACGTGCGACAAAGTTTACAAGGAAACCGATTAGGCTTCAGCCGCATGCTTCAGGGTTTGGGGGAGGGGTTGAGACGAGGTAGTTAGGTACTTGACACAAGTAGCACAAAATACAAGTCTGCTGATTATCTTCAAGAAAGTATTCAATGGTTCTGAGATAAGAGATTTGGGAGGGGGGTAATCTTTAACATCATTAGCGCTGACGAAAGCTATACCTAGTTGTTGTAGGTAACGAGATGTAAGATGTCATACGAACCTCCCCTTTGGCGCCGAATAAGGATACCAAAGAGGGGAAATTTGGGGTGGCTCTCGGTTTACAAATCTAACTTGAGAATGTATTAAGATTTGAAAACCGAGAGCCACCGCAAATTTCCCCTCTTTGGTATCCTTTCTTGATGCCAAAGGGGAGGTTCATATTATGACATCCTACATCTCCTTAACTGTATATTTCCCAATATCGAAGAAAAATTACATCTTTTGATGCACCATTGTTAAATTATCTACTCAAAAGTATTTTAGTTAACTTCGAAAATAATGTATTTTTATAGTTACATGTGTGTAATTCACATGATATTTATGTCCCTTCAAAATGAAACGTTAAGTATTTTTGGTTGTTCTTTTTGTATATTAAATTTCGTTTATTAGTGTCTTGAAACGACTGTTGGATTTTGACTTGATCAAAAAGTTAAGTAGGTACTAAAACTTCTATCCTTATACATTATGGTGCACTGGTAGTCAACTGTTAACACGATTTTCCTGGTAATCCAGGTAGCGTAGGGGTCCGTTGGTTCGAATTCACCCACTGATTCTCATTAATTTGAGTTTGTACCAAATAAAATAAGACTCTGAGGGTTAGGTGGTAGAAAATGCTTTGAGCATTAACCTCGCCTGGTGGTTACCTTCCACTAAAGAATGTTATTATTAGTATAAAAAAGACACGCCACATAATTATTCTATCTCGGGACCTACAAAAAATAGTAAAATTTCATTTTTCGGTCTCTCATTTCCCGTAAACTATTAAAAGAGTCAAACAAAAAACTGATTCGTAGGAGTACGGTGTTGGTTTTGGCCTTCAAACATTGACATTAAGAAAATTAGCAATAACCAAAATGTTTTTTATTCGTACATGCTGTTCAGAAACTCGTAATTTTATGTTTCTGAGGTTCTTTTCCTCCCAGGCGTGGTGCTAAGGAGCTGCGAAACTGCAGCACCCCCAGAAATAGAAAAAAATGAGGGAAGTATTTGCTCTCCCATAAGTCCCTAAGCCTCAGTGCAATATTAAATCTGAATAACATCGCAACAAGTAAAAATTATTAAGAATCTGATCTATATCTCCACATGTATAAGGTTTAGCTTTAAATGCTAAATTAGAAATGAGCCTAGAAACAACATCTAAAACACTTTATATTACTGAAATCCAATAAACGACTCTATAAGTCCCATTTCAGTCTGGTTAATGTGGGCAGCACCCCCAAAACATTTTGCCACTCGTCGCGCCTGTTACTCTCATGGGCGAAAAACAGAGTGCCCTGCCCTAAGTTATATCATCAATGCAGTTATTGTTATTACTATGGAATCATCATCCTATATAGTTATTTCTACTACAACTATACTCCATTATGTACTTCTAAACCTACTAATAATAATTATAATAATAATAAAAAATACAGCTGAACTACTAGTAGTACTAATTTTCTCAACAAAGTCCATGTTCGGTGTAGGTTTGCCGCTCATTAGTCCCCATATTCTATTATGTCCGAGCCATAACAACCGTAGCAGTTCCACTAATTGTGTGTAGGTTTCGCGAGAGGTAGATTCTGCGAGAGGTAGACCTCGCGAGATCAAAGAACGAGACAAATTTTCTGCTCCCCAGGGGTCTTCTCTTGGCTCAAATTCAATTACGCTTGTTTCACTTTTGATTATTGCTGCGCAAAGTGACATAACATCTAGTTACCCATACACACCTATGTATTAAATTATTATCACCAACATAATCAACAATATTATTATGAAAGCTATTTACTACCACTACGTATATTTAATAATTTGTGATGACTTATGACGAATGGCTGTCGATATTGTTTTAAGACCTCATTTAGAGCATTTATGGTGGTACAATACTTCACTGCACATTGAGAACAAATAAGCTATGTATATAGCGCGAGTCAGTGTTAGTCCTACATGGGAAGTACCGTGTCGTCCGTGCCGACAAATTGTATTTGATCACAGTCTGTTACCTAAATGTGTAAGGTACCTTCGTGCGCTCTTCTCGCCCAGCTAATGGGGAATTACGGTCACTTCTCCATCAAGGGGATGGGCAAGCTACAACACAGACCACAAGCGTCTACAGTAGCTCCTGTTTCATGGCTTACGAAATGAAAAAGTCTATGAAACACTCATCTTTAAAAAAATAAAATTATGAAAACTGAGAGCAGAGTATTTAGTAGGGGATATTCAGAAGTTTAAAGCTCTTTCAAAATGTCCACTGTAATTGAAAGAGAAGCAGATTTTATTTTTAACTGAGTATATTAATGTACAAATAACTGCTGACCCCTACCCAAGCAATGAATTACTTTATTTAAATTCGAAAAATCTAGGTTCTTATTTATATTTGCCTGAATTCCTAGTGACATTTTCAAGTCAGTTTATCATTCGCATTAGTCTCCTTATTACTTTGTATATTTTATGTTCATACGTTACCTAGGTAACTGGGTGAAGTCTGTTAGTTATTCTATGTCTGGTATTTACTATTCATACTATTTTTAATCAAAATCTAATCAAATAAAATAATAACAGTAGCTCTGAGATGCCCGAGATAAAATGGCATAATTATTTCTATATCACTCTGCAATGTTTTATGACAGTTGTTTTTTCTTGATGTGTCTATTTCGAAAATAATAAAACACTATTACCTAGTTGTATCGGTGAAATAATAATGAATATGAAAAAAAAAAATACTACTATACTAGCTCATAATGAGAATAATATGATACAAACTAAACAAGATTTATGAAGTAGAGTCTTCTATTAAAAGACATTATTAGTTTTGTCATTATTCATAATTATGGACCAATAGTGCCAATACTGTCAATACTCCGGTCATATTTTAGAAAAAAATAATTTATTTTAGGTCTTCAATTTTTTTTATAACTAAAGTCATACTTATTCAAATATTCACTGAGGATGCAAATATTCAATGAAGTTTTTTGAAATCAGACCAAAAAATGGTAAAGTGCCCTGAAGTAAGCAAATGCGGTTCCGTGGCACACTTACCTTAAAAAAAATGACCGAAAATCGGAGCGATTTTTGTATGTAGATTTACTCGGACGTAAAATATACCATATTATATGAAGTTATACCTTGTCATCTAAACTTTATGCTTACTTTTCTAAAGACATCCCCCATTTTATGCTACAATATCTAAAGCCAATGCCCAACGTACATTATCAAAGGCAATGCTACATTATTTTAAAACCATTTCCGGCCCAACCAGGCTGGGTGAGGATTTAGTGGGTAGCTATGGTACGATTCCAGCGATAGGCATCTGTTGTCTATTTCCACGTTTCACGGTAAACGCGTAAAAAATATCCTATGCCCCATTTGTTAAACTTTTTAAAAAATCTATCGATAGACCCTGCCTCTTCTTAATTAAAAAAACATGACAAACTCCTATCTAAGACCTTATTGGAACCCTGCCTCTTTTCTAAAGCCACGCCTATCTGTGCTATTGACCAGCAACTGTTCTAAAACCAGCCTTTCTGTTCAGGTATTCGTGAGCAAGTCCTGCCCAGAGGCTCTCTGCAAGGCTCAGCAGTACAACAAGGATGACCCCTCGGGCAAGGCCCTCTTCAAGTGCGACATCTACCGGAGCAAGGAGGCGGGGCTAGCTGCTCAAGTGAGTGTTCTTTTTTGGGCCGAATTATAAAACAATAATAAAACATAATTAAAGTTAACTGTCCCTCAACTCGGGATAAAGTGCGCTGTGATTGGTTGGAACTCTGACTTGAGGGCGTGTCTGGCTTATCTCCTGTTTCATAATTTGTCATTTTTCCATAATCTCACTATTCTGCTTATACTGATTAAAATAGAGAGGTTAGTTGATGGCATGGATATTCAGAACTATTACCTGCTGATGAGAGCAAAGAATCTCGAAACAGCTGTCCAGGTTTGTTCTGATATTCATGTATAATTGTACATCTAGTACAACTTCTCACTATTCTGTTTATATTGATATACTGACTGATTAAAGCCGAATCATATTGCAAGCCAAATAAATATGGCCAAGGATGGGTCCTCTGTATACAAAAAGAAATGAAAAATAAAAACAATGATTTATTATTATTATAATTGAAGGCACCGTGGCCGAGTGAGTTAGCGCGCTAGGCATTGCACGCATGGTGACCTGGGTTCGATCCCCAGCGGGGCAGGATTTTTTCTGCTCTGTTCTTGGGTTTTTCGGGTTCCACTCACACCTCGTGAGGAAAAATGAGTAGCTGCTTTAATGTGAGCAGCGACCAGTGGCGGAATTATAAGCAAAAATAAAATATTAATATATTAAAATATATGGAAAAGTCCTGTAACTCTGCGCTACCCACTAAAAATTGTGATATAATTAATAACACAAAGAAACACATTTATTTATTATTATTATATGCCAGACTGTCCCTCAACTCGGGCTATAGTGAGTTGTGATTGGTTAAAACTACGTCTTGAGGGCGTGTCTGGCTTATCTCTTGTTTCATAATTTGGCCTTAAGTCTTTCTTTCAAATATGGAGCTACGTTTGACAAGGGCCGAATATTTTTTCGAGTTAACGGGATTTCGAGTTAGCGAGATTCTACTCTATCTTTAAAAGTTTATATTTTTTTCATTTTCCTTTTCTTCAGTCACATGATTTTTTCATTTTCCTTTTCTTCAGTCACATGATTTTTTCATTTTCCTTTTCCTCAGTCACATGATTTTTTCATTTTCCTTTTCTTCAGTCACATGATTTTTTCATTTTCCTTTTCCTCAGTCACATGATGCAGTTCGGCTCTTCAGTCCCCTGGAACGAAGCCCTCTTCACTGCCACCGGCCAGTCCAGGATAGACGCCTCCGCTCTGAGGGAATACTTCAAGCCTCTGGAGGAGTGGCTCTTGGCGGAGAACTTGAGGACAGGAGAATTCGTCGGCTGGATTTATGGTGAGTTTTTGAGAGCGAGGAATCTCACATCCTACTCGAATGCACCCTACTTCATGCACTCACAAGACCCCAACCTCTTGTGGATACCCAACACCTCCCCGTAATTCTAAAATTTATTAAAGTTTATTAAATTTATTAAATGATAAAAATTTATTAGTTTTGGCTGAAAATCATGATGTTCCTGCGAGTAGTTACGTTTTGTATTCAACCCAAAGTCCAAGACAATACAGATGATTAATCATAGCGTATATCCATTGCGTAAGTCTAAAATAATTTCTCTTGATCTGTTATATTTTTTTTATCGAAATAAAAATAACAAAAACAGCTCCTCACTCATTCAAATTACACCATGTGATCCATCACATACTTAAGTTTCATCCTAAGTTCTCTTATTTTCACAAATCGTGTTCTATGTACATATTTTGTATCCCTTGAACAATAAATAAATAAATGTAGAGCTCTGTCCAACACAGTAAGTGTCACCTGGAATTGACTTTGTAGAATAACGAAGGAGCTTAGCATAAATTAGCATGGGTCATAGTACAGGGTGTAAGTACGCCTTCGTGGTGAAGAGGTGAACAACGCTGCCTCTTGACCCGAAGGTTGAGGGTTCAAATCCCGGTCAAGGGAGAATTTTCGGACAGAAATTTTCTCTACTGGAAGAGGATGATTGTAAGATTTCTCTTTCTGAATCAGTGTTGATGTTTTTTTGAAGGTAGGTAAATCTTAAGGAAAAATAGGTGTTACATTTTTTTCGTCTTTTTATCAGACCCTTTCCATACCTCCTCTTTAGCGGGTAATCTATTTTTCCATTATTGGTCCAACTTTGACTTGCCCTATTTTACATCTTCCTGAATCTAAAGTCTTTGTACATTGCTCAATGGGATGAATTCTAATCTCTCTTCTCAACTTGCCTAAACTACATCTTCTGTTCTGAATTTTCGAACCTACAATGTGTTTTTACTTTCACAATACAATTTTCTCCAATTTTCTCATCTGGTGAGTTATTAAGAGATAAGTACAGCTACATAACTACGTATGTATGTATATTGCCTCGGTAGTATACATATTGTTGCAATTTGGACTAGTCTTCGCAAATTGGAGTATGTCTCAATGTCACCCTGTAATTATTGTCGAGAAGATGCGGATTACATACCGACCTTGCGTTTCAGTTATCTAACATTTGAACCATACTTTATATTAGTGCGGTCAGCCAGGAACAGTGTGGTTCATGTGGCAGTTTAGTGTAGTGTTTTAGCTATACATAAATGTATTTATGACATACTTTATGGTAGTGGGCTTCCATTTTTACTTTCATTGTACTATATTACAAGGAAAGTATTGTATTCGTCGAAAATTTGACCTATCCCGTTTTTCACATTTCTGGAGGAATTACAGCTCTCAGGATACCAAAAAAGTCGTTTTCAGCCATTGTTGGTCCGTGCGTCCGTGTGTGTGTTTGTGAACAAGATATCTCAAGAACGGTTTAAGCTAGAGACTTGAAATTTAGTATGCAAGTTTATTTTATATATCATACAAACCACGAAACTTTTGGTTGAAATATGCGCACGCCCTCAGGGCCGCAAAAATCAGCAGCAAGGGCCGTTTCTTTGAATTGGTTAAAGATTCAAAAAAAGTTAGAGAACAACATTTTCTTGGAATGAAAAAATAATAGGGGTCTGATCATTTTTTTGATATCTTGAACTTTTTCGGAACCCGGCCCCAATTCACCTGTAATTTGGGGGGGACCCGCTTGGACTAACTTTTTTTATATATTATTTATCGCAGATGGGGGTTGTGACATGTCAAATCCAATGATTTTAAGGTTCTGATTACGAATTTGACATTGATTTTTAGCTAACTGTTACCTTTGTGTCACCAGTTCCTTTTGGTCCCGTGATTGTTAAAAATGACTTGCCTGATTTGAGCTACTAGCCAGCATGAGTGTCTCATACCGGCCATGACTCAATTATGGTTCACTCTGTCACAAAGAGACACTTTATACCAATAAGTGGCAAAACCCATCCCCAATTCAGTCCGTCGAGCATGCCTTAAACAAATAAGAGATAGTGGTTCAGCGTCTAGCCCAATATCTGGTTCACCTTCTGAATTAATGTCAATTTGGAGAGAGAGAGAGAGAGAGAGAGAGAGAGAGAGAGAGAGAGAAGAGAGAGAGAGGAGAAGAGAGAAAGAGAGAGAGAGAGAGAGAGAGAGACAGAGAGAGAGAGAGAAGCAGAGTATCCGATTGTCTTAAAGTTGTCGTCTCTCATAATGATCGAATTTGGGCATTAGGTCGTAGCTATCGGTTGGGTCAGATTGATGCAATAACAAGCTAGTAGTACCGGTTTCATGAAATGTGAGACTTTTTAAACTGTAGCATCTTCCAAGTAATGACGGTGTAAGTCCAAATGAGACATCAGAAAAAGAAGCTTTATCTAACCCTTAGAAAATACCTACTGTCAAAAAAGATTCATCAACCGTAGCTTCTCCTCTCTTCTAATAACGGAATTAATGTGCATGTTGGCATGTGTGATTAAATTTTCTAAATAATTTTCAAATTCCATTTTACCTACATTATAAAATTTCTGTTAGTTCAAATTATTATAAAAAAGATTCCCTACTAGACAAAACTCTTTTTGAGCTCATTATCTGAGGAAGTAACTCAATAGCTCAGAAATGTGCAAAACCAAACAATTTACCTGTAACAATCTTTTTTTTTTTTTTTTTTTTTTTTTTTTTTAGGACAAAATAAGAACGATCACTAAAGACCGACCTAAAATCGTGCACCGGTATCGCAATTTGGCTGAATTGGCATTTAAATGAACAATCTGGTTTCAATTCAAGATAAACTTGCCTTCATTGGAGTGCGAATAATGTGCAAAGTGGACACAAAAAGTCTTCGGTTTTGTAATGCCATTACGCCAATATTGGCTCATTTTGAAAGGTGTTTAGCAGGGGTGTAGAATTCACATTAGCCATATTTCACATTATTTCAGAGCATTTACTATCATGTTTATGAGTTTCATTAGGTACCACCCAGGACGAAACAATATGACAACTTGGCTCCATCTTGGGACATTAGGTTTTCGTTCTATCTTATCCGTGTTTCTGTCTTTTAGTTGTGCTATTGTGTGGCCAATTTTGGTCATATATTGCGTTAATAGCTCTCCAGAAAAGGTTAATGTAGTTTTTCATAAGACCTCTATCACGCTGTTTTTATTTTCTTGGAATGATAAACCTAGATCAGAATTAACAAACGTTTTTATAAACTTGAGTCGTGAGTTTGCGCATTAATTTATTTGGGAAAATAAAGAAATGACTCGAATTTGTGAATCCGGTTTTATTTATCGCTTGAAGTTCAGAACAAAATCATTAGATGAGGATTTTGAATTTCAAGTTCAAGTCAGTTCTTAATTTCCCATGACAATACGATACAAAAAGATTATATTCCCATAAACGCGTTTAAAGTCCGCGTTTAAAATTCCTTCTGTGGTTCGTAGATTTGTTTTGAGAGGGTTACGGTGATTTATTCAAAAATTTACATTTTTTTTACAATTTTTGACTCCTATTGGAATAACTTGAGATTATGTTTATTCATTCTACCCTCGCGCCTCGGTCTGTTCTCTAATGCAGTGTTAACCCATTCTGTCTCATTTCCCGATTTCAGACGGAGACTATGCAAGTACAGCATCCAGACAGCAACCTCCAGGTGTCCGGAGGATATACAACGCAGCGCCCTCTGTGGTGTCTTCTCTGAACCACATCACGATCCTGCTGCTATCTGTTGTGACATTGCTGTGTTCAAGGTTACTGAGTCATTGAAGAGAAGATATGAGGGTTTTATTTATTGAACAGAATTATATTGCAGGGCATTTTCAATGTTTGAGTGTAGAATTCAGACTGACTATCAGTAAAATAAATTCTCAGAGTGATATTCATGACAGAGAAATCTTTTTATCAGGGGGAATGAAAATTTGAAGATCTTATTTTATAATAAATGAAGCATTTTAATGAATCCTCTCATTCTTAAAAAAGCCTGTATTCATGTTGCAAAAGTTCTGATATAAAAAAAATCAGTCCAGATTGTGACAAAATTATGTCAGACAAATGTAAAATGACAATCCGTTCAAGAGGTTGAAAGATCACATGCACCCCAGCATTTATCCATGCCAGATGTTTCTTAACAGGAGTGCCCTGACCAGTGTATTTGAAAGAAAAGATTCATTCACTAGTGTGACTTTGTGCAGCATAAGTTATACTTTTCAGACTTGTCGGTGTGTGGGAGCTGTACATACTCTGAAACTGACTCTTGATAATGTTGTAACACCAGAGAAGCATGATTGTCCAAAAGAGTGAAATATTAATTCATAGACTAATTTGGTCACCCTGATCGTTTCTTTGTACTTTTTTACCTTGCGAGGGTGTAGTTTTATATTGACACGCATATCACGCTGATATCAAATAAAAAGTTGATCAAAATATTGTGTCCTAAAAAATAAAACCTTGCAAACAAAATCTAAAAAAAAAAAACATTCGGCTAGGTTGTTATATACATAATTTATTCAATACAAAATGTAAATTAAAAATATACTTAATAAATAAACAGATATACTGTGATGTAATATACTAATAATGACCGAGTATTTGTTTTTTTTTTTATGTAAGTTTTTTTCTTACCTAAATATTTTGAAAAATATTTTTATTAGAGCCCTCATTAAAATTCCTTATAACATTCCACTACAATGTCAGAGGTTTCAGTATGGTTATTGAGTATTAGGATTAGTGGATTACCAGAGGTTATGGTAAGAAATCAATGAAAAAAAACTCGTTTTCGATGCCATGATTCTCTTCGTTTGGGCTGGTTGTACAATTGGTGTTGTTTTTGTTCGTAAAATTAATGACAGTTAAAATGGCTTTGTTGATATTACTATAAATAAGTTTTTTTTCTTCAGTGGACACAGAGATATACAATTTTTACAAAAGGCCATGAATAGGACGAGATCGAAAAACATCAAATCATCATAAAACTGCTATAGATTGTGTATATTGAAAAGGTTGCTACGTAAAATATTGATTCAATTTACAATACATAATGTTATTATGAGATTAAGATTTATTATTAGGGAAAAACACATTTGAGGATGTTGGAAATATGATGAGAACTTGGATGGATTAGTAACAATGAGTCTTAAAACAAACTGATTGTTCAGTAGGAAATTAAGTAATGTAATTTATATTTATATAAAAATCCGCAAAACAGTTCTAGAGTTCGATAAAAAATCCTAAAAAAAAAAAAAAATACGCGCAGTTATAAATAAAGTGGCCCCCAAACATGGGGCCATTTTTTGTCAATGTTCAAAAAAAAAAAAAAAAATAAAATAGTTAAGCCAGTTGACTTCCAGACTTTTAAATTAATACGAATTATTCGTGTCATTTCTACGAATCGAGCCTGTCTCCATTATTATTGAGCATCTTCTCTTCTGATCCGTTCTGGCTTATTTGGTTTTCTTGTGGTAGAACCATCTGAAGAGTGAGAAGAATATTATTGTATTATTTACTTCGATATAGATTTATTGCACATTATAACGACAAGTTTCAAGGCGTGAATATAAAATACTTTGTTACAATGGTTATGTAGGTGATATTTTATTACAATTACATGCATATAAAATTAATCGTAGATAGTAAAAAGAGGCAGTGATCCATTTCTCGAAATTGCTTCATTGATAGAAAAGACAATTCATGGAGAGAGTCCGTAAATTGTGGAAGTAGGACTGTCAGGAACCAAAAACTCAACCATGAGGACAAGAGCAAATTGAAAGAAGAAGATACAACAATTCTGTAAGTGAAAGACTTCAAAACATCTTTCCTTCTTTTTTTACACACATTATTATTATATGGTCAGAGAGTATCCGTAATCGTGGAAGTAGGAGTGCAACCAAACTCACAATGAGGACAATAAACAGGGAGTAGACTAGCATTGGCTTGGTTCTGGGGGCCCTTGTCAATTATTAGCCTCTTGTAAAGACAGCGGTAGAAGTGCTGAGTCATTCCTCCACTGTTGGCTACAATCTTCACGATGACGCCACCCTATGATGATGATGATTATTATTTTTATTAATAGGAATTAGAACATAAAAGTTGTCAGTAGGAATAATAAATGAATAACACTTTTCTTAAGGAAATACTTTAAAAAAAAAAGAACTTCAACTGGATTCACTCACATGAAAATGAACAGTGCCGGACTGGCCAGGAAGCAACTCACTATGAGGAAGGTTGAGGGCCAAACACTCACAGTGGCCGAGTAAACGGCCGAATACACGGGTTGTAAATCAGGGTGCTATAGCTTCGAACATCATGAAGATGGACATCCCTTTGCCCAGCTCTTCCGCGGTCGTTAGTTTGCTGATGATGGCCCGCACTGCAATGAAAGAGGCGTCACTGAAGAGCGAGACAAGGGCACCTGGTGAAGTGAAAATTTATTTTAATCCTCTTTTTTATTTAAAATAATAGTTGATTATTTATCTACTAACTAGTTATAAAAGAAAATGAAACTTCATTTTCATTCAACAAATAAATTATGAGATAACTATAGAAGATCCTGTAGTTTAGAGTATCAAAGGATCTTTTAAACCACTTCAGTGGGATGTGTAAGTGGATATAATAATTATTATACCTGGTTTAGTATTACTTATTAGCTTATTGCTATTTAAAAAAGTACTCTAAGCCAGCGTCGATGGCATGTTGAATACACCGGTTCCTTCAGAACACCGAAGTTAAGCGACATCCAGTGAGGTTAAGACTTGGATGGGTGACCATTCAAATTCTAATTCTCGTGACGCTGGCTTTTCCGGCCCCACTCAGGCTGGGTGAGGTCAATGTGAGTAGCAGGTTTGTGAGTTTCCTGCGAATGGAGGGTAAAACCCCCGTCGTGATATGACCATGGCAGTTGAAAGCGACGTTAAACCCCACTTAAAAAAAAAACAAAAAAAGTACTGTTACTATTAAATTTAAGTGAATCTGCACAAGTATTGGCTACAAAAAAAATGGAAGATACCTATAGCCGACCTCCGTGTCTCAGTGTCTCAGTGGTTAAGAGCATTAGTTGCTGACCCGGAGGTTGCGGGTTCGAATCCCGGCCAGAGCGGAAAATTCTAACCGAGTTTTTCCGTTTCCGTAATGTCACGGACGTAAAGGTAAAGTGGCCTGAAGTAATGCAAAAAACGGTTCCGGGACACAATTACCTTTCAAAAAAAGATACATAAATGAAAGTAGGCAAGTAGAAAGACAGTAGATATACCTTAAGTAGAAATAATGAAAAATATGTAGAATCCAAGACATTAAAATAGGAGCACTACCCTTTTAGCCAGATATACGGCCACTTTTTTCTTACCGAAACAAAAGATGAAAGATGTGTGAGCAAAAGCGAAAATGAGCGTGCCACAAAGTGTGGACACTACAGAGATGATGCCCACGAGTGAGTCACTGATCCTGAGAAACTTTGTGAAGAATGCTACGCAGAATACAGTGCCTGAAAATAGGAAAGATTTATTATTGTTTTTTTGGTATTAATCAGATAATAACGTATATAAATATTATCATTTCGAATACGTAACCAATAATATGTAGGATTTATTTATTATATTTTTTTGTACAAATATGCATTAAAAATTGTATGTGTACAACGTCAAGGGTACTTAAAATTAAAATGAACTATAATATATAAAATAAAAAATAATAATATGCATAGAAATAGTATAATAATAAATTACTGTAGTTAATAAGTTTCTTGTGAAAAATATAGTCGTGGGAATAAGTAATGCCTTGCGCATTGCAGATACAAAAGTTACTAGGCGCACATAAAATAAATTAATGAAGTATTATTATTATTTTATTCTTTCTCACTTCATGACAAAATATCCTTTTCGTTACCACAAGCGTATTGTCTGTCTGAATCATACATAACGTAAATGTTGATTGTATGAGTAATACTGAAGAGTCCCTAGAGTGAAATTGACACACTTACCTATGAAGTCAGTCAAGTAGAATATCGTGTAGAAAGCGTTGGAGTTTGCCTGCTTCCAGTGAAAAGTGAGCTTTGTGTACTGGTATAGAACTGCTTTCTCACCTGTAAATGCATACAATCGAAGATTTTTGACTGTGCAAAATTTTGTTTTCAAAAATTGAGTACAAGAATAATATCATGTATTGTTGAGAAAAAAAAAATATAAAAAAGGAACTTTTTAGTTTATGTAATGAAAAATGGGTATGAAGATAATGGTTAACTATCACTAGATTCATTAAAAAAAGTTATCATATTTGGGTTTAATCCCTTTCGTGTAAACTCGTTTTACTAAATCTTTGCTGAACTTGGGACTTGAACCACCAACCTCCAGGTTACAAGTCCATGGCCTAATCGATTAAGTATAACGAAATAGCTGAATAGTCACAGTAAGGAATGGAATCCAAGACTATTTTTTTTACTGCAATTGGTCACAATAGATCTAATTAGGTCGCAGTGTTAATTGTTAGGGTTTCACTGAAAACCCTGCAACCAGATCAGATTATAACTGCAACTACACATGAAGATTGTTTGCGTTAGCATTAAAATGAAAACTAAACCTGGATCTTACCTTCAAAGGGAAAATCATGATCGATCAAGATCATTACATTGACAAGAATGAGAATTATCTTCAAATGTTTCTTCGGGTCTTTTTTGCTTGGATCTTCCTTGATCGTCCTTCCTCTGAGGAGAAAAACAATCGTTTCCCGAACATTCACGAAGTTGAAGAATTCACTAACGAAGTTGACTATTCTCGAAGAATTATTTCCGGGAATACCCGAACGAGTATTGACAGGTACTGATCGGTGTCCGATGGTTAGCGATTGGTTCTTCGGAGAGTACGAAGAAGTGTCGAGATGAGATCGGTCAATTTCACGAACGAAGAGGAGAGTGTAAAGGAAACAGCTGACGTAAACGAGAAGAACCTGGAAACAAAAATCAGTAAGCTTTGATACAATAATGTACTTAAAAAACAAAAACTGAGAGCAATAGTCTATGATAATTCTGCATGTGTAGTAATACTCTTTAGTGGAAGGTAACTATTTATTAGGTGAGGTTATGGCTCAAAGTATTTTCTAGAACCCATCCCTTAGACCTTAGAGTCTTATTATTATGTGGTCACATAGTCAAATAAACGACGAAAAATTCAAGTGTTAGGTGAATTTTTCCACGTAGCAAAACCTAAGAAAACCCTAAACACCATTTTGGTGTACAATTTCACATTTTGGTTTAGGAAATGTGGTGAGAGAAAGAGGTAACGGCCTCTCACATCCTACTCGACCAGCACTTGCAGTCATAAGAGTCTTAACTCTTGGATACCCAGGACAAGAGCTGGAAACAATTCACTCCGAACCCAAAAAAACCTGCTAAACTTACAGCTAGTAGATGTTTTTACAAGTGAAGAATGAATCAATGAGGTGCAGTTCTAAAATTTCATTTATATGTATATGACCTCAAGTAATAAAGTAATATTCCGGCCTTCCTTGCGTAACGGTTGTGACTACTGCCCGTAGTTCGATTCCTGGTCGGAGCAGATTTTTCACAGAAAATTCTGTTCCCGTCGTACATGTGAGGCTGGCATTTCCGGCTGGCATTCCCTACTCAGGCTGGGTGAGTTCAATGTGGGTAGCTGGTACGATTCCCAGCGAATGGGAGGTAGAAACCCCCGTCCTAATCCAGGACGTTAAATAGAATAGAATCGTAGGCGTTAGGAAGGGCATCCAGAAGTAAAAATGTGCCAAAATCAACCAACCTCAACATGAGGTTGAACAAACTTCAAACCTGCTTAAGCGGGATAAGACAGAGTAAAAGAAGAATACCTAATTAAGTAATACTCGTATAAGTAAAGGAGTTTTTAAGTTTTAAAGTTATCATATTTGTGTTAATCACTTTGTGATATCACAACTACTCAAACTCGCTTTACTAAATCTACGCTAAAGCCCGGACTTGAACCACCGACCTCCAGGTTACAAGTCCGCCGCCTTATCGATCAAGCTACTGAGGTCCGTATAAGTAAAGGACTCACCACAAAGAAGGTTCCCACATTGCCCAGATGCTTCACAACATCCGCGGCTATGGCTGAGCCCAGGAGATTGAACATGGAGTTAGTCACCACAACGAGGCCAATACGGAAAGCGCGCTCCTCCGAAGCTGTGATGGCGGAGATGTAAGTGTATATGGCCATGAGCATCACTATGGAGTGACCTGAAAAAATGGTAAAAAGCTCATTTTAGAACATTTAAATAGGAACGAAAGGCCAAATTATAAAAATAATTACGACAAAGGTTATTATCATTCTGGATTTATCTTATTCATAGATTATTAAAACAGATCGTCCTTAAGTCGGACTGTTATATTTATTAGCTGTGTTTGGTTGAATCTGATTACGGATGGTTGCTTATCATTGTTGTAATAATTTTATTTAATTCGGGCGTTAAGGTATTAAATTTGAAAAATACAAGTGATATGGCTATATTCTAGAATTTCTAGATAAAGGTTAATAAGATATCCCATATCTCATAAGAATTCATCATAGTTCTTCATTTCTTTCGTTCTTTTCATTCAAAATTAACACTAAATAAATATCTTGATCAAACACTTCGGCCGACTTGTAAAGAACACCCTATACAAAGAAGAGACATTAACATGTTGGTAATCGTTTCATAAAAATGGTATGTAACAACTATGATTGCATATTCTAGTTTCTGGTTCATATCCTGATCATTGTTTCGGATTTTCCAAACATTTGTTTCTGTTATTTTTTCAACGATAATAATTTTGTATGAACGCCTTTATTTCTTCTAGGTATGCAATGCTCAATACTTGTCAACAATGTTACTGTTTCTATGAAAGTTTGCCACCTTATCGTTCGAACTACTTAACTGACGTTGTTTTTTTTATAAATAGACCGACCTCAGTAGCTTGATCGATAAGGCAGCGGACTTTTAACCTGTAGGTTGGTAATTCAAGTCCCGTTTTCAGCGTTTGATTTAAGTAAAGCGAGTTTGAGTAGTTCTGATATCACGAAAGTGAATAACACAAATCATCGTCAACATAGCGTGGCGTCATCGTGAACGATGGTAGAAAGACAGTGGAGTATGACTCAGCACTTTCTACCATGTCTATACAAGGAGGCTAATAATTTTTAGTTTGACAAGGGCCCCTAGAACAGCAATGCTCGTTATCCTGTTTATAGTCCCTCAGCCAGACGGCTGGTCTACTTCCTGTTTATATCCCTAGCCAGGACTAACACAATATGTCTTTTTTTTTAAATGTTTTTAGCTATTTACATGAAATATTGAATGCTCAATTTTATCTTTTTTCTCTCACCAAACAATCCCAGAAGCACCGTCTCAATAACCACACTGTAGACCAGGGACACCTGCTCAAGAAGGTGGCACTCAGGATGAGTCCGACACTCATGGCGCCATACCCGATGAAGGGCGCCAAGAGGAAGGGCTTCCGCTCTGGGTGCGGTCACTGTAGGCGCCAATGAAGAGGAGGAGGAGGAAGGGGAAGAAAATTGAGGAAGAGTTTGGACCAGGAGTGAAGATCCGCGACCAAGGAGATACAGTTGAGGCGGTGCTCTCGATAGATACTTCTGTTTCGGTCTGAAACAAATCGTATAGTCAGCATAAAAGAAAATGTGAGAATTGTACTAGATGTACATGAATTCAGAACATATACGTGGACAGCTGGGTATCAATCATTTGCTTCGCAGAGATAATAGTTTGATATCCATGCCATCAACTAACCCTCTATTTTAATCAGTGATCATTAAAAATTGGATTTTTGATAGAGGACTTACAAAATACGCTGCTGTTTTTTACTAGGCTAGATCGAGTTCATTGAAGGGAAGTTTGTTAGAAAATTCACCATGTCCGAAACATAGAGAAGCGAAAATATAGACACAAGACTATATTACGGAAATAACATTTAAGTTCTATGAATGTAGTCAAATATAGGACGTAAATTCCATTTATTTTCGTAAAGAACACTCGGTGCGTCGTGTTGACCAGCCATAATAGATGAAAAGCGGTTAAACTCCATTTAAATTGAAATTGTAGGTTCTTGAGCCGTTTAATTATAGATTCATGAAATAACATTTAATACTATAGTAATCTAAAATTCGAGGTAAAATTTAATAGATATTTTAGAAATATACACAAAATCTAGGCGTTGGTACTACAGAGGTATAAAAAAGTCTATTAATTCCGCCTCTAGCTCTTCATTAATATATTTTTTTCTTTCTTACGAGTCATGAGAACAGTGCAAATTTCATCCCCATACTGCAGATCGAGGCGACACGCTTTTTCCATATTCAAGTGCTGCACTGCTACGCTGCAGACTTGAGAGCACAGCCCAATAGCGGCAATCAGCGGCTCGACCGTGACATTAGCCCAAACCGTGCAGGCCTTGACCAGAAGTTTCTTTCTGAGAGGCTCCTTACTGAATGGGACAGTCTTGTCAGGTGTAGGGTCCATCTCCTTTTTGTTTGAACGTCGACATTTTGTAAAGAAGTAAAAAAAAAAAATACAAACAAAAATGGTAAAACTTTTTTCCAAAAGGTTAGGAGTAAAAACACTTTTGCAACTATAGGAGTAAAAACACTTTTGCAACTATATTATAACTGAAACTCTATTATCTATGAATAAAAGAGATTTTTGGCAATTAAATACTTATATTAGGGCTTTTAATTGATTATTTTTACCAATAGTTTTCATAGAAAATTAATTTCTTCTTGTATCTCGAGATCCTTTTCATAAAAAGTATCACGAATTTTGAGTCGCAAATAGAGGAAATGCATTTTTCAAGGTTCTTTTCATATAAAATTTAAATTTTCAATATTGCAACTTTTACACAAAAAAACACAGACTATTTTGAAAATTCTTTTCCTAGAATGCGCTTTACTAATACCGAGTATTCATATTACCAAGGTACTTTAAATGCACGTAAACACGAATATCTCTTTTGAAACACAACACGTTAATTCGATTACCTTCTAGAAGATTTAAAATTCATTTTCGATAGTGAAATTCCGCGGGTGTATCTCTGTTGCTAAAAATCGTTAGTGATAAACAATAAGTTGATAAATAATATTATTGAAACTCTAACCTTGGCGATATTTGTTGCCCCAGTAATTTTCAGACATTTGCACCGTGTTCCTTTCACTGCTAAGGTAGGAAGGACCTCTTTCAAACAGCGGTATTGAAGACTACTGATAATCAATTGACAAGTAATTCCTCAGATAAAGTCTTTTCAGCCAGCGTAGATGGCGTGTTGAATACACCATATATCGTAGGATCACCGAATTTAAACAACGTCCAGCGATGTGAAGACTTCGTGATGCTGGAATTTTGGCTAAACCCAGGCTGGGTGAGGTTGATGTGGGTAGCAGGTTTGTGAATTTCGTATGAATGGAGCGTAACACCCCGTCGTGATATGACCATGCAGGTGAAAGCGACGTTAAACCAAAATTTAAAAAATGGTATTTTCCACGGCGGGGATCATTAAAACGGGGTGGTGTAACCTCTATTAGCAGAAAAGTCACAAATCTGCTACCCTTACCCAGCTTGGGTTGGGCCTGGAATAGAATTCCCTTGTCTTTGCCTTGCTGGGCGTGTTTAAAATCGTCTGAGAAAAGACTGGAGTGTTCACATTTTACGGCTGGATGTGCCTGTAGACCCTGTTAATAGCTTATGATTGTCTTCTGGCCTCACAAAGCTGGTAACGTAGGTCTAGATTTTCGTATTGTTTTAAACACGCAAAATTGAAAAGAATGGAAATTATTAGACATAGTTCCCAGAAGTTTGTATAGCAAAAATGTCTATGAATATTTCGACCTAGGTAAAAAAAGGTACATGGAGAAGTTCCAGCTTGAAAACTTTTGATGTTTTTCTATTAATTTCAGCCTAAGTTAATTTCTAATGGAAAAATTCAGGTGCAATCAGAACGACAGGGTTTGAGAATTATCTATTATCAGGCCTTATCTATTTTCAGTCATGTATACCGTTCGATCATCATTGAACAATCCATGCACTCCAAATAAATCAAGGCCAGAAACAGGGCTCTCTACTCTCTTAATATAGTTAGAGAAACTCCCTTGCCAGCGTCGATGGATGGCGCGTTGAATGCACTGGTTCTCGTAGGATCAACAAAGAGTTTCCTGCAATTGGAGGGTAACACCTCCGTCGTGATATGACCATACAATTGAAAGAGACGTTAAACCCAAATTAAAAATAAATAAATAGAGAAACTCTCTACTTCCCAATAAATTACTTACCTACACTCTCATTTTTTTTATTTTAAATAAAGCAAACAGTTTTGTTTATAATTTTGAACCATCCTGTAAGAACATTTCGAACGGAAAACACAAAAACATCTTGTAATTGAATAAAATTTCAACAAATTTATTTACTACATTTTAAAATTGTGCAGTATAGTCACAAAGTACACTACACTAAGACAAGGAAGGACCCAATTTTTTTTCAAAGTTTGCAAAAATATTGTTTACAAACAATGTAAAAGAATTCGATTGACATGGGCCTTTGTTGCTTGTCATCCATCATCCTAACACATAGTTATCATATTTGTGTTCATCACTTTCGTGATATCACAACTACTCAAACTCGCTTTACTAAGTCTACGCTGAAACTGGGACTTGAACCACCGACCTCCAGGTTACAAGTCCACCGCATTATCGATCAAGCTACTGAGGTCGGTTCCTAACACATAGTGCTAGAATATCTATAAAAAATCACTGTCTGTGGAGCATCATTTTCAATGATGATGACTATGAGGATGATGATGATAACGATGTAATTCCAATAAAAAAAATACCTATTTTTCTCCTGCTAATAGTGGGCACGTGTGATAAGAAAGATAAAAGGTTGATAACCTGACAAAACAATGAGTTGTGTCCTACTTCTAGGAATTTTCGGTACTGTTTACATTCTATAATCAACCAGAGTTCATAGATTAGTAGGACAAAGGTATTCCACATAAATTATTAGAGGGAAATAGTTTCGATATGTATAATGTATATGCATGTATGTAAAGTTCTTTTCACAAAAAGCAAATTAATATTATTTGTATATTTATAATGTAATAAAATCTAGATAGTCTGAAAGAAAAAGGTTATGATAACATTGTCTTTATCGGATATCTGGCTGGGGAATGTTGAACAAGGAGAAGACCAGAGTTATGCTAGAGGACTATAAATAGATAATGGACTAACCAAACCCGACAAGCCAGGCCAGCTAGCAGTTTCCTAAGTGTAAAGTCCAATACCTGAAAATACCGATGGTTTATCGCACATAGAAAATTGTGGTTCAGGTATTACTTAAGGTGGCTAGCGAGCATCACTCCTCAAAGCTGTGGTCAAGCTGGCTACAACAAAAATAAAAACAACATCGCAATAGTGATGTAACAATTTATTATTAGTAGAAACCTTGCAATAGTGATCAAATAGAAATCGTACCATCAATATAAACTCATTTTTAATATAACTATTTATATGCATAAGCCAGCGTCGATGGTTGAATTCAACAGTTCTCGAACTATCACTGAAGTGAAGCAACGTCCAGCGAGCTAAGGATTTGAATGGGGTGACCTTTCAAATTCGAAACCGCGTGATACTGGCTATCCCCGGCCAAACTCAGGCTGGGTGTTTGAGTAGCATGTTTGTGAGTTTCCAGCGAATAGAGGGAAAAATCACCGTCGTGATATTGTGACCATTCAGTTGAAATTGACGCGCCTTGAAGAAATAAAAATAAAAGAGATATGCATAGCTAAAAAATTGGGAACAATAATTTGCAGCACAAGCGAAGGCCCTGATAGCTGACTCTCTAGACAAAGTGCACCACCCCCCAGGATCGTGACCAGATCACACGACAAGGTAGTGATTTATTGTTATATAACATCTATAACACTACAACAAACAAGAAGAAAGTAGAGGTATTGTTGTTTTCTTATGCACACAGAAGAAATACACTGCCAATTAGGGACACAATACTTCCTCCTCAGCCAGCGTCGATGGCATGTTGAATACACCGGTTCCCTTCAGAACACCGAAGTTAAGCGACATCCAGCGAGGTTAAGACTTGGATGGGTGACCATTCAAATTCTAATTCTCGTGACGCTGGCTTTTCCCGGCCCCACTCAGGCTGGGTGAGGTCAATGTGAGTAGCAGGTTTGTGAGTTTCCTGCGAATGGAGGGTAAAACCCCCGTCGTGATATGACCATGGCAGTTGAAAGCGACGTTAAACCCCAATAAAAAAAAAAAAAAAAAAAATACTTCCTCCTCGTGAATGGTTCTATTGCAAGTACACGGATGAGAAAAAAATATAACTTTCCACTATAGAGATTTTTTACTTAGTCATTAACTTGTAGGTATCTCCAAATTTCTTAAACAATTCTACCTATTTGAAATTGTTTAATAATACAAATCTATAGCAAAGTTATGAGCTTAAAATGTTTACATGTTGACAGAAAGTTAACATATTATCAGAAAGAAGATTTTCCCCCAATTACTTCCCAATTTATAATATTAGAATTCTGATATTCTCGGAAGTAAGATTTTAAAAAATCAAAGACTTACACTAGATACATTTTATCTGAAGTGCTGAAGTGCGTTGTAGAAGCGTGGACGTTGTAAATAAGGCGAACATGGATTTAACTCCAGGGAGGATTAATTTGTATATTTTTAAATAATAATAACTTGAGACGCCAGTCACAAAACATTGTGGCGACGGAGTGTCGTGGATTCGAGATTTAATACAGGCTCAATGTATGACGAGGAATGAACCACAACTCTTCAGATTTGATTTTCTTCTCCTTCATAGAAAAGAAAGAGCAGAAATCTAAATTGCACAAGGACTGTCTTGTTAGGGTTAAGTGGCAGAGAATGCCTAAGGCATCATCTTCGCCCTGGATTACAAAAATTGTAAAGAAAAATTTATTATGTTCTATGTATAATATTTTTTTGTACATATTTTTTTAGTTTTTTGTTTCTAATTTATTGTTATTAAGATGATTCTTTTGTATAAAAAATTTGAGTGAAATTTTCGTTTTGCTTTGAAAGCCCGTCAACGCCGTCACGACAATGTATTGTTTCCTTGTTGACAATTTTTTATAAGTTTCTATAACATGATAAAGACTCGAACCGCAATCTTCTGACTGAGCGTTCACTAGACTGACCTCCTAAGATCTTGATTTTGTCTAAGGATATGTGGGTTCAGGGACTAATGATTTCCATCAAAATTTGCCCACTTCAGGCGCAATGATAGGCGTGTGCTGTTCTGGAGTGGAGACACTTGAGTCGTGTCGTATAGAGGGCATTGCAGTGCCTGCCGCTCAGATAAGCGCTGTTCCAAAGCAGTTATAGCTGATGGTCTCTTGAAAATAGTTATAATTATCTAGTTTGTGCACACAATTTGAAAGGGTAAAGAATTTTTGTGTGTAAAACTTGAAATACCCCATTCTTGTGTAAATAAAAGTCATCTCCTCAAGAGTTTTCCCTTCTCAACAGTTCTCAAAATAGTAAAATTCAGTGCTTGTGTCATCACTAAATAGATCAACCTTCATTCCAAAAACTATACAAATTCGTGTTTAGTTTGAACTCACCATCCGTATGACTGTCATTCTGACTTACTCTTTGAACAGCCAAGTTATGAGGAAGGGAGTTAGAACCTAAATCATCATCAATGGTAAATCCAAGAGGTTCTAGTCCTGATACTCCTGATGAATTGTTATTGGAATCGCATTGTTTTATTAAATTCGTAGGTAAGTGGTCAGGGCGTTACGTATGAATGCAGAAATTCGTTTTCTGGTGGATACAATGAATCCCTTTCATGCATGAGACAAATGATCAACCTCACCCAGCCTGAGTGAAACCCTGATACCAGCTTAACATGAATTTATATATTTCTTACGATTGGTTTCAAACCAATATGGCCTTATTTCATGTATTTTTTTCTTTTGTTTTATTAAATCCAACAAGAAATATTGTCGAGCTACAAACGTGAGATTAAATGAATTGGATTATTATTTTAATTAATTAATTAGTATAGTACCCAATATTGGATGTGAAACACATACTTTATGTATTAAATTTGTTCACAATACATAAATTGAATTGAGTGATGGTAATACCTGTACTTCCTTCTACTTGTAAGTTATAGAAGGTAATAAAATAAGAAATAATGAAGAACAGGTAATAGAAAGTAATAAATATAAGGAAGAATGAAGAAAAGCTAGAGATATATGGGTTATTTCAATATTCATAGTTCTACAAATGAGGTTTCAAGAAGCTAGATATAACTATGTAAATGTATGTTAACTAGGGTACTATATTATTACGAACAAACATACCGAAGGAAAAATAGAAAATTTCCCTCCGTAGAGGTGGATTGCGAAATGATTTTGAAAGATTATTTTCTTCTTCTAGAAACTGTCCACTTTCAGCCTTTCGTGTTGATTTGAGCTGCTCTGGTCAATCGAGACGGGAGTTTTACTCGCTGGAAACTTTACAACCTTACCCAGCCTGCTTTGAACCGGGAACGACCAGCATCACAAGGGTTCAAATTTGAATGGTCACCATCCAAGTCCTAAAATTGCTGGTCGTTGCTTACCTTAAGTGATAGAAGTTTGGCGAAAGAGTATTAATATCCACCTCTGATTTGTCACACAACAGAGATGTTTAGAATTTTCCAATAAGACCTGTCCCATTTTCAACACAACTTGAAGACGTGTTTGGAATTCCAATTAGAAAACTTCTCTTCCTGGAATAGTTGTCCTTGGTGAAAATATCTTCCTTCGGGAAAATTTCCATAATTTTCTCCATTTCCAAACACTAGATTCTTTTTAAAACTAGTTTGGAATTGGAACTAAATTATTTATTGCGAGTTGGTGCTATCGATTATTTGAAAAAGTTTTAGATTTATCAATAGAGAGAGAGAGAGAGAGCGTCATGTGCCCCAAAGGTTAACTATTCGAAGACTGTCGGAAAAAAATTAGGAATAGGTTTAAGATTCATCAGCATCCAAAATAGTTCCTGAAATTCCTAATTTAGTGGCTCAGGTGTCTAAAATTTTAAAGAAATTTACGTATTGTTTACATTTCTTTACATTGCTAAGACACAGTTTGTAAAAGATGTTTCTTGGTGAAAATATTTATAAAAAATCCATGCAAACTATTCTCTCGTTTTGAAATCTTAAAGCCACATGTTTTGAAGTAGATGTTATCGAATCCTTTCTTTTCTTTATCTTTTGTAATATCCGGAACGGAAGTTTATTCCACCACCTCATCAGTAGGTCATTAGCTCAGACCCATGCGTCAATACCTACTAAGATTACAAAATATTTGTTGTGATGAGATGCGCTGCGCTGATGTGATTTGGGAATTTCCTTATCATCCCAGTATAACCAGCTAAAATCCTGTTTGTCTTTTGCCACAGACAAAAAAATACTTTAAAAGTTTCCCGTTTTCGAAACGGATGCTTTAAAATATTTTCCATGAACAAACAAACAAGTATACAAAAACAAAACAGTGAAGACATGACTGTGTAATATGACGACTTCTTTGGGTATGAACCATGCTTAACTTTGTTAAGTGACATGAACTGGTTTTTCTATTAAATGTCCTCTCTCAGACACACTTTCTCAATTCAGACTAATTAGAGTTCTGGGTAGTCACTGAAAAATAATAGTAAGCAATAAATCAGAAATTTGATAAGACATAGACCATAGCCTCAACAAAAACCTAATTAAAACAAATAAAACAATATTAGTCCTATTGGAGTGACAGTGATTTGCAGCCTGCATCAACTACTACTGGTGCTCAATTCCATAAGTTAACGGAAAGATTAGACTTACATAATTCTTATGTAAATCAAACTTTAAAGTGTTTGTAGTTTTTTTACATGTTTGTGCTACTACGCGCAAGATAACAAGTTTAATATAATTATTATTTTGCAGCAAACAATGGTGTACTGACTGACCACTAGTAAAAAGATCTTGAAAATAATCCTACAATGAACGACATACCAGAAGGTAACGAAGATATTGAGACAGACTCCCAATGCAAACCCGTCACAGAATCACCTGACGATACCAAACCTCTCTGGACGGGCTGTTTCCAACAACCCATGAACGAGTTCCTACAACAGTTCAACGAATCAATCTCAGTAGATGAAGTGTTCTATCATGAAGACATTGCTGGGTCAATTGCTCATGTGACCATGCTAGGAGAATGTAACATCATCGAAGAAGTTGAGAAAGATCTAATAGTGAAAACGTTGAAAGAAATAGAAAATGATATTGAAAATGAGAGAATAGATTTCAAAGTAGAGCTGGAAGATATTCACATGAATGTTGAGTCTGAACTTATACGACGGATTGGCAACGTTGGAAGAAAACTGCATACAGGTAAGTAATTACCTTATGAAAGTAGATCAACTGGAATTTTATCTATTCAATAAAATAAGTAAATCGAGAAACCAAGTACTCTATATTGTGAAGTGGTTAAACTTATGTTGTATCAAAAGTGTTTCAGATTAATTAAAATGATAATTTTATCTAATTATAAGACACAACTCATTATTGAAGGCTATATATTCTACATTGTTGACTTCAAAAAAGTTCATCTTAATCTAATTTACACAAAAACTAGTTGATTTTTTACACTCGCTGATAAGCTATTTATCAGTGGATCAAACCTAGTTAAATAGAACTCTTCAGTTTAGAAGTGTACCTATACTGTCATATTGTCAGCAATCAAACATTTGTTACTATTCCAATATACTTTCAGGCCGGAGTCGCAACGATCAAGTAGTCCTCGACCTTCGCCTCTTCACTCGACGCAACATCAAAGCTCTGTCCACACTACTACTCGACATCGTTCGGCGTCTCATTTCCCTTGCTCAACACCATAAGAACGACATCATGCCTGGCTTCACACACTTGCAATTTGCCCAGCCCGTGTCTCTAGGCCATTATCTGTTGGCTTATGCGAGCATGTTCAGGAGGGACATTGAGAGACTATTAGACTGCCGGAAGAGGGTCAATGTGAACCCTCTCGGAAGCGCAGCGTTGGCAGGTAAAATAGAATTAATTAAAGTTCTACTTCCTAGCAACCAAATATTTATTCCAAGAGCTATGAGTTTTTTTAAATTTCTAAATATCCAAAAGTGATAAAGGCAACCATGCAACCTGTAATTAATCATCTAACCCCATTCAAAATGTCATATTTATAGTTATAATTAGCTATGGAGTGGTATGCTCTGAATTTGCTTGAAAAGAAATATGTTTCTAATGTTTCTTGAAATTTCGTTAAGTCACCGCAACTCTCAAAAGTTTGAGGTAGGTAACGGAAGGTAATTATGTTTGTACTAAAGTGAATACTTGTGAAACTTTGGCTCCTTACGTCACTACAATATCGATTTTACAATATAGAACAATACTCTCTGTTTATCCTGCAAGAATGAGACTAAAGAGTCCCTTGACTCTCACAGTTTTACTTTTTTCTTTTCTATACGTTCATTCCATGATGATTAATTAATTTCTAAAAAATCTTTGTTAAATTCTCTGAAGAAACTACTCATGCAGGATTTTTTTCTTCTATACTCACATAACAAGCTTTGCATTGCACGCACGGTGATTTGGGTTCGATCCCCAGTGGAGCAGGAAATTTTCTGCTCTGCACTTTGTTCGGGGTCCACTCATACCTAAATCAAACACCTCGGCCGAGGTGTGAAGAACGCCTATACAAAGAAAGAGACAGCCCGGCAGAGTGTAAGGTTACGGAAAACATAGTTCCCATGCATTTCATGTACTTTCAGCCAGCGAAAAGTGCAACATGAATTTCAAAATTTGCGATTTTTATTGCAGAAATGGACTCTACGTTGAAAAATAAATTGATTTGACTTTTTGTTTGACTTCCTAGGCCAACGGGAACCCTATTTTCGAGACCCCCCAACAATCGTGAAAGACATGAAAAGATTCATAATTTTTTTTTTTTTCCGTTTTTTTTTTCATACGGATCCTTTGAGACCCGACTTCGTGTCTTTAACTTGGCACTGAAGATTAAGTGAGGTGTCTAAAGTGATCAAGATATAATGGAGATGAGCCCGGACCAAAAAAAAATTCTAAATTATAAGCGGGCGGCCCATTTGGGCGGCCTCGGGTTTTGGGAGCCCAAATCGGGAATTGAAGGATAATACTAATCTTAAGTGGTATCAAATGAAAGATCTTGATGAGCAGATACCAAATTTATTGATTTTATTCCTTCATTAGGTCCACTGGGTGGCACCTGGTGGCCTTTTCATTTTCTTTGGCGGGTAGGTACTTTCGAATCCTTAGCTTAGTGGTCAGATCTTGGCCAGTATGTATTTTTCGAGATGACCTCGCTCTCTCACTGCAAAATTTAATGTTTAAATTTCCAAGTATTCATTTAGTTAGTTTTTTTTTACAATTTTAGTTAACGAATTTTATTGAATATCTTTGAAATTCTTTCCTCTTTTTTTTTACATAATATATTAAACATATTCAGAATAATGTCTGATTTTTTTAACTTTGTCTATTGGTAGCATGCTCGACCTGCCACCCAGTCAGCATGGGTTCGAATCCTGGCGGGGACGAAAATTTTTGGCACTATATTTTCAATTTGGGCTAACGTTGTTTTGTTTTTCCGATCTTTATATTTGATCTTCATGACGACCCCATTAGCCTCGCGAGGAAAATTTTAGTAGTTGCAGAATTGGCCAATGACCTGTGGCTGCATTACGAGATTGATTTTGGACAATCATGGTTGGATGGAGATAAAATATGATGAATTAGCTCTCATAATGTCGATGCTACTCACTAAAAGTTGTGACAAAGTAGTGACTTTGGCCAAGTGGGTAGCATACTAGGTTTGCACGCACGATGACTTGGGTTCGATCCCCTTCAGGGAAGTTTTTTTCTCTGTCCATTATGTCCGGGGTACACTCATACCTCGTGAGGTATTGATAAGGGACGTCAGCACCGAGTTCTCTCCCGCTCATGGTTTTATCAACACCAAATTGTCTCCCGTCGCGTCGCTTGCATTTTTACCTGATTTTATACCTACATAGTTTAGGCCTAGCATAAAAATTATAATCGAAGCACCTAGGAATCATTGATATAGACCTGAGACATGGCCTTCTATGTATTTTTCCTAACCCTATGATAAACCCAAGGCATGGCCTTCTATATATTTACCTAACCCTACTATAAACCCGAGGCATTGCCTTCTATGTATTATCCCTAACCTCACTATATTCCTGAGGGATGGCCTTCGATGTATTTTACCTAACTCTACTATACACTGAAGGCATTGGCTTTCATTAGTTAGAGATTTTAAAGATTTCCTTATAAAAGGCCGATTCTTATATAATAATGATAATTTTATAGTTTTCATTTTCTTAAATACCTAATGTAAAAAAGCATGGTCTTATTTCCGGGAGAGATGCTCGTGGTGACCCCTGCAACAAGCCAGCCGGAGAGAATTCGGGTATGAAAAGGTCAACGGGAGAGAACTCATTACCTCACCTTGATAAGGTGATTACAAAATGATTTCTTTGGCATTTGTAAATTCAGGTGTTTTAGTGTCCCTCATAGGAGGCTCCGAGGTCTATTTAGCATTAAAAGATAAACCTAATCATGTGGAGTATAGAATCAAAAGGTCTTGCATTGAAAATTTATATATTATTTATTCACTTTGGGGACTCAGGGGGCCAAATCTGTGATCCAAATACATATTGACCTTAGAAAAATTACATACGTACTGCTAAAACTATATCTTAATAAAAAGACAACTTGGTACATTCACATTTTCCCAGCTTATTTACTTTTGTTATTCATAATGTTTTAGTAGTGTATGAACCTATATTTTCGTACAAAAAGAACTGATATCCCCCCAAAAACACCACTTCGTGGTTAAAAAAAGAAGAACGCCTCACTCAAAAGAATGATTATAATTAGCTAAAAACAAATTCAGAACACCTTACCCCCTCTCTTTCTATATCTCTGCACTCTTCTCTGAATTTATTCCTCTTATGTTTATCTTTCTTTATCCTTTCTAGGGGTCATCCCAAACTTGAATTGTCTTTAAATTTACTTGTTGCACGGCAATAAAAAATGGCGGTCGCGGTGTAATTTTCTCAATTCAAATTAAATAAGTTTAGAAAAATCATACTCCGACCGCCATTTTTTATTGCCGTGCAACAAGTAAATTTAAAGACAATTCAAGTTTGGGATGACCCCTAGAAAGGATAAAGAAAGATAAGCATAAGAGGAATAAATTCAGAGAAGAGTGCAGAGATATAGAAAGAGAGGGGGTAAGGTGTTCTGAATTTGATATCATTTATTTTTAGCTAATTATAATCATTCTTTTGAGTGAGGCGTTCTTCTTTTTTTAACCACGAAGTGGTGTTTTTGGGGGGATATAAGATACAGAAAAGTCCCATAATTCTACGCTACCCACTGAAATTGTGAAAAACAACACAAATAAACACATTTATTTATTTATATCTCTACGTTATGAAAATAATTAATTCATCAACGAAATTTACTGAAACTTTTTTTTTTAAATTCTCTGCAGGAACCACTCACCCTATCAATCGGCACCGAACTACCGAGCTTCTAGGATTTGACTCTCCCAGTTCCAATTCTCTGGACGCCATTTCCGATCGAGACTTCATCCTGGAGTTCCTGTCTCACTGCAGCATCAGCATCATGCATCTGAGCAGGATCAGCGAGGAGTTTATCCTCTTCATGAACCCTCAGTTCGACTTTGTGTCCTTGCCAGATTCCCTGTTGACAGGTTAGTATGGGGTTAGAGACGATTTTTAATGATATGAGACGATGGTTTTGTAATTTGTATTTTTCAAAATCTAAGTATAAGTTTAGTTTATTTGATTGCATCAAAATTAGGATCCATCAAATTTAGTATGTAGAAAAATGCAGTTTAGTATGTAAAAACCATAAGGAAAAGCAATGGTACCCTAAATCTACCTTATGACATTCATTTCAGGGTCCTCTATCATGCCTCAGAAGAAGAACCCGGATATACTTGAACTCATCCGAGGCAAATCGGGTCGTGTCTACGGCAACCTAGTCAACTCTCTGACCGTTATGAAATCTCAGCCTCTTGCATACAACAAAGATCTGCAGGAAATCAAAGCACCCCTTGTGGATACCGTTGAGACTCTCAACATGAGCTTGACGGCGTTCAAACTGATACTTGACAACGTTGTATTCAACACGAACCGGATGTACGCATGTGCAGGAGAAGGATTCAGTATAGCGACGGACATAGCAGATTATTTGGTCAAAAAGAAAATCCCCTTTCGAACCTGCCATGAAATCGTAGGACAAATCATTCAATTTTGTGTTCGAGAAGGAAAAACGTTAGATCAGTTGAGCTTGATGGAGTTGAGAAGTATTTCTGAGGATATTGATGAGGACGTATTCCAAGTGCTTTCAGTAGAGAAGTCCGTTCAACACAAGGATCAAGTAGGATCTACTGCACCACGGCAAGTTCAGATCTCGGTGGACTCTTTTGAAGCGTTCGTAAAAGATATGACATCTGTTTTGAAATCAATTTGATGGAGATCTCGTTGGAAAAGCTTTTTTTAATTTTTAAAAGAGAGTTACTTGGCGAGCATCATCTCTTTAACAGAAAGATCATGTACCTTATTTCGATATTCCGAAAGTTTCATCTCCAAAATTACTACTCAAATGTTGTATGTATGATTTTTACACAAAATGTCTTTATGGAGTTCAAAAGCCATAGTACAATTTGTAAACGTAGCGTAGGTAGATATATTTTCGATTTATAGAAGAACGTGTTGACAAATCACTAATGGTAACAGATCTCAAAAATGATTTAAAACAAACAAAAATTAATGCCGTCATTTAAACTGATGAAATTTATACTGATATTAATTTAGGTACTAATATGTCTATTATCTACGTGGTAAAGTTGAATAAATGGAGGCTCAACTATGAATTTCTCAGAAATATTTCACATTCTCAAAGTCAGGCGTGCAATATTAACATACCTTCATCAAATTTCACAGGAATCTGTCGTTCGAAATTCCATATTATTGTAGGTAATGAAATTTAGGCGAATGAAATTTCAAACACCTGACGTGTCCTCTGAGGGACAGTTTTCTGCAAAAAATTTCTCATATATTAGTCTTCTGAAATATGACCTCATTTAAGTGGGGTTAGTTATTGTGATTAACTGGGATAGCTAGCTTTCTCATTTTATTTAGGTTCTTTTTGACTTGAAATGCAAAAAACATTCACGGGAAAGTAATTATTGCAAATCTTTAACCTGTATCGCCTATCTGCCAAGTATGTGAGACCTCAAAACATCACGTTTCACAAATTTGTTTCCGAAATAAGTATAATATTAGAATTTGTAATTCTTTCTAATATTTGGTAAAAAGAGTAGAAAATATGAAAATAACATGTAGGTACCTTTTACGATGAGCACTATACGTAAACTTAAAACACACACTTTTGATTACACTGGAACTATCCGCGGAACACATAACACATCCCTGAATTAAACAAACCCCATTTTCCCGTCTGAGAGACGGACAGTACAGAAAGGAATAAATTCAGCTCACCGCCGCCCATAGGGCTAATCTACATATCTAATTAATATCAAATCACACTGAAGCATTTCCCTGTGGAGCACTGCAAGGAATTTAATATCCTCTCAGTGAGTCTCGCCACTGGTCTCCAGGAATACAAGAGAAATGCATCGTCAACATGATAAATGCATCCTCATAGGAATTTAAATTAAATAATTTATACAAATTTAAAACTACCTCTTGTCTTGTACTTTCAATATTATTTGTAGAGATTACGTATGAAAAGAACAGTGATACTTTCTATGCATATAGATAGGTAGGTAGGTAGATAGGAAACTTTATCTGGAATGAATTTTATAATAGTATAAAACGAGAACCTACTACTCTCACAACGCTTCTTACTCGTCCAAATATTGACAATTGACATTAATACTTTGTTCTTTAACAATACAATTGTAAAGGTATCTACTTTGTTGTTGACAATAATGAAAATTTGAAACCTATGAAACATACGAGTATAGCTACAAAAGTATCCAATTCGGCCCTAAATTTCTTATGGAGTCAGCAAACACGATGATCCTTTCCGTAAGTAATGTATTCTGAACTCATGAGTCCAAAACAGTTAGGATCAACAGACCTTTATCAAACAACAAATCCTAATAGGAGCAATTCTTAAACTGTTTAGATCGTAGATAAAAAGATGACTAACATTCAGAATAACAATAATAGGAAGAAATTACTTCTTCTGATCTAGTAGACTACACTGGGAGTAGGTAATAATAACAAAAAATTATGAAGATATTGTTAGGTACTATGTATGATCTTCATGTTGCTACTGATGATATTGAATTTTCCAACAATGATGCAGAAACAAATAAATAAAGATAGAGAAAGAAGAAGAAGGTATGAGTCGCATTGTGAAAGAGTTCAGCAAAGTGCAATGATTAGCACATTGGATCCATTATGCAGAATGACTACAGGAAATTTGTCCTTAACCGATATCAAGTAGACCTCAACCTCCAGCTGAGGTACACGACTACACGAGGCCTCTCACGGGTCGGTGGTGACGCTAACTGAAGACTTATTTAAAACCTCGCATTGTCAATATGGGACAAAAGAGCGATACTAAAGACACGCTTCTTCTTGTAGCTGAAACATGTACAAATGTACATGTTTCTCCCGAAAAGTACAAATGTACTTAGCGGAACTTTTAAAAATGATGATTATTGAAAACCGAATAAATTTATTATTATTATGTAACATCCTTAGCATCATCATCAGTCTTTGATGAGTATGCTTTATTCATTATTTTAATGCTCGTTTACAATCTGCCGACGTAACCAGGGAATTGGGCATGACGGGAATGTAAACAAATAACTCTCCTGTCCACTTCTACTTCCCAATGGGAATACAGGGCAGAAGGAGCTAAAGTAGATGAGTAGAAAAAGCAGGCATATGAAGTGTTCACATTCTCTGCATACTTTCCCGATCACTTCCACTCAACATTAGCGAGGCATTCGAGGGTATTAGAAGTCCATCAAGAAGCACATATTATTACCCACTTGACAGCAATTACCTACTTGAAGATGTACTTGAATAAGGTTGGTATTGTTTACAGCCAGAACCACTCAGAAGAAATGGTGTCACTTACTTGGATGAGCTTGTTATTGTTTACAGTAAGAACCAATCAGTGAAAGGCATATACAACCGAACACCTACTTCGTAGATTGTAGAAAAACCTTTAAACGAACCCTGTATACCTAGAACACTTGAGTATACAATGTGCAACAATTTCAGCTCACGCTGTTCCTCAGTTAGTTTTTCAATGGGATTTTTTTCTTCACAATATGTACAATATAACTGATATCACGCGGACAGTTTTAATCGATCTGCTCATTTGCGTATCCACCAAATACCTACATCATTTTACTGCCAACAAGGTACGTTAAATACAGATGGGCAAATAATTCAGTTTTGTTAACATCACACCAATTTATATTTCTCTGTTCTCGTATTCATATTTTCCAATTTTTAAACAAATTTACAATCAAAGTTTGAAATATTGGAATATATGGATACGAGAATCAATGAAATTAGAGAAATGACCTTTGTCCATGATTTCTCTGGATCGGGGATTTTCTATGTTATCCTTGTCAACATACCCATCCCATTATTTACTACAACCATAATGAAATGTCATTTTCATACTAAACAATATCTTGCTACGTCTCCGGGAAACCCATCATAAGTAATGTAAAACCTAAGATAGGTTACTTTCCTTACTTTATTATTCTATCATACTTTCCTAGGTAGGTACAATAGGTACATCTGGTACATACATATGACTACACACTTAATAGTCTTCTCTTTGCCTTTTCTCAAACTAACTGGGGCTCGGTGTTGTTCAACATCGTCCACATGGTTGAGGTTGTTTGGTTATAGAAGATATAAGTAGTCACCTTGGCCCAGCGGTAGCATGCTCGGCTTACACTCCAGGTCACCCGGGTTCGAATCCGACGGGGTCGGAATTTTTCAGCTCTGTACTTTGGATGTCGGGGCCTACCCTAGCCTCGTGAAGACAATTAGGGTAGTTGTAGAGTGGGCAACGACCAGTGGCGGCATTACGAGATTGATATTGAAATATGATGGTTGGTTGGAGATATGATGCATAAGCATTAGTTCTCGTAATGTCGATGCTACCCACTAAAAATTGTGACATAATAACACAAATAACTAGCTCTTTATCATTTTTTATAGAAGATATTGTTGCTAAAAATGTTGCCTTACAAATCAAAAGTTAATTTTCAAAGAACCTCAGGTACTCGTATTATTACACAGAAAGAATCAGGTAAATCCACTTTTTGTTTTTTTATCATAATTTCATCAACATTCAACTGTTCAAAACAAGACTGAAAACAGTGCTTAAGCTTTGTATTTCTTTCTTAACCGCGATATTAATTTTTGGACAGATATAAAGACTTTCTAAACAACATCCCGCAATTCTCGTATTCGTGCCGGCCCTAGACCCAACACCACCATCACCTCTCCTGTTCCCATCATCTGGCGAGTCAAGTCAACTATTCTTGCTTTGGAATGGAGCTCAAACAGTATCTCCTCATCGGACACTCTGAAGGCAAACACTTTCTTCCCTGTTGCAACCCACTCCTCCAAGGTGGCGAGGTCATTGGCCTTCAGCTGCATTTGCGAGCGGCGGTTTACTTTGCGGACGCAATCACTAATTTGCTCCTCAGTGAGACCGCATTCCATGTTGAGGAAGATTAAGTAAAGTATCTCATTGTCTTGATTGTTCAGACATTCGAACCAAGTGCTCGGCGTTTTTCGGACATGTTTGGTGGGATCTTCATCGAAAAGCGTTTGTACGCTTTTCGATAAACGGCTTTCTTTGATGAAAACGACGTTCTTTGATTTCGTGATTGGAGCGTCCTTAACAACCAGATTCTTGTCTCCAGCTGCCGATTTTGTAATGTTGCTTGATTCTTTGCTTGTATTGTTCTCGTTCGAAAGTTGTTCTTGCTTCAACAATGCCTCATAGAGTTGTTTGGCTAAGACACTAATACCAATACCGGCGACGCCCAGGAAAACAACCTGGTACATACTTTGCTGCTCCATAGAATCGGATGCTGTCAACAGATAAGTGCACCTTCCAATAGTATGAAATATTATTCGTTCAGAAATGACCTATCCTATTACTGCTAATTTTGTTGAGATCAGATCCAAGAACGATTATGGAGTTTTGAAAGATTTTCATATGAAAGAAATTTAGGAAGATTCATTTTACATACAAATAATTTTACTTCTTTAATTCAAACCAGACATATTTTTTTCATTAATGCTTTTTTAAATTTACATGTTTAGGACGAGTTTGATACTCGTACATTAGATACTTACACTGTCTACCTCTATCTGGAAAAACAATGTATTTTATCGTTAGGAACCCTGTATAGACCAAAACTTAGACTAGTCGATCATTAGATGAATGGCAGAATCATGCAAAATAATTGAAGCAATGATTATAATCGGGATCCCAGTGCTCAGTTGAATAGTTGCGCTGATCTGAGATTAAAATACCTGAATTTAATTTAAAGAAAGAAACCGTTTATAAATTTCGTTGGTCTTTCACTTTAGATTAAATATTTTTTTAATTTATTATTTATTTACATTTTTTTTTTATAAATTATTATTTAATTTTAATCAACGAGTTTTTCAATGTACTCGGTTTTTTTTTAATACCTAAAAATTTAAGTTCGTCCTGAAATTTAGGCCCCGTGAACTTGAACATCCTTATAGAAAAGTCAACAGTTTAATATATTATTTCATTTGTTTTTCAAACAACTGTTCTTATTACTTTTACCCTTTTTTTCTTATTTTCAACGCTTCTTTCACATCTTCTTTAGAAAACCCTTTTTTATTTCTCGCATTTCTAAAAGGAAGTCTTCAACATTTCCTTTGTTGTTATTCAAACTTGCTGTTTTTCCCTCTTTGTTCAAAGTGGCTCTATTTCCCAACCTTTGTTCTTGGAACCACTGTCTTCTCTGTATTTAGTTCTTAGACTTTATTTGTTTCTATGTTCATTATTTATTTTTCCTGACATGAAATTCATATATTGAGGATTTGAACGGCCTTATTTATTATAAATTACAGCAATAAACGCGTATGTTTAACTTTGTTATTATTAACATTATTGTTCTTGTTGCTTTGAACTGTTGTAACTGTCTGAAAGCGTGTAGGACCGTTAAAAATTGCCTGATAATAATCTAGTTACAGTTTTGTTGGTCAACTCCATTTTTCAGTCCCTCTACAAGCCGATCTCCGTGGCTCAGTGGTTAAGAGCATTGGTTACTGACCCGGAGGTTGCGGGTTCGAATCCCGGCCGGAGCGGAAAATTCTGACCGAGTTTTTTCGTTTCCGGAATGGCATGGATGTAAAGGTAAAGTGCCCTGAAGTAATGAGAAAGCGGTTCCGGAGAACAACTTTACCTTTAAAAAAATCCTTCTTCCAGACTTAGATAGAGGTATCTGTAAATAAAATTGTTCCTCAATTACTGTGTAAAGTGCTCAAGGTACCTAGGTATATTTCTGTCTATGTACAATGTACATAGTGCAGTAAACTAGGCATAATTTGTAGTTCTAACTCGTATTGTCATATAATTTTTGACTTCCATGTTGAGATATAACGAGATCCCAATTGTCAACAAGGTCAGGGAAACAAAAACATTAGACGAACATCATGAATCAGTTTGTGACTCGCGGAATCAGAATGGTTGATAGAATCAAAGTTATTATTAATGTATTTCTACGAACTATAATGTTTGAAAATATTATTGGCAAAATTACAACCAAAAATCCAATGTTTTTTAACTGTTTTTTAAGTTATTTATTTTTTTAATAATATAATTTATTGCAATTATATTATTTTCGTCTAACTATGAAGATATCTGATATTCCTATAATTTAACTATGTCACAAAATTTCATTTTATGAATCCATCTATCTGTTTAATATGAAAACATCTATTTATAGGGTTGTAATGTTGCTGCGAAAATCGTTATCGTAAACAAATAGAGTAGAAATTAATTTTTTTTATCGAAAGTAAAAAAAAAAAATCTAATATTAGTGACCGATCTGAGTGCCTTGATCTATAAGGCGAAGGATTCGTAGTCTAGTATGGGAAATATTAGTAAAACGAATTTGAGCAATTGTGATACCACCAATGTGAATAACATTAGTTTTATGATAACATAAAAGTAGTAATGGCTTCATTTGCTGTAGCAGTAGACGGAGTAGTAAAATGTATTTCACAGTATGAAGGTAAAAAAATCAAACAAGTCCACAGTTTCTTCTGAATTTTGCAGTTTTATCAAAATAAACACTGTGGCCCTGGTTATCAATACGTCTGATCACTACATGTCTTGACAAATGGACAATGAACACAAAAAATGGTATAGTATAGCGGGTGTTGATATACACCACCTTCGGGTACTCGGAAGTACTTTGAGTTGATGAATCAGTGGTCATCAGTGGTTTACATTTTGACATTACCTAGTTCAACGACTTCAATTGTTCGCTTCACCTACTCTTTTCATAATCATCGTTTTTAAAATATGTATATTTCCTATGTGTGCATAATCAGTCTTTTCCTTGAACAAATAAAGACCAAAGTTATTTTATAATGACCGAAATAATTTTTTGGGATAAAATATTTGTTCCTGAGTTTGCTACATGAAGTGAATTTTATTATGCAGAAAATCTGATTTATTTGCCTCTGTTATTGGAACCGAATACAGACAAAGTCCATAACATGCATAACATACAAGACCTAGTCTAGAGCTAGGAGACAATCAGTCTGTTATGATCATAAACCCTAGAACCGAGGGCCAGACTCAGACTGCCTTTCCTGACTGCATCACTCATCTGTTCAAATCTAGTTATTTTTGTCAAAGAAGAAAAAGAGCGTTTA